>JAKSZP010006651.1:0-220776 GCA_022478985.1 Massospora cicadina | reverse complement strand
ATCAATCATATGGTTCACAGCCCATGCAATCGCTTTCTCACCATTCCTTCAACACAATCCACGCCCTATTACAAGGATGGCTATGGTCCAACCACAACCCCATATGTACGCCTCAAAACCCTATTTGGACCTAGAAGGAATGGAGGCATGGGGCTTACTAATTAAGTAGAGCAAGCAACCCATATACTGGGATCCTGGATAGCTCAGGTGACTAGCATAGATCTTCTAGATACACACTGGGCCAGAACAGCAAGATATAACTTCACACGTGCACTACAATTAAGAAACCCAGATCACCCAAATACATTAATAAAAGTATCTGGCATCCCATCCCACAGCTGCAGGACCACATGACACTCCTGCACATTTCAAACGAATATTCTTAGCCATGAGAAGAGCGACATGGTCCACATAAACGGCCAAACCAGTCACTGAGGACGCCCAAGGCTAACTCACAGACAGGAGATCAATGATCAAATAGTCACAGACAATATAATAAGCAAAAGCCCAAATACCATAGTCAGGATAGATTACATGGACCATATGGACATACCCTACAACCTGGAGATTCAAAGCAGAGTATGGAGATACACACATCACTCTCTACTCCAACCCAGGATAAGAGCACTTGTATGGAGGTGCATGAGGAGAGTATACCGAACAGCTGAATGGTCAAACGCCAATCACACCTCATGTGCAATATGTGGTCATTATGGAAGCCTAGCCCACCGTTTAGAACAATGCCCAACATCAGTGGCGGTTTGGAAAGAGGCCATGCGCCTTTTCCGCCAAGAAAATGGACATCCATTCAGCCTAGCAAGGAACATGTTCGCTATAAACATGGACTCTCCTATCCGTCCATCTCTCAGGGCGCTAATAGTAGCAATAGCACTATGGATGATACGTACAATGGTACTGGAATCGTTCACAGGAGCAGTGCCAACAATCCAAGAAGCCATCCATCGCTTCCACAGCCATATATTGGAACATTTCTAAGCATGGCTGTTTGGACATATGACCCCATAACAGACGGACAATCAACACATGGTTCCCCATATGGTTCCTAAAAGTTGATCCTTTCCTTCACACATGCTGCATCCAAGAATAAGACAGCATAACTCCCCCTCACTACCGTCCTAGTATTGGTGATCCTGGAGACAACAAGAGGGGCCTTGAACCCTCTAGGGGTGTCTTTATTTGTTGAATTTTATTATTTTTTTCACTATATTGGAAGTGCTTATCCCCTGGTTGACCTTCCCCAAATAAACAAATCCCTTGGTTTGGCTCCTTTGCTTATAAAGATGCGTGGAGACCCCCTTTATTGGGTTGAGCACCACTACTGCTAAAAATAGTGATTATTTTATAATTTAAAAAAAATGGAAATTCTGCCTCCTAAGTTTGATCTTGGTAGATAAATTTTGGGTATGTGACTGTTTAATTGTGTTAGCTTTATGCACTATTGTCCCAAACTGAGGGAAAAAATAGCAAGGCAGTCCATGGAGTTTTTGGCCTATCAGAATGTGTAAGTCTTGGGGAGTGTCCTTTGGCTCTCAATTGAGCTATCTTTCTGTTCCTGAATAAGAAAACACTGAAGAGGATGGCGGTACCCCTTATCACCCAGGGTGATCTTGCCCACATAGTTGATGAGCGATGGGTGACAGCCTGTCCGCTTTGGATCCCACCCCCAATTCCCTCACTTACTTTGGCAGAACTGTTGCAGGGAATTAGTGAAATCTGTTCCGAGATTATTGAACTGAAATTAGTCAGATTTAATTTGGGCGGCAATTAGTCTGATTGCTAAAATTCAAATGGCTGTAAAAGTATGCAGAATGAGATATTGGCTGGATCACCTGACAGTCCCAATTTATCTCGTAAATCAGTAGAACAAAAATTGGGTGCCATCAATGAGAGTTTGAAGTCCTCTGATAGTAATTTGGGCGTTGCGCCTGATGGGCTACTTTTGACCAAAGAATGGTTAAACAACTGAGTGCGGGCAGGTTGGCCGTTCTGAACCCGTTTCCAACCAAATGGTCCCATCCCTATATGGGATGACCTTGGGGGATTCCCGTCGCTTGTCAGGCTAAACGCTGTTGTGCCAACCATCAAAAACGTAATCAACCCCTGGTTCAGATGTTTGAGGGTGAATAAACAGAGTCTTAGCCTGCTGCCAAATTTTGTGATGTCATTTCCTAAAGAATAAACCCCCCACTATCATCCAATTCACCAGTTATGCAGAATTTGGGGATCCTGTCCATGTCATTGTCACTACCCAATTGACCACTAACTAATCGGTTGTATGGTACTGAGAAAATTGTTGGTCAATTTTTCTTACTTTATTTCCCAAATAAAAATTTTATTAAAGCCCCAAATTTTTATCTCCTTCCATTCAGCCACATTCCATATGGCGTTTACCTGGTGGTCTGCCGCTCCGCGCTCTGGGTGGACCTTACCAATTCTCTTAGTTACCATGATTCCTTCTATCGCCAATTGGGCTCAACAAGTCCAAAATTTTTGGCTCTACAATAAGGTTCTCATGACCTTCCGGCAGCAATATACAGGGATTTTATGGCCCTATGTTCGCCAACTACAAGAGAAAATTTGTCTCTCTTCTACCCTCAACGAAATGGCTTTAACAACCAAGAATCTTGCAGAAACTATCCCAGTAGTTCCCACCCCTGTTACCAAAACCCCTGGGTCTGAAGTCTATTCAGTGTGGTTTGCCGTTGGGACACTCCTAACCCTGACATTCCGCCACCATTTCATGTTATCCTATTTCCCAGCTCCATATCAAGTCATATGGTCAGCAATGCCTCTGGAATTCTGGCTTGCTTTCTAGATGTTTACGCATCCCAACTGGCAGGCCAGTCTAAACTTCTTCTGCCGTTTCCATGACAGAATGCTGAACGTGGAAGTTTATGCAGGATTTATCCTTATTTCCCATTTCCCTTTAATTAAAGCAGTACTATCACCAGGTTGCCCCACCTTAAATATATAGATAAAGTAGGAATTGATATCATTTTGGATGAGCGTTTAGCATAGTTTTGTTAATTTAATATAATAAGGTTTTGCCAAGTGGTTAGTGGTTGTTTTAATCAATTGATAGGCTCAATGCTTTTAGTCAAATTGATCTGTGATTTAGCTAATTTGATAGTTTTTTATATTTTGTGGTAATTAATAATTCTTTTGATGGTTATATATGCTAAATAGGTTTTGGGTAAGGGTTGGTGGTTATTTAATTAATTTGGCACAATTAATCATTTAAAAAAATTAGGGAGCAGTTGCATGCTTCTGTAACCACAAGCTAAAATGAAGTAACAAATCTTAAATTTATTTGAGGTATGCCAACCAGGGACAGATATTACTGAAGCTTGAAGAGCAAAAAAAAGGAATGACTAGACCTACACAAATAGAATGACTATTGCCCAAAATGAGCTGGCAAAACGAAATTAATGATAACACATCAAAACAGTTGGGACAGCAACGAATACTCACCCCACCATGGCAGAAAGGGGATTGGGGGCTCATCCTCAGTATTGGAGTCCTCCTCATAGTCAATTGTGCAGGTCAAGGCGAAGAGCAATGGTGTGGTGTAATCGCAACATGGGGAACAAGTTGGCTGATGGCTGGCTGGTCATAAAATTACCTACAGCCAAAATTGCGCTTATGTATTGGGAGAAGCAGTTCTCCTCATGAAGGCAGATGGAAAGAAGCTGGGCTAATAAAGCAACAGTGGTGTAGGTGGCTTTTGGCTTGGTCTAAGAAGCGATAATGACTTTCTTAATAGTGGCCTTTGCTTGTTTGTGGAGGGTTAAGATGTCATGTTTGCACTGTGGGGCTATGGTCAGAGCAATAATTGGAGAAGGGAGATCCTTGACAAGTATTGCAACTGATGAATTGGCCATTTCATGGATGTCATTATATCTGGGTGATCAGCTGCTGCAATATAAGCTGGTATGCAGAGAATAACACAAGGTCATTTTGCCAGGGGACATACAAATGCTGAGGGATCTGAATGGGAAGCTATACCAGGATAAATTTTTGATTTGGGTTTCTTAAGTCCTCAATTACATTGCTCATTTCATCCGTTTCATCCAATGAGACAAATGAGTTTAAGTCACACTAGAATTAGAGTTAATGAATTGATTGATTGTGGCTGTCAATTAAAGTATAACATGGGAACTAACTGTTGTCCAAGCCAATTCCTGATTGATTGAGGCGCAGGTGGCCCTGGACTGAGGGGGGCTGTTTGAAAATTGAGGATACTGTTGCGGCAGCAGGCTTTGGGGAGGGGGGAAAAAGTTTTTAATGGAAAGGCAGTGGGGTGTGTGGCAAATTGGGGCCAGACTGAGACAACTCAGGTATAGTGGAAGAAGCAAGAGAGGGGCATTTACACTTCAGGTGATCCAACTCAAAGCAGGATGGACAGATAGTCTGCCCACCCTCGATGCAGGCCCAGAATGGGTGGTTGAGTTCAGAAGGAATGATGGCATGGGGGATTGATTAAGCGAGCTATAAAATTTTGGGCTAATTGTGGCAAATGCTGAGGCACAGTGAGGCGAGTAGCCCCATTGGGGACCACAAACTGAAGGATGAGATTAAAGCCATATGCGGCCAAACCTTCCATCAACTTCTGATGGAGCGCAGTGGGGAAGGTGAGTGGGCAACCCACAAACTGAACCAATTCAGTGGTGTCTGTGGGGAGCCAGATGCACGTTGTGGGTATAGGGGTGCCCTGGAAACCCAGAGGAACGGTGGCGTCAGCTTCACAGGTGAAGCCAGGATCAAGATAACCTTTATAGGGGCGGAAATCTATAAAACAGGCTGGAAGCAACACTGCCTGGGCCAAGTTGATTATGGATTCCTCATCATTAGAACAATTTTCCATATTTGACCTGAAGGCCAAAATGCAGCTGGGATTGGTGGAGAACGAGTGGGATTTGAGGAAATGCCTGGGCCTGTGTCAGGTAGATGGCAATATCCTCAGGTGGAATGAACAAACCTGATGATTTGGTGGGACTGAAAAACTAGTCTGAGCACATTTTCCCATTAGATGGAAACCGCTGTGTGGAATTTCGTCACTTCCCCATATGGGAGCAGTCAGAGAATCTAAGGTTAAAGAAGAGTAAATGGGGGAGATTAGGCGTAGACTAGGTAGAATTTTTATTAAAATCACTTGAAGATTACTCTGAGAGGAAAGAAAGGCTCAAGATGGAATATAAATGTCAAATCAGGTTTGAAACTTGTACTGGCTAGGAAAAACCATTGTATCCTTTCTCCCTAACTATCATTATTCAACTAATGATATGGAGTTAAAATTAAAAAGATATGGTAGTTACTTATGTAGTGGGTTCCTGATACCACTAAATCTTTTTATATGAAAATCTCTCACAAATTTAACAATGGATATCTGCTAATATAAAATCTATCAATGATATAATGTTAAATCCACAGCAATCTGAGGCTTAAACTGCAGTCAATTGTCATGTTTAATAGTACTTTTTATTGACCAACTGTCACAATCAAGGCTTTGCCTGGACAAAACATTGCTTTCATATTCTGTAAATGATAGTCAAATAGGGTGCTCAGACCCAATGTCAACTAAACTAACAAAAATAATTAGAGATAATCCCTAAAAATTCAGGTAGATTTAGAACCTTTGCCGTTATAGCCCAATTAAAATTAGCAGAATTGTGTCCCCAAACTTTACCACCATAACATCCGCATTGAATCCTTAAGTTAATGACCATCAAACTACTATGCCAGTTGAAGGTATTTGACTGCAGTTAATTTGATGGTTCAGAATTACCTTTAGAATCCAATCCCCTAAAGAATTTTCCAATAAGTAAGTTTTGTTTAAGTACCTAACAGCGTATGAATTATCCTAGTAGAAAATTGAAATAAGCTGTTCCTCCTCCCAATATTTTCTAATTTCTTTTTCTAGTAGCCATAATATACCCTTATTGATTTTCTTTGGCGTTTTTGGACTAATTAATTATGGCTCAAAGAAATAAGCTTTGTATGCCATGTTGGTGTAAATAACTCTGGAATTATGGCACCCCCGCATTCATCCTGCCAGCATGTGTCTATCTCTAGTCAGCACTCTCAATAATCATTAAGTGTTATAATACCATTGCAAGCCTTATACTGCAATAAGAGTGATTTGGTTTATAATAAGGACAAAATTGGCCAAAAGACCCTGGATGATTCTCGGTAAGTTCCCAGAAATTGTGGAAAACCTAATCCATCCATTAGCAGCCAAATAGTCCATCTCTTAGAAATCAGATTGTGACAAAACTGTGGCCAAATATGGAAATTTATTCTGAGGCTCCTCCCTGGTCCCTCAACAATTCATTTCAAACGCTTAGGCGGAGACCACCCCCTTTTATAAGGGTGGAGAGGATCCCACAAGTCAAAGAATTTTTAGCCCATTGATTGGGTTAAATAATAAATCTTTGCCAAATAGACTAGTCCTACCCAGTATTGACCCTCCATCAGTCGTTCCATTTAAGCAAAGCGAGACTTGAGAGCTCCAATAAGTCAAATCCCTATATTCCCTAGTTTGAACATTCCTAGCTGATCTGAACTTTGAGTTTCAACACCATTAAATATTATGCAGCGAGATCATAATAGGGTTCATTTTCTACACCCACACCACAAATGATATATATAATTCAACTTTTTTTTAATATTAGGGCTTTATCATTTTTAATATGAGGGGTGTAAAATTAATCCCCTAAATCAAAATATCCCGTCAGTAGAGAATAATAATTCTTCTATGGAAAAATTGTTTTATTTAGGTGCAAAACGCACCATCAATAATCTTAAAGATCCTAAAATCCAACAAGTGGTGCTCACTAGAGGGGTAGACTGTATACCACAAGAATTCTAATAAAAATGGAGGCCGTTGGGTTATTAACCCTTTTAGCCTCCCCTCTGCTTTTAAACCAAATATAGTTGCATTAGAACAGCAGCTATTCAGTGCACTCTCTCGTTTTAGAAGAGTATAACAGCTATCTACTCCAGCCATCTCCAAACCCCTTCTGAGACAAGTTTACCCCCAGTGAGGGTAGCATTGCCTCGTTTCTCTTCAGTTATTAGTTAATGATGGAAGGCATGAATGACCATCACAAAGGTAAGTATATCCTTCCCTGTTTAAGTTGAACGGCTGAAGAAATAGTGGTTCCATACATGGACACCATTAATACCTTGTTAGAGGTTAATATATGCTTATGAATGATTTCAACTCCTTTCAGAGTTCAAAGAGATGAAAAAGTCTTTATGTGCTTTAGCCTAAAAGAGGACGAATCAGTTGCTTTATCTGTTTATTGGCTCTACAATGAAGCTCAGCCCTTGCTACTCGCAAAAATGCTTCCGCTTGATGACGCCATTGCTGCCGTTTTGAGTGGGTTGACTTCTCGCCCTTCAAACAAAGTATCTTAACACAATCAAAAGACATTTCAGGAGTATGAGGGATTTAAATGAGGATTTATTGGAGGTTGCAGATCTTTTTGAAGTTGAGACCCCCCCATGAGTGGGGTTGAAGCCGTAAGCCTTAACCATTGAGGGTCTCCCCACTATAACCTGGCAGAAGGAGTCCACGCTGACCCTACTGACCCCTCCGGTGCTGACTCCCTTTAAAGCCAGTTCCTGTGGGGTGTCCCAAACTAGGATGCCCTCCTCCATTAAGGGTGGCCGGAGAGAACCAAAGGTGACAAGGTCGGGCTGTCTTCCTCTATATGCATCCCCATAAGCCTACTAAATCAGTTTAGTTATTGCTGCCCCCTGCGCACTTTCTTATGGGGTCCATCATAGAGGCTCCACCCTCACATCACTCAAAGCTGTCCACCATAACAACCACGGCCTCTCCTCAGACCACGCACCTAAAGGGTTCTTCTCCTCCAGTGGCCCCAAAAGTTGGTGCAGCTACGATGCTCCCATAAAAAGCCAAAAGGGTAAATGAGCGCCAAAAGGCCCTCCCCTGTGAGGAGAACAAGCCAGTTTCTCATCCACCTCTTAGCAATCTTTGATGTGCATTGACAATTCCTCTGATGACGAGTCTGAAGAAAGTGGTGAAGACGCATGCTATTATGTCCTGAGAGCATCAAGGGAAGTGAAGATAACGGATAGGTTGAGGCCTGAAAGAATAGATATTGCCATGATACCCAAAGGACCTATCTTCAGCAGGTGTTGAGGTGTTCAGAGGTGACAGATACCTCCAGTGATGCTGACCAGCTTATTGGTACAATAATCCGATCAACCTAAGTTCATACTCTCCAATCTATTAAGGATAGATACCCTACGATGGCTAAACACCTTACCTCCTCTCTCTGTTTGAAGGAGGTTCTCGCCCCCTACTTTTGGTAGCACGATAACCAGAATAGAGGTTGTCATCAACAAGGTGTGAGATCTAACGAATTGATATGGGAGCTCCTATGAATGGGGTCTCTTCAAAGCTCATCAATAAAACTAAGTTGGCGCCTGACCTGGACTATTCACAAGAGTCTATTAAACTGAAGGGCCCAACAACACATGAGCTATTGGAGTCTACTCTTTTCTACTCATAAGGATTGAGAAGCTCCTACCTGCTGCTCCGCTATGGCATTAAACAAAAATTCATATGACCTGCTCATTGGCACTAATTATATGATTGAGTATGAAGGAACCATTAATATATAGCAGGAAATTCTATCCCTTCTAAATTATAAAGTTCCCCTGGTCTTTCCAAATGATGAGCTCAAGAAAAATAATACAATGCGTCATTGAGTACCCTTTCTCCACCCTCACTCTTATTTATACCACATCGGGCAGAAACACAAAAAGCTGCCTGACTCCGTGGATTCTTCAGAGGGTCTTCCATTGTATGCGTCAGAGGAGTATTAGTTAAGGCAGGTGAACAAAAGGTGATAGACACCAGGATTACCAGAAAATTCCCCGCAACTGCCTACTGCACTTAATAATCAATGAGGGGATAAGTCCTTTGGAACCTTGGGTGTTTCCAGGTTTATTAGACTTTTCCTACCAGCGACCTATTAATCTTCTGCTGTGGAATCTCACTAACAAGGACATGGTTGTAAAGAAGCATCAAGAGATTGAAAAAGCCCTGCTGATTTTAATTGAGTACTTCCAACAAGTCTATTATATTGGGTCTATGCTAGATATGGGACTACCCACTGACTGGTGTTATGTGCTTTTCCCAACGTTCAATTTCTAATTTTTCACCCCCTCAGAGATCGAAAAAAATCACTCTCTCCTAGAGTCCTATAGTGATATATTCTCCAAATCTGATACTGACTAGAGAGTATGAAGGACTAAAGCCACACCTTTGATTCTGGTGATGCCAAGCCGCTTTCAATCCAAGCCTTATCAGAAATCATAAATTTAGGAGCTCCAGATGAGGACGGAGCTTACACATTTACTGGACGCGGAACTTCTGGTGTCTTCTCAAAGCCCTTTGTCATCTCCACTATTGCTCATAAAAATAGAAGTATGGCAAGCATTGGATAGTTATGGACTACCGCAAACTAAATCACCTCACCAAGTAGGACAGCTACACAATCCCCTGAATTGATGACGCTCTGGACCTACTCTCTGAGTTCAAGTTCTTTTCCGCCATGGACTTGGCTAGTGGATACTGGCAGATGTATCTTTCCCCACAAGACCAGGAGAATTGTGCGCTTACTGCAGTGAGGGCTTATTTCAACCCACTCGTCGACCCCAAGGTTGTGCAACGCGCCTGAAACTTTCCAGCGAGCCATGGACCACATCTTTCAGGATCTAAAGTTTAGTTGCGTAACTGTCTAACTCAATAATATTACTGTTTTCTCCCAAACGTTCAATGAGCACCTTTCACACTTAAAGAAAGTTTTCAACGCCTGTGAGCCTCTCACATTAAGCTGAAGCCCTCCAAATGTACCTTCTTTCAGAAGAAGTTGAATTTCCTTGGTCACGCCATCTCCCCAGATGGGATCCAGCCTCTCCATGATAAAAATGAGGCAATATCCAAGATGCCTGCCTCCATAAACCCTTCATGATATTCATGTGTTCTTGGGTATGATGGGATATTACCATTAATTAATCCCCAAAATCTCCCAGCTCAGTGAGATCCTCGTACGCCTTTTAGCAAAAAAACACTCCTTTAAAGTGGGGAGCGGAGCAAAAGGCTGCATTTGAAACACTAAAAAGCTGCTGCAGCGACAGCCAATACTACGCCACCCTGACTATAGTAAACCCTTCATGCTGTTTATTGATGCCTCCACAACGCTGTTGGAGCTATCTTGGCTCAACTGGATGAGCATGGGTTGACCATCCCGTTTCAAACTTCAGCAAGATGCTTTCTAATGCAGAACACAACTATAGCGTCACTAAAAAAAGTGTTTTGCCATTTTGCTCGCTGTTAGTTTTTACTGCCCCTTCTTATATGGGACCTCGTTTAAAGTAGTTACTGACCACACCTCTTTAATGTAGCTACATAATATGAAAGAACAAAATGGGCGGTTGTCATGATAGGCTTTGAAGCTCAAGTACTATGATATGACATTGAGCACAGAGCTGGAATGAGCCACATGAATGTCAATAGGTTGAAACAGCTGCCAGTCTTTCACTTGGACAATAGTGAAGCGGAGAGGCTACATGACCTCCTAATGACCCCTGACGCTTGGTAGGATGAGGATGAACCCATCCAGAAGATGCTAGCTCAACATTCCCATAATACTAAGGTGGATAATGGGGAACTATAAAAGAAATTAGGGTTTACTGGTTGCCCTATATCCAGCCATCTGAGCAATTACCTGTCATTATGGAGTCTCATGCCAATCTAGGGCATAGAGGAATGCGGAAACCCTATGAGTGAGTGAAAGAACACTACTATTGAAAGGGATTTATGGAGACCATCAATTAAGTCCTGCATGCCTGTCTGACATGTAAAAAGCAATCTAGCTTCAAAGCCAGGTATCAATATCAACCTACCACTCTGCAACAGCCTTTACACATAATAAGCCTAGATGTGGATGGCCCTCTACCCCAAAATACTGGTGGAAATCACTATATCTTAGTAGGTATTGATCACTTTACCAAATGGGTCGAGGCTGTGGCTCTTCCAGATCAGTCGTCCAAAGCCACTTCCACTTTACCCATCAGTATATATACTCTTGACATGGTTGCCCCAAGTTTTGCTATGTGATAATAGTAAAAAATTCACCTCCCAAGTAGTGACGATCATCGCTACCTCCATGGGCATGCAACAGCTCTTCTCTGCCCCCCTATAACCCCTTGACCAATGGTACCGTGGAAAGAGCCAATGGAACTCTGGTCTCTATATTACGAAAATGGCCACTTCAGACCCCCTTCACTGGGATCTGTACTTACCAAGTGCCCTTATAGCCCACCTCTATCAGTTACCACCAAATCCTTAAAATGTTTCCTTTCCATGTGCTGTATGGACTGAAACCTGGAATGATGGAATATTTAGCCAAAGATATTTTTCTGACAGGACTGAGCCTGAGCAAGCCATGAAGAAGTTGGCCCAGCACATCATTCAATCACAATCAGAGGCTATGTTTATTTTAGTCAAAACTGTCACAAAAGAGGGTCAAGCTGCTAATGATCTCTGGCACCCTCTACCTTCCTTCTAAGTACCTGACTTGGTGCTGTATTATCGTAATTGGATCACTCCTAGAAGGGAGAAGCCTGGGTCTATATGGGAAGGAACTTTTGTAGTCACTTACATGCGAGGGAATGAGTGTTCCATCAAATCCCTTGTTATATAAGTGACTGTCAACCAAGTTCATGACCGGTTCTTGCAGCCTTACTTTCCCCTTAACACTATTGAAGGGGTGATGTCAGACAATATTAAGCCCAATATTGCAATAAGGGTGATTTGATTTATAATAAGGACAAAATTGGCCAAAAAATCCTGGCTGATTCTTGGTGGAACCCCTCAAATTTGGGCAATTCTATTTCAACCAATTATCACTCAATCTTCCAGCTCTTAGGAATCAGGTTGTGCCAAAACTGTGTCCAAATATGGAAATTTATGCTGAGGCTCCTCCCTGGTCCCTCAAAAATTCAGTTCAAACACTTAAGTGGAGACCACTCCCTTTTATAAGGGTGGAGGGGATCCCACAAGTTAAAGATTTTTTAGCCCATTTTTTGGGTTAGATATATTGATCTTTGCCGAATAGATTAGTCTTAATCAGTTTTGACCCTCCATCAGTCATTCCAATTAAACAAAGCGAGACTTGAGAGCTTAAATAGGTCAAATCCTATATTCCCTACTTTGGACATTACTAGCCTGATCAGAACCTCGACCTTGACACCATTAAATACTAAACAGCAAGATCATAATAGGGTTCATTTTCTACCCCCCGCCACAACAAATATATATATAAATCCAACTTTTAGTTCTTTTAGGGTTTTATCATTTTTAATATACGTTGTGCAAAACATCCCCTTTATCAAATATTCCTTCAGTAGAGAATATCACTTCTCCTATGGAAAAATTGTTGGAATTAAGGTGAAAAGTGCACCAGCGATCATCCTAAAAAGCCTAAAATCTAACAAGTATATTATGTGAAGTTCTGACACTATCTGTTGTTTTTCACAACTAGTGCCTGGGCTTGTGCGTGGACTTGCCTTCCCAATAGTTTTGTGCGTCACCTTATAAAAGCAGGCTGTGACATTGAAGTGAAAACTCCCTAAAGTTTAACTCTTTGTCCTTGCTTGTGTTGCAAATATCTGATCCTAGAAACCTTTCATCCTGTTACACCAACACAACCACTGTTGTGATGGTATAATTTACCTTCTTCTTTGCGCTGCTAAAATTTTGCCACTGATTTGCACCTACCGTACAGCCTCTCCTGTGGGGAACCACATCTTTCCATCCTTGGTATCCACTGAGGCTGAAAAACTTCACAAATAAAGGTATATCTTTATCTCTGGGCATACTTTCAACACGCCACTAATCTTTTTACAACCCTTACTTAAGCAGTTGATGCGCTCATCTCCACCGTGCTCACCAATTATAGTGCTTAGATGGTAAACCTTCTGTTCAACCAACCTGGCTTACTTTTGTCATTGGATGAGTACTTTGACCTGTTTCACCGTGCAGCCACCCTTGAAGAGCCACTTGATGCGATCTTGTCTGCATTAGTATCTCTGCAACAAGACTCTTTTTCAGTAATTTGAGTATGCAGCTGATTTCCATTCCCTGGCTTATTCTGCCCAATATCCTCTTTCCCAACTTCTCTATATGTTTTTTAGAACTTGAGACTGGAGTTACTGAGGGCTATGGCAGCTACCCACCTCTCTGCCACGTTGAAAGAAGAGAATTCTTTAGCTTCTAAAGTCAATAAACAACTATCTTTACCGCATACCAGAGAATTTAAATCCTCATGACCTGGACTTGGTGACCCAGCGCCTCATCTCCAAGTGAGAGTTTAGCTCCCATTGGTATTTATTCGCTTGTACCTGAAATGATCAACATTCTAGAGTAATTTTTGATGTTTGAAGCACTGAAGGAGAAGAAACCTTACAACTTGCACCTAATACTGCATGGATTTATAGAAAGCAAGTAAGAATGGATCAAATGGTTTGTTTTGCCTGATTATACCATCTATCAATAAACATAAAACCATGGATATATTGCCATAGAAGCTGTTGAGGTAATTTTAGATACTGGTTTGGAAGATAATTTATAGAACTTGTCTGGTTAAACAAATCAACCGGCTCATGTCACTTGGTGGTGATGTTACCCTAACTGAAACCTCCAAGTCTTTTTTGAAATGGGAACTTCACCGCCTAGCTACTCTTCATCAAGATTATCATTAGTTTAGGAGCGTTTTTGGTGCCATTTATATCTTCTCTGCTTGACAATTGTCATATAAAGGGCAGAAGAAGTTTAGACTGGCCTGCCAGTAGGGATGCATAAGCACCCAAAAATGTAAGCCAGAATGCCATAGGCATTGCTGCATGTATGACATTGTATGGAGCCTTGAATTGGGAAATGATAAATCGTTTGTGTAGGGTAATTGTGAATAGCAACCCAAAAAAACCAAAGAAAGACAAACCCAGACACTGGGGGTCTTGTTTCAGGGGATGGTACCACAGTTTTAGTTTCTACAAGTTCACCGGTGGGTGGGTTCAATACACTTGAGGAGACAAGGGGGTGGATTTTTGCTTGGAAATGGAGGATGTAAGGCCACAAGATCCCAGTATATTGAAGGTGGATATTTAAATAAAAGGGGTGAATTGCCAGAAGTATCTGGATCGCTGAATCCAGTTGACAATGGTGAGGGTCATAGTAACCATCAGTACTGGTAATGCCCACCTGGTATAGAGACTGACAGACCACCGGAGTAAAGCCATCAGGAATACGGCCAGAAGGATATCAATAAAGTCAAAAATTGATAGTTTTTTAGCAGCAAATTTTATTTAAAGGAAAGTGAAGAAAATTTACCACTAATTTTCTCAGTGTGATGAAACTGATTAATTAGTGGTCAATTGATCTGGGAACAAGCAAAGATTGGGTCCCTCAAGTTTGACCTAGCTGGCAAGTTATTCAGGGGATGGGGGAAAATAAGCTCAATAGGAACTGAAGTCAAAGAATTTAGCAGGCTGAGTTGCTGTCAGTTCAACCTTGAACGTCTGAACTGAGGCTCAACTACATTTCTGGCAGTTGGCGCAATGGCATCTGGCCTGAAAGCAACTGGAATTCCCCAGAGCCACCCCACGTAAGGGCAGTCCCAATTTGTTGGAAACAGGCTCAGGATGTCCAACCGCCCATGCCAAGTCACTGGGCCATTCGTTCAGTCAAAAGAGTTGCACCAGCCACAACTCCCAATTTTTCAGATGGGAGCTTTGAACTATCATCAATGGTTTCTGATGCTATTGCCTGCATGTTGGGGATCATCCCCATTGATTTTGAGAGGGGGTTAATCTTGATGTTTGCACTGCTGACCAAATCAAAACTGTCAATAATTCTGGCCAATTATTTAATCTTCATTCCTTTTTTACTTTGTGGATTCCAATAATCGGGCTTGTTATCAATAATTTTGTACCAATCAACTTTGATTCGGTGATCTCAGCACAGATTACCCTGATCTGGCGGACAATTTTGGCTGAGGTGATCGTGGGCACCTGGAGAGGAATCTGAAAGGGAGAGCTGTTACCCAGCGCTCGTCCACCACGTGTTCGAGGTCACCCTGGGTAATGAGGGGTACAGCATCCTCTTCAGAACCTTTTTACTCTGAAATGGGAAAAGTGCCCAATCTACACACAGGGGACATTCCCCAGGACTTACATTACCCTTTCCTTTTTCCAAAGGAAGGGCACCACCGCTGTAAAACTGCACAAGGGCCACATTTTTTTGCGCTTTGGGCAACTTGATCGCCATTACAGTTGTGACTTTTTGGGGTGGGGAGAAGGGAGCGTTGGGGTGGGATTCATGAAACGCCTTGACCAGTTCCATGCAGTTAGCACAATCACGGGCTTTAACCCAACTGTTCTCATAAGCTGAATAGCCTTTCCAGGCCAAGAGATACAGTATGGACTGAAAAGACTTGAGGGATGCTAGGATATTTTCCACTTTAACCTCGTCCACATTTTCTATTACAATTGGCTCAGGATCTTCAGGAACATTACCCTTAAATGGTGACAACTGGGAAACGTGGAAGATGGAGCGCTGTTTCCAATGGGCTGGTATTTTTAGCTGAAACGCACCATTACCCAAGTCTTCCTTCACCAGATGGGGGCCCAAAAGCTTACTTGCAAACTTACGGGAGGTCTCTGCATTCTCAAATGATGCGTGTCAAGCATAACATAGGAGCCCACCGTTATGTCATGACTCAGAAGTCGCTTATGATCTGTGAACTGCTTATAGTCTTCAATAGCTTTAGTGAGGTGCTCCCGCACTAAGGATTGTGTTGACCTAATATGTTCAGCATGATCTGCAGCAGCTTGGACCTTGGTCCGCAAGCAGGGTCTGACCAAAAAAGAATGATTATATCATAGACCACTTCATAAGGAGAAGACCCTCTAGAAGCATGAATCCCGTTGTTGTAGGTGAATTGAGCGAGGGGAAGGTCATTAGCCCAGGTGTCCTGTGCGACTGCAGCATAGCAACGCAGGTACTGTTCTAGGACTTGGTTAACTCGCTCAGTTTGTCCATTGGACTGGGGATGATACGCTGTGGAGCGACAGGGGGAAATTTTTAGAATAGATAAAAGTTCACTCCTGAATTGCGCTGTGAACTGCGAACCATAATCACTGATGATCTCCTGTGGGAGACCAAACATTGAAAACACATGGCGCACAAAGATATGAGGGGTTTCCTCCGACAAAATTGTGAAAGCACAGGGGATAAAAAGGGAAAACTTGGTGAAACGACCAATCACCACAATCCTCACTGTAAACCTGTTAGAGCAGGGAGTTCAACAATAAAATCAACAGACACTGATGTCCATGGACACTCCGTCTGTTGTAAGGGGCGTAGAAGCCCATTTCTACCAGGATGATCTGACTTAGCCCAAGCACAAGTAACACAATCAGCGATCCAGGCCAGAAATCCTTAGTTAAACCTGCCCAATTGTAGGTCCACTTGATCAAGTCAATGCATTTCTTATTGCCCAGATGGCTGATTGTAGGAGGGTTGTGAAGCGCGAAATACCTCATTTCTGAAGAGTGGTGGAACCAAAATTCATGACCTAAAATAAATGAGAACCTCCACCAGGGAATACAGGGAGTGTTTATGACTTTGGAGGGATAATTGCTCAAATAACTCCACACCTTCAGGGAAAGTCATTTGGGTGACTAAGACCTGAGCAACTAGCGGGGCGTCAGGAGCAAGGGCAACTGAAGAGACAATGGTGGAACAGTTGGCAAAATTTTAGTGGTGAGGATCACGGTAATGGGGTCCACTTCATCTGGGTTGAGAGACAGTGGGCTGGGTTGTGGCTGAGAAAAACAGGAAGTACGTTAAGTGCACTTTACAAATTCATATTTGAAATTGAAACTGCACAAGTCCCAATAGGTACGAGCTCGCTGATTTGCCAATTTTTGGGGTTTACAGAAATAAAAAGAGAGCTTGGTGATCTGTGCGCACAGTTAACTCATGCTGAGCACCCTGTAATAGATACCTCCAATGAGTCAATGCCCATGCTGCAGCTGCCAACTATTTATCATAGATGGCCCAGGATTGCTCTGTAGAAGTAAATTTTTGGGAAATTAAGCGACTGGATGTTCCAAGCCATCATGCTCTTGGAGCAGAACAGCCCCCACTGCCACTGAGGAGGCATTGTATGCAATGATATATGGCTTGGCAGGATCCGCATGTTTCAGTATGGGCAGGTATAACGACACCTCTTTGATCAACTCAAAAGCCAGCTGGCATTTGGGCATCAAATGAAGTGGCACATTCTTTCCTGTGAGTGGTGAAGCGGGGCAGCTAACTGGGAAAGGGCTGGGGAAATTTTTTATAGGAAAGTAATGGTTCCCAAGAAACTCTATAATTGTTTCTGGGTTGTCCTAGTTGGCCATTCATGGATAGCATCCAACTTATTGGGAGGAATTGCTTAGCCATCCTTAAGGACTAGGTTCCTGAGAAAGGTAGCTTCCTCCTTATAGAACTCACATTTGGAAGGCTTGACGAACAAGCCTGCCTTAGCAAAGCAGCCTTGACCGCTTCCAAGTCTATAGCGTGTTGTTCAGGAGTTGGGGAGTGAAATAGAATTACATCAATATATGTGACTGCGCAAGTGAACTGTAGATCATTCAGTACGCTGTCAATCATTTGTTGAAATGTAGCGGGCGCATTCTTCAGCCCAAAGGGCATTACACGGAATTGGAAAATGCCTCACTTTGTTCAGATTACAATAAGCCATTCTTACCCTTTCATCACCTGAATCTGGTTGAAGGCGTTGACGAGATCCAGCTTAGAACACACGAGATTTGGCGACTGCTTAGCTGATCATCTGCTCCAGGGGCAGGGGGTAGTGATTATGAACCGTAACTTTGTTTAAATGTCCATAATCCACACAGGGACAGAGGGAACCATCAGCTTTTTTGGCAAAGACAATGGGAGATGCGACTGGCGATGTCTCCTTAAACAACCACCCTTTTTTAGGTATATTATCTAACCAAGTGTTAAGCACAACCTCCTCCTCTGCTGTGTGGGGATACACTAACAGTTGATATTCACCAACTGCACCATCATTCTAAATCCTGAGTTAAATTTATTATGAGGAGGCAGATGATCCACCTTTTCAGAATCGAAGATACTTCAATAGCGCATTAAATCTTCAGGAAAATCAGATGGAAAGCCCGCAGGGAAAAAAAGGGAAGTAATAGAACTGCGACCTTGAGTTTTCTTAAGAGAGTTTAAGGGAAATTCACCTATAGTTGATCATTAACGAATGACAACATGTTTGACTCCAGGTGGATTCTAATATGTTGTCGGCGCCACCATCCAACCCCCAAGGTCACTGGAAACAATAAGTTTGGCATAGTGGAAAACCGATCACAGAAGCTAAACTGGTGTACCAAAAAAGGTACTGGCCGACGGGCTATATACAATGTCTGGAAGGCTGAAGAAGCCACCATCACTGATGGACCTATGTCAATGTCCAGTTCCAATTATTGGGCTAACTTGACGCTCATTAAATTATCCACATCTCCATTATCCACCAAAGCCTCAAAGGAGACGTGGTGAGATCTGATATTAATGTTCATAGGTAACAAGAAAAAAGTGAAGTTTTGTTTTTTGGTAGATTTGGGCGTTTCCGTTGCAACTGAAGAAATGGCAGGCAAATTAAGGGAAAGGTCGAGGCCTAATCTGGAATAAAGTTGGGAAGAACAAAGGCTTGAGATCCAAATTCCTCCATCTGGGCTTTTACTGATTCATTTATAGGTGAACCAAGATAACCCAACTCCCAATGCAGGAGTATTGACAGGCTCTGAGGCCAGGATTAACACTGGTTCAACGGTAAAAACTGCATCTGTGTCGTCATTGGGGTAGTCCTATCATGAAATTTCCCCTTGATAGTGGGAAGTATGGTGAGGGATGGCGTTAATAGTGTCGCAGCATTACATAAATGATACATCGTTTCTTTCAAGGTGGACCAAACCTTATGATGAGCAGAAACTTAATCCAACCTTGATCTAAAGATTGCCTGAAGCATATCATTAGAGAGGTCCAGTGCGAAACCTGTTTGTTGAAGGTAGAGACCAAAGAAGCCAAGCTGTGGGCTTCAGCCATAGTAGAGAGAAATTGGAATAAACAGCCAAAGCGCAACACAGGGGGTTTTAAGGCAGCGAATATGATGGCAATCAGCGAGGTGGGGTCCCCTGCTTGTGAGGAAGAACGCAGAAGGCCTCATAAACGCCAATGGACATCCCCTTCTACATCGTCCAACAAAGAGACACCTTGTTGGGCATGGGATAATGCAGCGGCATTGTTAAGGCAATTGCAGAACGCATTTGCACCTCAGTGAGGGCGTCAAGAACCTGATTCACAATATCTCAGGAAGGAACACATGAACTTTCTTACTGAATATTATGTGGGAGAGAGGTAGTAATCCATGAGGCTATGCCGGCCTGAAAGAGTTTCTCCAAGGTAAAGCGTATACTACCCACAAAATTGGCAAGTGACCAAATGAACAACAAAAAGCAGACTACTGATTGCACGTTCATTTGGCAGAGGGTAACCACTGCGGCGCCCACCTTGATGGGCATGGTGGAAGTGTCAGGAAACAATGGCTGGTCGATTATGTCATAAAATTGTCAGAAGAAGTTTAGACTGGACTGCCAGTCAGGATGCGTAAGCACCCAAAAAGCAATCCAGAATGCCATAAGCATTGCAACACGTACAATGTTGTATAGAGCTGTGAATTGGGAGATGATAAATCTTTCATGTAGGGTAATTGTGAATAGCAACCCAAAAACGAACCAAATGGAGACAAACCCAGACAATGGGGGTCTTGCTGCAGGGGTTGGTACCATAGCTTTAGTTTCTACAAGGTCACTGGTGGGTGGGTTCAATACACTTGAGGAGAAAAGGGGGCGGATCCTTGCTTGGAAATGGAGGATGTAAGGCCACAATATCCCAGTATATTGAAGGTGGATATTTAAATAAAAGGGGTGAATTGCCAGAAGTATCTGGATCGCTGAATCCAGTTGACAATGGTGAGGGTCATAGTAACCATCAGTACTGGTAATGCCCACCTGGTATAGAGACTGACAGGCCACCAAAGTAAAGCCATCAGGAATACGGCCAGAAGGATATCAATAAAGTCAAAAATTGATAGTTTTTTAGCGGCAATTTTTATTTAAAGGAAATTGAAGAAAATTTACAACAATTTTGTCAGTGCGATGCAACTGATTAAATAGTGGTCAATTGATACAGGAACAAGCAGGGTTTGGGTTTTCAAGTTTGACCTAGCTGGCGAATTATTCATGGATGGGGGCAAATAAGCTCAATAGGAACTGACATCGAAGAATTTGAAAACAGGCTGAGTTGCTGTCAGTTCAAAACTTGAACATCTGAACCGAGGCTCAACTGCATTTTTGGTAGTTGGCGCAATGGCATCTAGCTAACTAGAAACAGGAATTCCCCAGGCCATCCCATGAAGGGCGGTCCCAATTGGTTAAAAATGGGTTTGGGATGCCCAACCCGCCTGTGCCCAGTCACTGGGCCATTCATTTGGTCAAAAGAGTTGCACTAGCCACAACTCCCAATTTGCTAGATGGGAGCTTTGAACTATTGTCGATGGTTTCTGATGCTACTACCTGCATGTTGGGAATCATCCCTAATGATTTCAAGATATGGTTAATTTTAATGATCACACTACTGACTGAATCAAAATCGTTGGCAATTCCAGCTGATAATTCAATCATCACACCTTTTTGATTATGTGGATTCTAATCGTTGGGCTTGTTTTCATCAGTTTTGGACCAATCAACTTTGATTTGGTGATCTCAGCACAGATTTCCCTGATCTGGCTGACAAGTTTGGCTGAGGTGATCGTGGGCACATGGGGAGGAATCTGAAGAGGGAGAGCTGTTACCCAGAGCTTGTCCACCACGTGGGCGAGGTCACCATGGGTAATGAGGGGTACAGCCACCCTCTTCAGAACCTTTTTACTCGGTAATGGGAAAAGTGCCCAATCCACACACAGGGGACATTCCCCAGGACTTACAATAATACTTAGGATGAGTTGGTGGCAAAGGTCTTTCCCTAATTTGAAATTTGGATTGGTTTAGTTAAGATTTACACAGGTGGAAAGGGACCTAAATACTTAGGATTATGTTCTACACCCTCTAATGCCCATTCCTAGGCGTTATCACAAGGGCCTTCCCATCCCTAAACTTCTCATTGGAGTTTCAGAAACTTTCTCAAGTCTTTGAGTCTGTCTTTCATATTTTTTCATTTGGTAATAGTTCTTTTTTCATTATTATTAAGTTCAAGGAGTGCTCAAAGCTCCCTAAGGGTGCCCTGTGTACTCTTTGGATCCCAAGGCCAAAGAATCATTTGGCTTTTATTTCAAAGATATACTTGCATGAAAATTCATCAAGCCTCCAAGTCCTATTTTTGTTTTCCATTGGTTTTAGTCCTATAACCAAAAAAGAACTAGGCCATTATGTGGATTATCTGAGACTCAAAGTGTTTACTAAACTGGACTCCTACCCCATGTCACTTATGGAGGATTTCACTCCTATTAATGCAAAAATTAAGATCTTCTCCAAGATGTGCCTCGTTAGAACTTTCCGCCAGATTCCAGTACATCTTAAACATCAACAATACATTACCTTTAATTGCCACCTGGGCGTGCTTAAAGAAAAAGAGATGACCTTTATACTCCACAAGCCCTTCTGCATCCCAATGCACTATTGAACAGATGTGGGATATTTTGTGGTTGAATTCTGCATGGCTTACATGGACAAAAAATACGTATTTTTAGAATAAAGAGGAGCACAATTTTAGTGTGTATAAAGTTCTTCAAGCTACTGTTAAGGCCAACTTAAGGTTGAATCCAAAAAAGTTTGAGTTGTTCAAGGACTCTGTATTATTAATAAAGCTTGTCATCTTTAAGGATGGCATGGCGATATGACCTGATAAGCTGTTGGCAATCAGGAATTGGGGTTTTTAGTGCATAAAACTGGAGTATTTATTTTTCTGTGTGTGGGGTAAATTACCCTTTCCAGTTTTTAAAAAAAAATCTATCCACCACAGCCAAACCTTTAATCCATCTCACATGACAGGTACCTTTCATTTAAGGTAATGCCAAAGAGGTATCATTTAATGCTACAGTGGAAATTATGCTTTCTACACCTGTCATGCCCCACTCTCATCCATATAAATCTTTTATTTTTGATATGGACCTCTACAATTTTGCTTTGGGGGCTGTTCTCTTACAGGAAGGTAAGTATTATTTAGAGCATATTGTGTGATTTTTAGCAGTAGGATGATCCCCATTGGGAGAATCTAGCTGTGTATGACAAGGAGGTCCTTGTCATCATTGCCACGCTTTAAAAATGGTAGCACCATCTGGCGTACACCCGCCATCACTTAATTATATATACAGTTCATTATGCTCCGGATTTCCATAAGAGCGCTCATAAAAATAACCAACGCCAAGACCTCATGACCCAGGAGCTTATCCAATGCAACTGTACAATTGAGTATATGCCTGTAGCACTCAACTTGATCATTGATCTCCCCACCCATGAACCCACCTTGATTTTTCTCACTCTTTAATTATAAATTACAATATGAAACCATGTTTCTTCCCAATAATTTTTCTTTAATTAAGGGCTCCCCCTAAACCTTCATGAAGAGGATTCAGAATGCCCAAGAATGTTCTACCATGGGAAGATACTAAGAGAGGTACTTGTTGAAAGTTTTAACAAGGCGCACAAGAGTTATACCATTAGCAAAGGTACTACTTGGCATTGGTTGAAAATATGATTATTATTCATTAAAATGCAGAAAACCTCAAGACTTATTGTGATTATTTCTTGACTGGAAATCCTAGTGTGGAGAAGACCCTGAATATTATTAAACGGGATTACACTTGGCCTAGTTTGAAGGGTATTGTGAATAAATACTTTCTGAATGCATGATGTGAGCCAGATTCAAACTTTTATATTCTGTGCTTTAGGGTAAATAAATGCTGAATCTAAATCCCGCTAATTCTGGCCTTCTTTAAGCGGTAATTTAATCTCCTGTTTGCCATAATCACATGTATTTGATTCAATTATGTTGGTTATAGATTGGCTTTTTAAGTATATGAATTACTCCCCTGAACTTCGTGCATCACCTCAAAGGAAAAAGCTGATATGTTTATCTAGGAGATTTTTAAGGCAGGGCCTACTTGATAAGAATGTTTCAGAATGAAGCCTGTATTAGAAACTTCATTTTTGGAATCACTTTTGTCAAACTTGGGCAACAAGCCTTGTCGCTCCTCTTCTTACATTCTCAGTTGTATGGCCAGACAGAAATGTTCCATTATAATATAGAGCAATATCTCTTCTTCTACATCCCCGCCCAGAAAAGCTCCTGGACCACTTGGCTCCCTCTTTCCCAGTTTGCATATAACAACCTCAATCACTTTCCAACAGTTATGTCCCCATTTTATGCTAACCATGGTCAACGTTCCTGGATTTTTGATAGACAACCTGATGGAGTGGTACCAGCCACATATAACCTAGTGACAAACATTTAGCCAAACATTGTTGCCTTTAAACTCATAACATCATGGCTATGCAAGACCAGAATGTTAATGACGCTTGCCGCTATAATCCCGCCTATGTACAAAGAAGGCAGCATGTCACCCATCAATGCTAAGCACTAATTTATTTCTATTGAATGTTGTAAGTTAGTTTCTCTTTCCCTTGGACCCATACAAGGTGATGAACCAAATCAAAAGATGTAGCTTATGAGTAGGCTTTATAAAAGGCTCCTAAGATCACCCAGTTTTTTTTGATGTCTTCCAACTAATGAAGTATGAGGGACCTTTAGCTATAAATCGATCCATGTTTATTCAGAAAACTCTAGCAAAGCAGAATATAAAGTCAAGCTATCCTTGAAACCAAGATTTTTAGGATAAAGCCTTTATATTTGGTTAAATGGCTGGGATACCCTATTTAAGAAGCCAACTAGAAATAGGCTGCTGACTGCACTCACTTGTCTTAAAAAATAAGAAATTTTTTGTCAAGAAGAAGAGTCTGAACTTAGAGGGGGTGATTTTATGATCCAGGTCTTACTGGACAAAACATTACTCCCATATCTTAAAAATATAAGTCAAGTTGGGCCTCAAACCTGATGCAATTATTACAATTGAGAATAGTTAACTCTGATTACTGATGAATTCATGTAAAGTTAAGAACCTCCGCAATGAAACCAAATCTAAAGAGATATTCCTCCAACCTTGACTGCTTTAACATTGCCATTGGATATTAAAATCAACAACCATTAAAACACTTGCCAATTAAAAAAATTTAACTGTAACTAATTGAATGTTCATGTTTGACTTTGGTATTTGAAAACTAAGTATTTTTCTAACAAGTAATTTTTTGTTCAAGTTTACCCAATAAGCGATAGAATTATCCTACTAACATATATTATAAGCAAGGGTGGTTAGCTGAGCGGGTAAAACTGCTTCCACCCTAGTGCAGGTTTTGAGTTTGAAACCTGTACTAGCTAGAAAACATTCTTGGTGTGGTATATCTGTCCCAAGGTCAAACCACCTCAAATAATTTTTAAAACATATATTATAAACATCTCCCTCACAATATATCTAGTTCCATTTTCTAATAGCAGAATTTTCCCAGTTTTCATTTATTTTAGAATTTTGGCGTAATTAATTATGGAAAAAGAAAATAAGTCCATAATTTTTGTGGCGCTGGCATTATTTCTGGAACCATTGCATTTTTCACTCCTCTCAGTGGTGCATGTGTCTATCCCTAGTCATCACTTTCACCATTTGTCAAGTAGATTATGTGCAGTTCTGACCATATCTGGGGTTATAAATAACTATAATCTGTGCTTGTGTGCGGGCTTGCCTTCCCAATAGTTTGTCATGTTACCTTATAGAAGTGGTCCATGACACCAAGCTTATGTAGCAGTCAAATCTGAGATTGTAACAGTTGGAAAATCCTAGTTTCCAAATACATTTATTGCAAATAAGTTTGGTGAACTGACAATGCCAAAGCACTTCAAAATTGGAGTTGGTTACAAAGTTGAATAGCAGTTGGAATAGTCCAACTATGCGAGAAACACACTTGAAACAGAACTAAAAGGCAAACTGGTAAGTGAGGCTGGAGGAACTCAAAATCAACTTATTTTATTCATGAAATAAAGGTATTGCTGGGTGGAGATTGAATTAAGGAGTAGATCTGAACTTGCCCCAGGGAGGGGAAAGCTTGAGAGAAACAACTCCAAAGAGAGCTTTGGAATTTTCAGGCACAACATTTTATGGTTGTTACTTGGGGGCCTCGCCTGAACCATTAATTTGGCTCTTATAAGCCTAAAGAATGGCCCATGTGAGTCACAACCCAGTGACAAAACCCAACAAAACTGGGAAATTATTTAAACGATTCGACTTGGGATTCAGAAAATCTGAACCTGAGTCAAATGTAATGATTGGGATTAGTCACATTCTTTACATCACCCCATTATAGAAGGGCTACCCAGAAGAGGGAGACCCACAGAAGGAGGGCATCACCACACAGGCTTTCTGGGATGAGTTACCTTAAGCAACAGGAAAATTCGCCCAGAGAAAAATGGGCCCCACATAGGGAAAGACAAATGGTGAGGGTGAGTCAGGTTTGGGCTGCTGGAATCAGCCCATCAGGAGCGAGGAAGTTCGTCCAGTGCTTGGCTAGGGAGTGCTACCCTCCCATGCTTCTGTTGGCAACAGTCTTCCCATCTCTCCCAGGAAGGCGCTCTCTTCAACAGAAACGTGAAGTTAATACAGTCCATTGTGGCTAAATGGCTTTTCCCTTTACAAGGTGGACTATCCAAGGGTGAGGGAGCCCTTCTATTGCAAGTCCCCCTAGTTCCAATCAAATCCCTTCTGAGGGGGAGGCCCCACCAGGATTTTGCACTTAAAATCACTTTAGGTTCGGGGTTGGCCATCAGACACCATCTCCAATCAATTCTTGTTATTTGACAACTGGGGCTTATTGTGACCAATGAGGTTAGCCAAAATTGGACTGGTGACATGAAAAATGCACATCTGACTTTAGAATTTAGTAACAGTCAGAAAATACCTAGTTTCCAAATGCCTTTATTGCAAATATGTTTGGCGAACTGACAAGCCAAAACACTTCAACTTGAAGTTGATTGCAAAGTTAAATAAAAGTTGGATTAGCTCAACTATACAAAAATACACTTTTAAAAAGAACCAAAAGATGAACAGATAAGTGAGAAAAGATGAACCCCAAAATCAGCCTTATTTTATTCATGAAATAAAAGGATCAATGGGTGGAGTTTGAGTTGATGAGTGGATTCAAATTGTAATGGGTGAAAACCTCAGTTTTTGATTATCATCTTGTCTTTGGTTTGATGCAAATCTTTGCTGTCAAACAAATGTCTAATGTGAGGCTAGAAACTCGAGGTAATTATTAGTGCCTTATGCAACTAACCAAATAAACCTTGGATTTAGGAAAACTCAAAGCAATAAAAAGGCGAAATGGTTTCAGAAAGATAGGTAGCTCCCACATTAACCCTATTTGTTTATTATCAGTAAAAACCCACTTTAGAGAAGATCCTGATAATTTAGGTGCCATGAGCCATCGAGTAAAAGACAGGATATTAGAGGGAGATCAAGCCCAAAATCCCGAGTTTTTGTTCATGTAATAAGACCTTGATGTGTTGCAGCCCGTCATAAGGCAATGTAAGGGTGGCCTTAAAGCCACATTAGTAGCCCAGCTCAGGCTGAAACTCCAGAAAAGAATTCCAAACAAGATTTGGAATTGTGTGAGATAGGCCTTTAGGGCCGCCCTTCCTAGGGAGCCTCTACTGCACCAGATTCAAGCTCTTTTAAGCCTAAAGAATGTCATGGGTGAGTCACAGCTCAGCACCCAAACCTGGCCAACAAACAAAAATCTTTTTTAATAATCTGACTCAGAATCAAAAACCTGAATCAGATTCAATATGCAATGAACAGATTAATCCCATTTGTTACATTACACCCTGCTAGGTAATGACCCCTCCTCAACGAGGGGCTCCACAGTGGGAGACTGCCACCATGAGAGCTTTCTGGGGCGAGTTACCTCGAGCCCCAGGAAAATAAGACCAGCAAAATCCTGGACCCCTAATGGATAAAAGATAAATGGCGAAGGCAAATCAATAATAGGCTGCTAGAATCAGCCCAACCAGAATGAGAGAGCACTTCCTGGGAAGTTTATCCATTGGTGAGGGAGCCCTGCTGTGACAGGTCCCCATGGTGCCAACCATATCTCTGGTGAGTGGGAGGCCCCACAAGGATTTTCATGCTGATAGCCACTTCAGGTCAAGGGTTAGCCATCAGTCACTGGTTCCCACTGGTGCTGGTTACTTAACAATCAGGACATAACACAACCACTGGGTTCATCTTAATTTGGGGACTGATGGTGTGTAGAACGTACATTTTGGTTAAGAATTATGTAATAGTCAAAAAAACACCAGTTTTCAATTGCCATCATATATTCAGTTTGACACCAATCCTCAACATCAACCAAATGTCTAACGTGAGGTTAGACTCTCAAGGAAAGCGTTAGTGCCTCCTGCAAATAACCAATTAAACCTTGGATTTAGATAAACGTAAAGCAATAAAAAGGTGAAATGGTTTCAGCAAGATAGCAAGCCCCATAATTAACCTTATTTGTTTATTATCAAATAAAACCCACTTTAGTGCATATCCTGGTAAAATAGGCGCCATGAGCACATCAAGTAAAAGTCAGGTACTGAGGGAGATCAAGCCCCAAATTCCCAAGTTTCTGCTCACCTGACAAAAACTTGATGCATCACAGCCCATCATAAGACAAGTTAAGGTTGGCCTTAGAGCCACAGAGGTAGCCCAGTTTTTGGAAGAACCTCCAGAAAAGAATTTCAAACGAGTTTTAAAATTATGTGATCTTAACCTTTAAGGTCACCCTTCCCAGGGATTCTCTCCCACACCATTTTTTAAACTCTTGCAAGCCTAAAGAATGACATGGGTGAGGCACAGCCCAGCGCCCAAACCTGATCAACAACCAAGGATCTTTTTTAATAATTTGACTCTTATTCAGAAAATTTGAATCTTAGTCAAAATGCAACTAATAAATTAATCATATTTGTTACACAAACTAACTTTAGGGAGAGGAAAACTTAATAGAAACAAATTCCAAAGTGAGCTTCAGAATTTGCATGCATGACCTTTTATGGTTGCCTCTTGGGGGCCTTAACTGAACCATTAATTAGGATCCTATGAGCCTAAATAATGGCCCAGGTGAGGCACAACCCAGCTCCCAAACACAACCAAACTAAAAAATTTTTAAATGATTTAACTCAGGATTTGTAAATTCAAACCCAAGCCAAAATGTAGCTATTGGGGTTTAACTGACCGTTACAGAGATAATCAGAGTAAGTGTTAAGATGTATATTCAAAATAAATCTTAAGAAATTCAAAAATAAGCTAGATTCTTCAAACCCTGGGTGACTGGGGATACAGCTAATTGGAGAAATCTTTTTATTATAATAACTTACCTTATATAAACTTTATAATCAGAATGTTTTATATAATTATGAGATTTGATCTACATTAAATACAATGATTTAAGAAACTTTTTATTTTATCTTAACATTATTCTCATCAATCTTATATAATTTCAGAATGCTTTAGTATTTAACCCATATAAGGGGTGGTTATCCTAGTTAGGGTGGTTCCTGATACCACTCTGGTGAGGGTTTTGTTCAAGAGAGTTTAGACTGGTATTGGCTATAAAAAGTCAGCACAGTATATTTGTTAAAGGTTAACCCACCTCAATAAACTTAATTTTTATTAAGTATAGCAATTTATTGGCCTATTTTCTGATACCTAACTTTGTTATTATCAACTTAATTTAATTTTAGATTTTTTAAGATTTAAACTGATATATGCAACTAATCATATAAGTACTTATGCTATAGAACTTTATCCATGTTACCCTAGTCTGATTTTAGAATGATTATAATTGATCTAATACAAGTTCAGTTAATCTAAGATATAATTCATTGCATATTTGTTGGTTATAATATAGTAAAAATCTTAGGCCTTTATTAATGAATTGACATATTTAATTACTTCATAAACATTTAATGCCATCTACTAATATAAAAGGTAAAATAATTCTTAAATAATATCTGGTAAATTATAAGCTTGACCCATGCTGAGTAAATCATCTTGTTGGACATAAGCTGATTCAACACTAGATCTCAGGAGATTTAAGGCTTATGTAGCAATTAAAGATACCTAGCGTAGCTTTCAAAATTAAAAATTGATTCTCCAAATATTTAAATCAAGTTTTACCTTATAGTTAAATGGCTTAAGTGAACAAAAATGTTTTATGGTTAGACATTGTTCAAAACTTTTGCTTTTATTTCATTTATTGTCATGTTGTGATGCCATCATTGTATACTGTCATATAACTTATAAAATAAAATGACTGGGATAGTTAGATTACTTAATTGATTGGTTGCATCGTCCTAATTTGAGCCGTGAGTAACATCAGGAAGGATACCTGATAAAAAAGCTTTATTCAGATTTTTTTCAAAATTTTATATCATTCAGCGTTTAGTTAATGATGGTTTGATAAGTCATTTTATAAATAAAATCATTTCATATGTAAGTATGTTTGTTCACCTAACTACTACTAAACTACTTAGTAAATCTTACAACACATGACATATAACCAATAATAAAAAGATAAAAATTTGCATGTAGGAAAAACAGAAGTAGAATAAAATAAAAGTCATTTATAAGATATAAAAAATATAATATATTGTAATGAGAATTGGTTAGCACATCAGCTGAGAGGTAAGGTGTTATATATTTCATTTGATAGGATATTGGGTTTCAAGTGGTTTTAAATAATTGCTTGATTTATTGGTTAAAGGTTTTTTTAAATTTTTTATTTGGTTTGAGCCTGTATTTTAGATTTTTTTAATTTACCAAACTTTATATTGAAGATATTAGTAGGGTCACATGCATCCAGTTATTCCACCGTTTTTTGAATGGCTAGGTGGTAAAGTGAGTTGATTCCTTGTTGATGTTATATTGACAGACGTCAAGTTTTACCGCAACTTTATTCTCTAATTTTGGACAAGAACTCTAAATTGACAGCATGATTATTCTTTAAAATAAATGTTGATATGCAAATCTGACTAAGATGTGGCAGTGAGACTACATTAACCAAATTATTAAATTTAATTTAAAGTTGATAAATTTAAACCTCCCATACCTCTGAACAATCATCAGCAGAATTAAGTGAATTAACTTCAAGAAGATCTGGTACGTTCTGGTTGTTCTGTTTATGGCTCACAACTCACTTTATAAGTCATTGAGTGTAAGATGTTAATATTCCTTATTTGTTAAATGATTTACAATATAAGTTTCCATCAAGCCATGTTTAAGAGCCAAATGACAAAATGTAATGATGACATTTTAGCGTGATAGTAACAAAATGTAATTATAGCTTTTAAAAATGTCCAGCTAAAAGAAAGACATATTCATGCACTGAAGCTTTTTACCATAAGGTATAAAGTTTTGATATGTATATGTCCTATGGCTTGTGAAGAGTTAAAAGTCTGGACAATAAAATAATGTCATATTGTGATGAGTTTATAGTATGTAGAGGACCATTTGAAGTTTAGTGTGTGATCAAACTAATCAATTTAAAGTTTTATTTATAAATTGATTGATATGCATATGTCTTATGGCTGGGTATAAGTTCAAAAAATTGGGAGAAAAATTGAATTCATAGTGTGATGAGTTTGATGTATTGTAGATAGCCATTGTACGCTTAGTGTGTGATCAAACCAGTCAATTAAAAGTTAAAGAAAAGAAATGAAATGATGCAATGTAGATGGCCATCAATAAGTTTAGTATGTAATTAATAAAACAAAGGTTATTTATATAATTTAAAATTAATTATAACAGATGACCATAATTGTATTTATTGTCTAATCAAACCAATCTAGTGAAGCTTAAATAAATGAAATAAATTAATAGTTTAAAAACCCATCATCTAATTGAGTATGTAATTAGAACTAAATTATGGAAATAACTATCAACCTCAAGATCAACATTAATGAGCCTATTGAATAAAACAGATATTTTCATACCACTCAGCAAAAACGATATACTAATCCAATTAAATGCTAGGGTGGTGGTTAATTGGTAGAAGACTGGCTATCCAAGATGGGTATGTTAATGTCCAGTGAAGAAACCAGAATTCCAAAGGCACAGCCTTTCCTTTAAATTATTAGTAGAACCATTTTATGAATTAAATGAGGGGCAAATATATTCAAAACTACCAAAGGCCCCATATACAAACCATATGGAAGATAAGGGTCACCATGGGACTTGTGGGGGCAGCCCTGAGGGTGAGAGAGGCTTAAAGGATGATGACTCTCCCGGTTTTGCAGTTGGTATTCAGATTTTAACAAATTAAGATGCATTGTGGACGCCTCTTGGATAAATTGCACTTATTAAATAATGGATTGGCAAGTTAAATTGCAACTGCAGGAATCCGCAGCTTGAGTAAGGATTGATAATTATATCTGAGGATAACTTTTTAACAAGTTTGGTCAAGATGTGACAAGTTGTTAGATAGTCATATTGGAACAACTGCTCCAAGGGTGTTGAGACTAAAATCAGATGGTGCCTTTCAGTGTAAAATCATCTTAGCTCCTAAAGGCATAGTGTGGAGGGAAAAGTCCACAGCAATAAATACCCAAGTGGGTTAAAACAGAAAAGGATTCTATGAAAGCGAATTAACAGGCAACATACCCTATAAAGGGATGTTGCCTTTATAGTAGGTGTGGCAAGAGTTTGAGGGAGGATCAAAGCACAGTTCTAAGCATGGGCACCTGCACAAATTTTGGATGGGAAGGTTGGGAAGAGCAATAAGGGAGGGTGCGGTTTCAGATCAAATTGTAATTTATTTGATAGAATTTGGAGAACACTTAGGATTAATCAATGCATTTATGCACAGAGTTTTCATATTATTGCATCAGCGTAGCTCAATTTATAATACTTTGTTTAGACTTGCTAGTTGATTTATTCTCAGGAATGTAAAAAGTGATTTTGTAGATCAATTCGTAATCTAAAACAATTTAAATGACCCAGTCTGACTTACCTAATACTATGGTGTGTTGGGATAAGTTTAGCAATTTCCTTTATATCTAAGGTAACCTGGCTAGGAGTGGGATGAGTCTTAGTGTCCTGCTGAGATCCTCTGACCTGAATCACCTCTCTTCAAACCCTTTCTATTATTTTTAACATAGTAAAAGAGGAAATGGGGCAGATAGGGTGGTTCTTTGGGGACAAGGCTTCATCATGCTCATCTACCACATGAGCCAGATCATGGAGGTGCACCAGAGGAGTCACTGGAGACCTTGCGTCCTTCTTGAAAATAAAATAAAAATTCTCCAATTCAAATGGAGAGGATGGCCATTGTCGCAAAAGCGACCCTGGGCTCCACTAGTGTGCCAGGCCAACCAGTATGAAGACTGGTGGCCCTTTGCTATTTCTCCTTCATTGGCATACCAACTCCTATAAGTCCTGCGTCTAACCTACCAACTAACCACCAATGGCTTCGCCTTTAGCCCCAGGCGTCCTTGGCGTGCTCCCTGGCAAGTCCTGCCCCCTTCCTGGGAAGCTCAGGCACTATTGCACTGCCCCACCCTTGCAACCCTTCACTAACCCATCTGGGCATGCCCCAGCGAGTCCATCCCTCTTCTTGGGCGGCTATGGCACCTCCCGCGCTGCACCCCACTAGGGTTGGTGGCTATGCAGCTCACCCACTGGTAGCCAGCTGGCCAGGTTCCCACTGGTTCCTCATAGAGAGGATGTATGGGAGCTGGCAGTACTGGCCACTCCAGGCATGATCACCCGCGCCTATCAGGGATCTCCTATACCTTCTTCCCCACTCTAGTTGCACTAAGCTACTTCAAACAAAATTTTAAAGATGGCAAATGAGAGATGTTTTTTTAAAAGGGAATGAACGACTATTTATACTGCTTTCAAGGCTACTGCGCCCAGGTACTCTTTGGCCAATCAACTACCAGAAAACCCATTGGCCTCTTGATGCCACAACTCTCTATCAGATTGGAAACTCTATTCATTCATACTCATAGCAATTCCCTCCAGATCATTCACTGATCACCAAATATAAATTAGGTCAATCCATCCTCAGCATAAGTTGCTGGTCGATTGTATATAAATTTGTACATAAATAGGAATTTGAGCATCCTCAGCATGAGTTGCTGGTGCTCCAAATTAGTTGGCAGAACCTTGGATGAGTCATAACGGATTCATCAGCTTTCCACTGGAAACTCCCACACCAATTTTTAGATGGCATTTTGGCAGTGAACCCAGCTCCCCGATGAACCTAAACTTTATTAAACATATAACATTGTATATTTTTGAACTAGGTGATTAGCCAGCAATTATGCCCGACTAACTGAAACCCCTAATTAAGATACTAATTGAAGGATTCATCTGGTTAAAATCCCGACAGCCATTTTGACTTACATTGTCCTTTTCTTTAGGAACAGTATATAATCCACCACCTGAAGCGTATGTGAGGGCATAGTTCTTATGCCTTTTGTGGAGTTTAATGGTGAGAATGACCATGATGCTCTTGGAAGAACGGGGCACATTAGGATTGGCCCAGTGAAACTCTTCAATAAGCTCCTTTCAGTTGATGGAATCTTTGCGCTTTCAAAGTTGTTCTCATAAGAGGGGACCTTTCTAGGCTAGCAGTTACTTTATGGAACGCTGTGTTTTTGAGAAAGCCAGAATGGCTCCAACTCTACCCTTTAAGGAGTCTACCATGATAGGTTCATGCGACGTAGCCATGAGACCTTTTAAGAGATTAATTGTGCCGCATGAAGTACGTTATGTTTTTTAGTGAAAGATAGCTCAAATCATAAAATCAAATTTTTAAGTCGTACAGCACTTCATATGGGCCTTGGAATTTGCAATAAAACTTCCTGGAAAGTACTTTCATGTTCAAATAATAGGCTCTTAACATGAGAAGTTATCTTTCTTTAATCTCGTGGCTCAGGCGACATTTACAAACTTTGAAATTCTTATAATATTTTACTTATAGTCAAATGATCACCTATAAGATTTTAATGTCGAGTAAATGGTTCTGGTGATCCTCAGCTGCTGGAACTTCGGAAGTAAGGCGGTTACCCAACTGGTATGAGGGATTATATCTTATATTAGCTTCAAAGAGGGAGAAGTTGGTGGAGGCATAGGGGTGTTGTTATACAAAAATCGAGCTAGTGGAAGGTTTCTAATGCTTATGTATTATGATTAGCCATGGCATAACAATAAAGGTATTGCTCTTGAGTTTAGTTCACCCATTTAGTTTAAACATACAATTGGGGGTGATGTGCAGTCGATTTAAAAGGTTTGATCTAGGAAATTCAAACAGTGCACTTCAAAATCTGGCAGTAGGTTGGGGCTCATAGTCACTTACCATCGTTAGGGTGACCAAAAATTGAGATAACATGTGTTACAAAAAGGGCTTCATTATCCTCCAAGGTGATTGTGGTGTTGCATAGGATATATAGTGAAAACTTGGTGAAGTGATCAAACACCACCGTGATTGCATAATAACCCTTGGAGCAGGTAGCTCCCAATGGAGTTAATGGACACTGAGGTCTAGGGCCCCTCCGCCTATTTGAACTAGACGCTATAGACTTTTTTCCCAGATCTGTCAGTCTTGAGTGGACACATACTAAACACTGTGATATTGAAGAAGGAATCTCCTTAGAAAATTCCTTCCTGTTTAAAGTTCTTTGACCAACTCTCCAAATTTTTTACCCAAGGTGATCACAATTGGGGGGTCATGGTGTTCTTGAATCACCTGATCAAAAAAGAGTGGATGGAACCAAGACTCTCTCATTAAAGAAGATTGCCATATACTTTAGGAAATAATTGGTGTGCTTCTGGGCTTGATTTTCAGGTCATATTATACTTAGGCCCCATCTAAATATATTAGCTGAGAGAAAAAACCTTGATCAAGGAGGAGCGCGTATGAGGAAGGATAGCAAAGGAAACATAAAGAGGATCCAGCGTTAGGATTTGAGAGTAAGGACAAATGTTGTGAGGGCAGGGAGATCATCTATGCTGGGCTTTATGGAAAGGTTCTAAATTATCAATTCTGGAAAATAATTAAATACCTTTGTCAAACTCCTATTTAAAATTTAAATTGCATAGGTTGCAATAGGTTTAAGTTTGGCAGAGAGCAAGCATTTGCGGCTTCCTATTGTACATCATAGGCTTGTGGAAATTTGCACTATGATATCAATCTGTGCCCTCTGTATGAGATAGCCAGTGAGCCAGTTCCAGGACGTTTGCCAGCTCTTTATCCTAAATCACCCAAGCTTGATCAGAGTCTAAAGTTTTTGGAAAAACTAAGCTACTGGATGATCAAGCCCATCATGAAATTGGAGAAGCAATTCTCTTTTGCAGCTGAAAAGTTTCACATGCTACAATAAAAGTCCTAGATGAGTCTGCAAGTCTAACAATGGATGCTGAAAGGAAACTCTCTTTAATAGACTCAAACGCCTTCTGGCATTTATCATATCGTTTAAAAGGGAGCATTATTGCCAGTCACTGAATGGAGGTTTTCTCCACTTGAGAAAAAATCAGGATAGAACTTCTTGATGAAGATTACTGTTATAAGGATGCTCTGAAGCTTTTTCTGGGTAGTGGGGTAGGCCACGACTGGATAACCTCCATTTTACTGGGGTAACTTCTTAGCAATACTTTAAAACCACATTTCCCAATAAGGTTACTTTCTTTAAAAATAATTTACGCTTTTGGGGCTTTACAGAGCCCAGCCTTATGATGGACGGCCATTACTGCTTCCAAGCCTTTTTCATGCTTCTCATGGGTAGGTGAATAGATCAAGGTATCATAGATATGTATGACGGCACATGAGAACTGGAGTTCCAAAAGACATCGTTGATTAGTCAATGAAACTTTGCTGGTGCGTTTTTAAACCACATGGCATCACCCTAAAACTGAAAAAGTCCACGCTTGGTTCAAATGGCCTTGAGCCACTCTTGTCCCCTTGTGACAATATCTGACTAAAGGCATTTAACAGGTTGATCTTGAAAATTTGTTACTTCACAATAGCTTGTGCAATAGACTGTTCCAGTGGCATAGAATATGGGGCATGGACTGTTGCATTATTCACATGCTCATAAAAATAAGACTGCAAGAACTCATCCAACTTGTGGGCAAAGACTACAGGGGGAGCAATGGGTGAGGACTCATGATAATCTAACCTTTTTAAAAAGTATCATCCAGTCATTTTTCCAGGGTGTCATGGACACTGCCATAAGTATACTGGGAATTAATATCTCGCCATCTAGAAGAAATCTCACCAAAATACTAACATTTCAAGATTTAAAATGCAACATCAAAACACAGATTAGGAAAATGAATCTCTTTATAGATGGTGACGTCCTAAGAAATTTATCAGCCAGTTGAGATATCGTCATATACATTAATTCTATATCTGGTGACAAAAGAGGTTTACAGTATTAAAATGACAACGACTCCAATGACAACTATGAAATTTAACCCCCTTATACCTCTGAGAGTGTAAAATAACATACAAAGGATCAATAATGATTTTACTCCATCAGAAATGGCCAATGGCAAGGAAGTGACCGAAAAACCCTCTTAATTAATTTACTCTGTTGGAAGAGATTGAACCTTTCATCTTAAAATTACCCAAAAAAAGGTAATTAGCCAATATCAAAGGATGTTCAAACCCTGAAAGTGCCGCATTGGAGCTGCGCCATCATACAATCATCAACGCAATAATAATATTACTAAAATAGGAGAAAATAATAACAGAAGCGGTATTGCAGCCCCAGACTCAGAAGCAGGTATTGAGCAAGGGCCACCGAAAATTTTGTTTCAGGGATGGCTAATGTGAGACAGAGCTTTTGAATACAAGCATTGAACCAAATGGATGCTGCCACCAAGGCGGAAATCAAGAAGAACCTGACCAAGGGTTCATAAAACCCCTACAGTATTGCCATACCCCAAACCCATTTATTACCAATTTATACCTACTTCATATCTTGACTTCATACAAGTAAATTAAAAATATTTTTCTCCTGATATAAAAGCCTTATACCATAGAATCTCAAGTTTTATCCTTTGTCTTCCACTTATATTATGTTAAGTGAAGTGATTTCCAGTAACTAATCTGAAATAAATAAGAGTACACTTGTTTAGAAGGGTACCTTAGTGATTATAAAGCCAATGGAGAGGTCAGTTGAGGTTTCCTTTGAGTCTCGTGTTAGGCCAACATATTTAAGATATGTCAAAGAGTGTTAGCAAGAATTATGCCCTCCAGGCAATGAACAGTAATAATCAACAATTTGTGTTGCATTGGGTATCATGAGAATTAGATAAACTCAGTGAGAATTATTATTCACCTTCAGAAGGTGTCCTGGTGTTTAATCTGTGTGTAAAATAACACTTTACATAAAGTTGGCCCACTAAGTTAAGGGTGTAAAGGTGACGAGCTGACTGTGGTGCTCACTACAGGGTGACACCATCAGACCATAATAAGTAAATGAGATTCCTCAAGGACAGATTGACGTCGAAGATATGGAGGCCTACCATGGTGAAGATATCTGAACTTCTGGAAAGAGAGGAGGAAACCATCCATTCAAGACTCCAAAAATTTAAACTAAAAATATCAAATTTATAAAACCAATTAAAGTGTGTCAAGGAGACTGCTATAAGATCCCGCATTGCTGCCATACCAATTGTTAGTGTACATTAAGCTGTAAAGAAGAATGAAACCACCATCAAAGTGAGTAAGGACAGACTGTTATTCCCTGAAAATGAGAATGAAATGAACATATACACCTTAAATGAATGTGGAGAATGTTTATACCAGCATGATTTATTGTTGTACACTTTTAAAAAGAATCTAAACGATCAAAAAATGCAACTGCAGGTTGCACAACAACTAAACCCTACCTCATCTTGAGAAGCTACTCAGTTATAGACATTAATCTTGACTACTCAATTGAGTGCCAAGCTAAAGTGTATAATGAACGCCTAACCTATTAAAAAAGAATTAAATTAAGCCCTACTTCAATACAATTTATACACCTGGAGAGGAAACCATTGCATTTTTTTAAAGTTGTACAATAACATTATGGATGATGTGAGTGATTGCAAGAAGGCTTGCCATGTACAAGGCTTCATGAGTTGTGAGGCTCAAGAGATTCTCAGTATAAGTTTATGTCCCTGCTTAACCTGTAATGAAGTGAAGAATATTTTCCTTTCAGACTTTGAAAGTGAGCAAGACGTCCAATACAAGAACAAATCTTCATGCTCATGAAGATGAAAAAAACAAATCAGTCACTAACTATGCTGCACGTTACTTCAAGTGCTTAACAACTATTAACAACAAGAATTTTGGATCTAATGAATGCAAAAATGGTGCTACTGAGTTCCTTAGATATGCATCCCACTTTGAAGATTCACATAACCTTAGACACCAAGGATGTGATGTTGCAAAAGGCCATTAAGGAGGCCTTAATCGATGTATAAGGAGCTTATATGAAAACAAGGCATCAGAACTACCCCTCAAAGAACAAGCAAGGTTGTCTACGTCGCTCATGATAAGAACAAGAAACCTAGAGATAAGACTCCAAAATTAGTAAAACAACAGCCTCAGATAGAGATTACCTTCAACAAGTGCCTTACAACTGGACACTTTTGATGCTCTTGTCAATGAACGCCATTACAAAGAAGGATGTACCCCTATCAAAGATGCCACTAAGGCAGTGAACTTGGTGGATCTACACACTAAAGAGGAAAATGATTATGAAAATGAAGATGTAGTAGAGCAGGATATCACGTGTTAGGGGTACCTAGAGCATTGGATGTAACACTCAACTATGTTTGAATAGATTTGACTGAATTTTTTTTAATGATACCTGCTTGGCACAGGCCACCCAACCTGCCTGGATCATCAACACTGTTATGAAGGAGAGCAGCTGGTGATGTCTACCTTTAAGAGAATAGAATCAGATAATAAAGTATCTGTCAGAAAATTAACCAGATGGATTCCTCCAATGATTTAAGCAGATTTGGGATAGGATAGGTCAAACCCAGCAGAATGGCTTATTGACTAATTTTCGTGGTTATTAGATGATTACTAGGTAGTTGCTTCCAAAATTGGGTTGAGTTTAATCCAAGTATTCCGCTGTTTTTTGAAGTTAGGACAAGTGGAGCCAAACAATGGCACAATTTGGTTTATTGATCATTGGCAACTAGTAGACAAGGATGATCTACTTTAATTGATTATCCAATGTTGGCGGAATCTGATAGATTATGAGTTTGAGGAAGCTGAGGTTGTTTCTGGCGTCTCAAATCTATCAATTTAACTAATACCTGAATAAGGCGATTCCTAAACAATCAACTGAGATGAGTCAAAACAAGATAATGTTGAGATGCCAAGCTATTCTGAATTAAGTAAGCAAAGAAATTTCTGGCACATTATATTCGATAGAAGGTCAAATCTAAATTTGAATCTATTTAAATAGCAATTTATACAGTTCACCAGCAACTGAAGGCTGATGATGAAGCTGAAACTAATTTGGACATTAGGAAGGACAGGGCGAGAGGGTCAACGCCAGGGAAGAGAGTATCACAGTGGAAGGCTGAGAAGAATGGTTGGCTGGAAGGTCCAGCATTGAGCTGATAGGTCAGCAGTGGGCAAATCAGCCCATTTGTAAATAGTAGAAATACCTGGCGCTTCCATTTCAATAAATTACCCCTTTGCCTAATCTACCTTTTGATTTAAGTTTATGTTTATTTTGTTGGTTGGGGTTAGTCTATGGTTCCCCAAATGGTGCGGGTGATATGCCAAGGGGTCAGCTGGTGCTGCTGGCCCTGAGCCTAAGGCAAAACGGCAAGGGATGACAAGTCTTCATACTGGTTGTCCTGCCAACTAGCAGAGACTACTGTCGCCATAAAATGATTTACTGATAGTCTCCACTAAGGCCACATCAAATTAAAAAGCTCTGAAACAGTTTAAAGTCATTCACTGATGTTTAAATGATTGGGAACCCCTTTGGAAATAAAGCTAAAAAGGTAAAAGTGAAGATTTAGAGGGTTTGCGTCTTGGCTGTACAAGATACTGGAGCATCTGATAACACTATGTCTTATAAAGTTGATGAAGAAACTCAAGCTTATATCAGACACAGACTACAATGGCAAATACTGACTATCTGGGCTATAAGTCACTCATGCCTTAGGAGCATATTCAGCGCTGACATTGTATTTTGGGCGCATCGTTCTAACAACTCCAACAGTTATTCTGGACAGCAACAGCTACAATTCCTAATTTACACCCAGTTTCTACTTGAGTTTAGTGCTAAGATTGACTTCACTGCCATTACCATGAGCATATCTAATTAACTACTTCTACTGATGTATAAGACTAAAATTACCTAGGCATGCAGCAGACGAAATGCTTGGTGAAAATAATCTGTAAGTATACCCAAATCCACTACACCCTTAAGGATAAGGTCATTAAACAACTTACTGCCTTGGTTATCTCATAAGGAGGTCTACCACTATGCGCAAGTGAAGCCACGGAGATCAGACCTGGTGAACAACACCAGATTTCACTATAAAATAGTGAAAGAAAATTTTAAACTCAATGCTCAAAGTTTACATTTAAATGGGATCAGAGAGCAGGAGCCAAGAGCTTTGCTCAGTTTCTTTGATACCAAGTACACTAGATAACTGACTGTCATATTAGATGAACATTACTAACCAGCCTATCCAAGTATAGAAATGACAAGTCATCACCCAAGCTATATTTACAAGTTGCGACGCCATAAAGTCAGTACATGTTTCTGGAGATTTTAATGATCTGGTATTTGGGAATGTAACCAACAAGAAGCAAAATTACTCGGACGAACTCCTGGATGATTTCAAGGACTTTTTTTAGCTCTGTAATAAACGACTATGGATTGTGCAAAGTAGTCATTCATATTATTAACACTGAATTTTCCATCCCTCTCAAGTCTAACGTAACACTGTTTAATTGCTGAAGATGAAGATATTTTCAAAGAGTTAAATCTGATATCTGAAGATGGCTTAATCAGATCTTTAGGGCCTTTGGACTTCGCCGCTTCTACTTGGCTTGCAAAAAAGACAGAACACAACGCGCAGTACTAGCTACTGGCGGTTAAATGAAAGTACCAAGAAAGATTTGTACCCGCTTCCTTGAATAGATGACGGCTTTAAGCGTTTGGAAGGATTAAAATCCTTCTCAGTGATGGATCTGTACAATGGGTACTGGAAAATGAAGCTCTTACCTGAGGATAAAGAGAAGTGCGCCCTGATCAGCAGTCAGAGATTGTTTGAACTTTTGAGAATTCCAAAGGGTCTGTGCAACGCCCCTGCAACCTTAAAGGAACGATGTGCCAGATCTTCATGGATCTTAAGCTATACATTGTGACCATCTATCTAGACAATATAACAAGATTTATTTGAACTTTCCAAGCGAACCTTCAGATCTTACAATAAGTTTTTAAGCAACTAAGTGATTCTAACTTGAAGCTAAAATGAAGCAAGTGTACCTAACTTAAGAGACTTCTGGAGTTCCTAGGATATGAGATCAGCCCAAATTGAATAAGGCCTTAGGAAGGAAAGATCAAAGCCATAGTAGCCATGGAACAACCTCAAAGTATGCGTAACATCCAGGTATTCCTTAATATGTTGGGATACTATCGCTAGTTTATTTTTTATTTCACAAGATTGGCTGCTCCTATCACCTATCTGTTAACCAAGAAAACCAAGTTTGAATGGGGCCTGGAGCAAAAACAGCCTTTTAAGAGTTAATAGGTAGAATGATAGAGGCACCAATCCTACCATACTAGATTTTAAAAGACCGGTTTACTATATACCAACACTAGAGGCATTGAGCTTAAGAAATACTCACCCTATTGGATGAAGAAGAGATAGACCATAACATCGAGTACTACTCTAAGGTCCTTACTAGAGCTGAGCAGAACCAAATTGTGACAGAAAGGGAGTGCATGGAGGTGTTAAGAGCAATGAAGCACTTTTGGCCCTGCTTATATGGAGTACACTTTAAAGTTGTGAAAGATCGTGCATCACTCCACTGGCTGTGAACATGAAGGATCCATATAGACGCTTTTTCCGATGGGCAGTACAACTTCAAGGGTTAGATTTTAAAACCATACACAGAGCATGAAGCAAACAACTCAACGATAATGACTGTCACGATTACAAGTTTTCACCTCCAACCACATGAAGTGGTAAAATTTACAACCTGATAAATTGTCTAGAGAAAAAATGCAAGATGAAGCCAATAAAGTGAAGACTGGCCATAAAAGTTGTTAAAGATACCCAGCATATTGATGAAACCTTCAGAATAAGATCAATGACAAGTGTTACCCATACAACTGATCTAGTGATTGAATGGAACTTGTGATGAAAGCTCAGAGGCATGTTGGCTTGGAAAATTTTAGAAGACATTAGCATACCTAGGAGACTGGCTCTATTGGGAGTTAAAGTCAGAAAATTTACATTAAGCCCTGGAATTCTGTGTAATTAAACGAGCTTCAGAACCTTAAAGAAGTGCTTTGAGTTCTATACAATTCCTTCAAACCTACGTTCCACAACATATACATTAGTATATATTTGTCGCCTACCGCCTCAAGTAATCAAAGTTTATAATTGTGGCTATTGACCATTTAACCAAAATGGGTCATAGAACCAGCAGTAAAAGTATAAACCAAAGGATAAACGGCCTGATTCTTTTATACCAAGTGATAGCGAGGCATGGTTTTATCCCTCATATTCTGGTATCAGAAGATGTCAAGAACTTTATCTCCAATGTCATGAAAAATCTTATAGATCTAGTCGGAGTGTTACAACAATTCATCACTCCATAGACTCTATCCTTTAACTGAAGAATGGAACTTTAGGTGGGATATTGATGAAGATGGCACTGAATTACAAGTTGAAGTGTGACAAACTGTTGCCATCCACGCTGCTAGAATACCAGCTTAGCCATCACTGGGTGATTAGCATGTCTCTATTCAAGGCCTAGTATGGGTGAGAAGCAGTGCTACCTACCTTGTTAGAACCAGTAATCCCCTCAGATAACAAAAACCTACTACCTTGGAGTTACAGCAAGAATTGGCTGATAAAATGACTAATATTTAGTTGTAAGTATATAAGAACATTCAAGTCACTATCCCAAAAGTTAGCGTGAGAGTCAGAGATGGATTAGATTACCAAACTCAGTTTAAGAGATAAGGTCTTACCTACCATGCATGGTGAATCCAGAATAAGTTTCAAGCCATCTGGAATGGCCCTGCAACCATCCTGGCCAAGAGAGAAGCTGAATATTCCATAAGAGATGATGACAAAAATAAAATTTTTAACAAAGTGCATGCCCTGCATCTTAAGTCCTCCCTGGTCTCATCTTGGGAGGTAAAGTGTTGTGGAAACTATCATAGGTATACTGAGAAATAATTGCTCGCCCTCTGGAAGGAACCCCGCCAGTATACCAACTCCTTAAGAATTACTAATGGATGATCAAAAAAAGGATAAGGTAAATTAATCTCCTTTTATGGATGACAATGACCTAGAATATTTACCATTCAGTTGATATGATACTGCATGCAATAATTTAGTACCTTCCAACTGAAGAGGATTACAGTATGAAAACAACAATGAAGACACAGATGACAATATAAATTGACCCTCTTTTATACCATTGGGGGTATGAGGTAAATCTATGATTGATCAATAATGTAGCAACTCCATCAGAAATAAATGATAATGAAGAAATGACTGAACAACCCACCAAACTAAGTTACCCGATAGAAGCAATCAAACTTTCTATATGAACATTACCCAAAAAGATAATCAAAAATATCAGAGGATGGTTATAGCTATGAAGCAATGTACATTGGAGCTTTCATGGCTAAATGACGTATTGGTGGGTACCAACCCCAAGGATAAGGCTGGGTGACAGGAGGCCCAGAAGGTGAAGCTTCAGGCCCTCCCTTACCTCAAGCACACATTAGACCAACGCTTGGTACAAGCCAAATACGCCCAGGTTGGTACTAGTGAGGTGCAGAACGCCCAGCTCCTTGCGTCAGCCCAGGTGTTAAAACAAACAGTTTATTTTAATTAATGACAACAGCTCCATTCAATTTATTGAGGAATGGGGGTTTAAAACCCATTCCATTTATGAAACTATGCGTTTGGGTTAGTACAACTTCAATCAATTATTCAAGTGAAGTCAATTTTGGTGTATTCTACTAATCCAAATGGTAGTGTTTGCCTATTGGTGAATTGGTGCTTAGGACCGCTTCTGGCAGACCCCAAATTACCCCAACGAAGTATAAATTTGATTTCTGTGACCAACATTCCTTGTTGGTCGACTTTTCCAATAAACTTCCCCATTTTTCCCGTTTTATTTTATGTTATCTCTGATGATCCTGTGCACAAACCTCTTCAAGGAGGTCTCACGCTACATTCACCATACCATTTTACATATGATTCAGTTAGCCCCTAATGCACCGTTGGTTTGCCAATTCTCTTCAACCTGGGACGCTTACTCCTTTCTCCTTTGTACACCACGTCACTTTTGGTTGGGTATTTTTATAATGATCGCACTCCTCTACTTAAGTAATTATTGCTCCAGCACCCTCTGCTGGGCTCTAGTACCTTTTGTACTAACGGCTAGTTCCCTGGCGTTGGACATGTTCCCCAAGCACTATCACGTTGGGAACAGGAGAGTTATAGACACTCTCCTTACATTAATCGACCAACCTGTTAATTTTTGTGCATGAACTTTTCTGTGTGGGTTTTTTCCAGAGTGTAAATGGTGGGCGCTGGCTGTAGACTTTGGCTGTGGTCGGCCGCACCTCTGTTTCCTCTTTTTTCTGAAGGTTGGATCATCTTGGAGCTATTATGGCTGCCTCCAACTGGAAAGTACCCACCATTTGTGCTTGTACCTGGTGGATATGGACGCTTCTAGGTCCGAAGTCATGATTCCCCAACTTTCCACCAAAATTACCAAATTTAATTTAAATAAATGGGTTTTACTTTGACAGCGCGTTCAGACGATTCCAGCAGAATTGGTGCATATGGGCCTGGGGGTGTTGGACTTGGATAACGTCGGGAATTCCGTTGCTGTTATGGAAATAGGGTCATTTGCGTCTAAAAACACGTTTTATTTTGAAAACACTATGTATGCCTCTGAATCATACTTACTCTCTCATGTCTCAGATATGGAACCTATTCCTGTGTATCAACTCACCCAGATATTCCCCATTTGACCTCTTCCATGATTTGCAGCACTTAGGAAGTTGAAAAAAGCTGCACTTACGATACAACAATGCTTATGCCCCTGATGAAGGTATAGTGATATATGTGGCTGCAGTAGTAAGAGTGGCCAAGTATCCCTCTCCATTCTTCGATTCAAAATCATACCAGGGTGACATGTTACTTCCAAATGAAGAGTTTGGTGGTAATTTACTAACATTTTCAGCTTTAAATAAAGATCATTCTGGATATTTTCTACTGACTGCTATCCTTTCCTCCCTTTAGGAAACTCAGCACCACTATTCTAGTGGATACTGGCGCCACTGAAAACTTTATGGACCAGAGCCTAGCCGGCTAACTTGGGCTGAGTTACTTGCCAGGTGGTATGGTTAGGGGAGGGGCGTCCCAAGGTATTCCCACTCTGAAGATCATTGGGACAGTGGACTATCTGGTTGGCAAGTACCACTTATCTAATCACTTCCAAGCTATCAAAAACCTCTTATACCCTATCATTTTGGGTGTGAAGTGGTGGTGGAAGTTTGATGTTAGAACCAACCTGAAAGAGAATACCCTTTCCCTAACATTAAAGAATGGTCGCATATTAGTTGTTCCTTTGTCAGAGGATAACGCCCAGGGTGAATTGCCCCACTGGCCCCATTTTCACACTCTTAGCCTTGCTTCTATGCTGAAGCCCACCGTGGAGGTTCCCCTACCTTCTTGTTTGGAGGGTTTGGACTCTTCCTTTGATGCTGCATCTGAAAACGCACTATCTGATCACTTAGAATTTGATTGTGAGTTCAAGCTCACTATGGATTTGATGCATATTTCTTCTCACATCTACCCATTGACCATCTTAGAGGAAGAGGTGTTAGATGTGTGGGTGAAGGACAGTTAGCCAAAGTTGCTATTTCCAGCGTACCTCCCCTGTATGCTCCCCACTTCTCTTTGTTGAGAAGGCTGATGGTAGTCTATGCCCGTGCGTGGACTATGGGAACCTTAACAATGTCACTGTACCAGATCTACATCCCACCCCTTTGGATTCTCAGATTGCGCGCTATGTGGAGAAGGCTAAGGTCTTTTCCAAGCTGGATTGCCTCAATGCGTTTAATCAGACCAGATTAAAAAGGGACAAGGGTGATTAACCGCCTTCCATACCAGAAAAGGAATTTTCCAGTTTCAGATCATGCCCTTTGGGATTAAGAATGTCCTTGCTATCTTTCAACGCCGCATTGATGTAGCATTGGGGACTTGTTAGGGGTATGAGCGGTTGTCTACATGGATGATATCCTGATGTTTTCCCCTGATCATGAGTCCCATGCAGTACACCTTTGGCAAGTGGTGGAGAGGTTAAAGGCAGCCAGCCTTACTCTAAAGATTAGCATGTGTGAATTTTTAAGTATCAGGTCACTTTTCTGGGCAACATAGTGTTTGACCAAGGACACATGATAACTTTAGCCATGAAGAAGGCTATTCATGAGTGGCCCACTCCCACCTCAGTCAAAGAATTGAGGAGCTTTTTGGGGACATGTATGTTCCTCAAGAAGTTCACGCCCAATCTTTCCGAGGTAGCAGCACCCTTATATAAGACTAGCGGTGCAAAGTTGCTTCAGTTGTCCCCCATTTTGGAGGATTTTTCCAAGCAGTGAATTGCACCCTGTTGTCCACGTCTGTCCTTCGCCATGTTGACCCTTCAAAAGAGTTCATTGTGTCTACTGGTGCATCCAACTTCGCCATAGCGGCTGCCTTGTTACAAGTAGGCAAAGATGGGATAGAGCATCTGGTGGGATATTTTTCTAGGAAAATGTCTCTGCCTGAGTTAAATTACGCCATTTACGACAAGGAGTTACTAGCAGTGGTGGAGGCGCTGATTTATTGGCATCACCACTTGCATGGCTCTACCCAACCTTTCCATGTATGTACAGATCACCATGCCTTGCAGTACTACCGCGCTCCTCATGTCCTAACCCCACGGCAGACCCATTGGCATGAGACCCTTGCCCAATTTGCATTTTTGTATGAGTTCACTAAGGGCAAGGAGAATGGTTTAGTGGATGCTTTGAGCTGCAACCCTGCTTTGGCTCTTGATCCAAAGGAGGTAGAAGTCTATAACACACATTTGATAATTCCGCCAAATAAATTGTGTCTCAATTTCCCTCTCCCCCAGCCAATGGACCAGCGCTTGCATCTCTGAAAAATGCGGAGGAATACAGTATGTTCAAAAAGTTAGTCCTTTCTCAGACGCTATCAACCATATATACTATGGTACTTGCTATGAGCGCTTTAAATCAAGAGGATCTAGCCGGGGGTATCACGTAAAGGATGAGATGGTGTGGTTACAGGGGCGCCTATGGGTTCCTGCTGGACCACTGCACCTGGAAATCATCCAGTACCATCATGATGGATTCACCGCTGGTCATCCTGGGAAAGCAAAGACCTTGGAGTTGGTATGACGCACTTACAATTGGAAGGGCTTGCCTGCTCAGGTGGGACAGTATTGTAAAGAGTGCTTGATCTGCAATCAATTGAAACCAAATCGTCAACCTTTAGTGGGGTCGTTGGTACCAGTTCAGAAGTCTGAAGGGCCCTGGACCTCCCTATTGGTGAATTTCAAAGTTGAATTACCTGTCTTTGATGGTTATGATGCCATCATGGTGGTGGTGGACCATTTTACAAAGATCGCCCACTTTATTCCTTGAAGAACTACAATACCGCGGCTGAGATAGCTAGGTTCTTCGTTACTCATGTGTTTGCGATTCATGGGGTTCCTCAAGAGATTATCAGTGACTGGGGCCCTCAGTTTACCTCCGTATTTTGGGAAAAGTTGTGTAAAACTCTTCAGATTCGCCCCTGCCGTTCAACTTCTTATCACCCCAATCAGATGGGAAGACTAAACTAGTGAACCAGTGCTTGGAACAGTTCCTATGGTGTTACATTGCTGCGGATCATTCAGATTGGGTTTCTCCCCTTCCTATGGCACAATTTAGCTACAACAATACTTTGCATTCTTCGATTGGTTATTCCCCTTTTTTGCCAACCATGGCTTTAACCCCGCCTTTAACATGGAGCCCAGCTGTGGATCTAAGGTTGAAGCGGTGGTGGACTTTGCCATGACTATCAAGAATGTCATTAGGGGTTTCCACAAGTTTGGAGGTGGCAATGCAAGTGTATAAGGAGAACGCTGATGGTAAGCGCTGAGTGGATCCAGCGTACAAGGAAGGGGATCTCGTGATGCATAATTCTTGTAACATCCCTATCAAGCAGCCATGCAAGGAGCTGGGACCAAAGAGGATTGTCCCTTACCGCGTTGTTAGAAAGGTGGGCCATGCCTCATACCAGTTAAATCTTCCTTCTTCTTTTTGGATCTTCTTTGTCTTTCATGAGAGCAAATTGACGCTGTTTGAGGGCCCCCACCAGAGACTCCTGAGGCCTATTTTGTGGATGGGGCGCCAGAATGGTAAGTGGAAGAAAAATTAGCCTCCCGTCATGTTATAGAAGCCCTGAGTACCTGGTATCTTGGAAGGGTTTTAATGCTTCAGAGAAAAGTTGGGTCCCAGAACGTGACTGTGTGCATGCCCAGGATCTGATTGAAGCTTTCCATAAGCGTTTCCTCCAGGCTTCTGGATCTCAACCCAAATTGACCATTGCCACAATGAAGTTTGACCTGGCCCACAAGAACTTTTCTCCTAGCGCAAGCCCCTGGAGGGGGGTTTAGTCCCATTGGGAGGGAGAGGGTAATGTCATGTTTAAATGACATCATAGTGGGGACCAACCCCAAGGATAAGGCTTGTCGGCAGGAGGCCCAGAAGGTGAAGCTTCAGGCCCTCCCTGACCTCAAGCACACATTAGACCAACGCTTGGTACAAGCCAAATACGCCCAGGTTGGTACTAGTGAGGTGCAGAACGCCCAGCCCCTTGCGTCAGCCCAGGTGTTAAAACAAACAGTTTATTTTAATTAATGACAACAGCTCCATTCAATTTATTGAGGAATGGGGGTTTAAAACCCATTCCATTTATGAAACTATGCGTTTGGGTTAGTACAACTTCAATCAATTATTCAAGTGAAGTCAATTTTGGTGTATTCTACTAATCCAAATGGTAGTGTTTGTCCATTGGTGAATTGGTGCTTGGGACCATTTTGGCAGACTTCAAATTACTCTGACAAAGTTTAAATTTGATTTCTGTGACCAACATTCCTTGTTGGTCGACTTTTCCAATAAACTTCCCCATTTTTCCCGTTTTATTTTATGTTATCTCTGATGATCCTGCGCGCGGACCTCTTTGAGGTGGTCTCACACTACATTCACCATACCATTTTACATTCAATTCAGTTGGCCCCTAGTGCACCGTTGGCTCTCCCAGTTTCCTTCCAACCTGAGACGCTTACCCCTTCCCCTTTGTGCACCACGTTGCTTTTGGTGGGTATTTTTTATAATGATCGCACTCCTCTACTTAAGTTATTATTGCTCCAGCACCCTCTGCTGGGCTCTAGTACTTTTTGTACTAATGGCTAGTTCCCTGGCATTAGACATATGCCCCAAGCACTACCATGCTGGGAACAGGAGTGTTATAGGCACTCTCCTTACAGGAGCTGCACTATCATACAAATCTTAATTTAATCAGCTTATTACTAAATTGAGAGAAGAAGCATCAACCAGAACCAGTATTGCAGCCCAGACCCAGAAGCAGGCTTTGAGCAAGGGCCACCAAACATTTTGGTTCAGGGATCTCACATGCGACAGAGCTTGTGGTTAAAGCATTGAACCAAATGGATGCTCCACCAAGGTGGAAACCAAGAAGAGATTGATCAAGGGTTCATAAAGCCCCTACATTATTGCTATATCTGACTCTTATTTATTAATAATTTATATCTACTTCATATCATGCTTTTATACAAGGAGTATAAATAATTTAATTTCATTCTAATAAAAAAGCCTTATACCACAGAATCTCAAGTTTATCCTTTGTTTTCCACTTTTATTGGGATATTTGAGAAATTTTCAATAACCAATTTGGGATTTAAAGGAAGAAGACACTTGTTTAGAGGATGACTTAGTGCTGATAACTCCAAAGGAGAAACACAGTTGAGGTTTTCATAAAAGTACTGTGTTAGGCCAACATATTGAAGATATGCTAAAGAATGCCAAAAAGATAACCGCCAGCAGGTTGATGAGAAGTTTCAATCAGACATTAATGCTACATCAAATAGCATAGGAAGAAAAGAATTACTCAGTGAGCATCATCATGCAACTTCAGAAGCTCGCCGGGTATCTAATCTTTGTATAAAGGAACCCATCTACAGCAAGTCAGTCAACTAAGTTAAGTGAGCGAGGGCTAATGAGCTGACTCTGGGCTTTATCTTCCTTCTTAATATAATATTATAATGGGCAATTGATTTTGACTAAGTCTACCGTTAGTTAGAATGCCCGGTCATAATCTGTGTGAGGTTGAATTTGTGACATATGTCATGTCAGAACATCCTTATACATGGTAAGGAAGTAAGGAAAGTCTGGTGGGAGGTCCATGGAGGGAGGCGTGGGAGGAGACATTGAACTCATGGAGTTCTCCAGGGAGTGGATGTCAAAATAAAAGGAATTCCCCACTGATCCTTTTTTTAGCAAAAGAGAGGAAGTTGCTACAAGGTTTATTTTTAACTGCTGATGCCACCACCAGCCACTCCTATAATTAAAGGTTATAGCAGGTCATGCACTGCTAAAAATGGTCATAGATCACAAACTTATGGACTGAGAATTGTACTGGATCACTTACAATGTGAAATCCAGAGGCATATGAGAAGCACCTAATATGGATAGGGTAACCTCAGTTTCCAAATATAAGGATTGTGTAACACTAATATTCATGATTTTTTGCTGTGACCTACATCTAGTAGAGCCAGTTCTTCAACCTCATAGGACTCAGTACGTAAGGTAAAGTAAAACATAAAGTACGCCTGATTCTCTCAAAGGGGAGCTGATAGTTTGAGAGTAGTAAAAGTGGTAGTAGAATATAAAGTAAGAAGTGTGCTCCTTTTAGCTGGTTGGTTTTGTAAAGGTCCTCCTTTTGAACTTCTACTAAATCTTCATGTTTAACTATCAAAGTATGGTTATGGGCTAATGTCAACTCCTTTAACTCATGGAGGAAGAAACTAGGATCTAAAGAAAATGTGGATTCAAGGTAACTAATGGGGCAACCACCTTGCCCATTTATAAAAAGGGCAAAGAACATCAAAGATCATGGGAGTTTATTATGTCAGAGTAGCGTCTACTTGGAAGAAGACTGATCATCCAAGCTGGGTGTGTTAATTTCCAGTGGAGAAACCAAAATTCCAGAGGCTCTTCTATCTTAATGATTATTAGTAGGGAAAACTAATGGGTTAATTGAGGAGGAAATCTATTCAGATAAATACTAAAGGCCCAAAAAATAAACTATACAGATGAGAAGAGGACAACACAGTGTTGAGATTTTTGCCCACCTTTTATGCTGTCTAGATTACCATGGGTCTCTAGAGGGATAATTCCTTATGGTGAATGAACTGGATATCAGTTGACCCTAATTTTGGGTTAATAATGTTTGTGGAATTTTAATGTAATTCTCCAGGATCAGATCCTTCAGGGATCAATCCAGGTGAATGCTTAAGATTTCATCAGGAATAGTTGCTGATGAAATGGGGTCATCTGATAGTTGATCAATGATTAACTATCAGATGTACTGCTTGGGATCAGTCAGGTTTTATCACTGACCAAATGGAAATTTAAAGAGCAAGTTGCAAGGTGAGTGATGCTGCCTGTAACTATCTTATTGATCTTTAAGTTTATGACCTTCCATATTGGGTAATAAGTCTCATTACCTAAGCAGGTCACTCACCAAACATGGTCGGTTTGCTGGGATTGAGTGGAAAATGTTAGGGACATGTTTTATGATTCTTTCATGTTTTAGGTCTCAAGGATTTCTGATAAAGAAATCCTAACCAGATGGGAATACCATTGCTGAGAAGATGACTAAGGGAAATTTAACAGCAACAGCTGCAATTTCATGGCTGATGCACCAACTGAGGTTGGGCACCAAATTACCTCTATAAACTCCCTCTATAATTTACAATAAAAAAAGGTGAAAATAGAAAAATTCATTATTAGTTTTAGTTCTATTCATTTTTGTAACAGATGGGGATCCCAAGGCCCAGCCCGCAACCAGCCCTAAACCACCATCCCCATATGTGTCCGTACCACCTCTGAATGGTCCTGTCCAAATGGATGGCCTTGCTGAGCATACCAGGCTGAGGTGTGGTGCAACAGCCTCTGTTGCTTCAGGCCTCAGGGTAAGGTGCGTTCCTATGGCCTCTGTCACCTTGGAGTTACCTGGCTGAGGTGCGGTCAACCAGCCTCTGTCACCTTGGGCTACTCTGGCTCCTTCCCCTCTCACCAGGGCAAGGCTACTCTCAATAGGATCCTGGTGCATTCACCCCTTCCTCTCCTCCTCATCGCACCGCCATCCAAACCCCCAATCCTTGCTTTAAATAAATAAAATTAAATAAAACAAATCCAGTGGATAGCGGCCTTTATTGGGAGTAGATTTGAAGTCAGAATAGAATTCAAAAGTGAGGTCCAGTGGGGCTGACCTCGCTTTAAATACTCTTAAAAAGGCTAAATGAATTGTAGGTAATGAGGGATGCAAAAGCCTCTGGAATTGATGGCATCCAGGCAACTTGATGGAGAATTGGAGGGGAACCTCAGAACAAACAACCAATTAAATAAATAATTTATTTATTTAATTTTATTTCATTATCAACCTGAATAGGAAAATCCTACTCAGAATAACGGAATTGCAACTATTGATGCACATGAATCTCATAATTCCCAACCTTATGAGATTTATATACAATTGTCAATTGTTACACTAAAGACATAATGTAGAGGGTAGATTCCACAAACAATAAACAGGAAAAATGAGTTTACTTCAGGAAAATAATTCATAAAAGAGAAAGATACTGACAATTTACCTTATAGAGGGATGTTGCCTTTAAAATGGGAGGGGAAGAAGTGTTGGTGGAAAGATCAAATCACAGTTCTAGGCCTGGGCTCATGCATACATTTTGGTTGGTCAGGTTGGGAGGCGCAATAAGGGTTGGTGTAGCTTTAGAAAAGATTTTATAAATTTTGATAGCAAGTTGAAGAACACTTCAGATTGATCAATATAATTCTGCACAGATTCTTCTATAATGGTGCATTAGTATAGATCAATTTACAATTCTTTTTGAATTTTCTGGTTAGTTAAATTAATCTCAGGAGCATATTGAGTGATATGGGGATCAATTCACAATCTGAAACACTTAAAATGTCCTAGTATAAATTACTTGATACTGGGAGAATGGTGGGTTAAGTTTAAGCAATTTCCTTTATATTTGAGGTATCCTGTCTAGGAATGGGATGAGCCTTAGGGTCCTGCTTGAGGCCCCTAAACTATACACTTCCCTGAAACCCCCTTCTATCATCTTTAACAGAGTAGAAAGGAAAAGGGGCACAGAGGGTGGGTTTTTAGGGGACAAGGCTTCACCATACTCATCTACCACATGAGTCAGATCACTGAAGTGCACCATAGGAGACACTGGAGGCCTTAGGTCATTCTTGCATTGGAAAGAAAATTGTTCTCAATCCAAATGTATCCAAATGAAGAGGCTGGGAATTATGACTTATAACAAAGTCCTATATACCATTTCATATTATATATATTAAAATGTCTAAGATCAAAAAATAAAATCAGCCTATATTGGTTCTCCTAATTTACAATATTTATGTAATGCATTTATTTACTATTATTCACTTTTAGGAGGATTTATAAAACAAACATACACACATATATAAAGTAAATGATGCAGGTCAACCTTAGGACAAATATACCATGCCAAGTTCTTTTAGCCTGTGCTGGTTTTAAACATGTTATAATCAAAACCTGCTCCATTATGGATCAGGAACCATCCCGCTATGCTACCACTACTTCATATATACATATACAATACTTTATTTAAAAGCTGAAGGGTGGCTAACCTGGCAGGTAAAACTGCTTCCACCCTAGCTCAGGTTTTGAGTTTAAAACCTTTATTGGCTAGAAAAATTCTCAGTGTGTTATATTTGTCCCTAGGTCGATCTACCTCAAATATTGTATTTAAAAGCTGATATAGATTACCTTCAACTAAATACTGACTGATTATATATTAAAATAATTTTCAATCTATATCAATTAGACATCTTGTTGCTGTTGCTTATAGTTTTAATTTAGGCCAATCCAACCTATCACTTAAAAAATATTCGAGGTGGGTTGACCTTAGGACAAATATACCACACCGAGAATTTTTCTAGCCAGTACAGGTTTTGAACTCAAAACCTGTACTAGGGTGGAAGCAGCTTTACCTGCCTGGCTAACCCCCTCCAACCTATCACTTAAGTATTCTAACATTTCAAATTGTTTTCTAAAAGTTAAATGGTAAACCACAATAATGATATCAAAGCATTACAGAAAGTGAAATGTTAGAAAATTTTAATAGTTAACTAGCTAAGATATATACATGTCCTTTAGCTTTTTCTATAATATAAAAATATATTTATTATTATTATTCTATTTAGTTGGTTTGATTGACCCAATTATATATTAAACTTACCAACGTCCATCTACAATACTTCATCTTACCATTTAGTTATTTAATTGGTTAATTATATAACTTGCTGATGGCTATCTATAATAATTCAACCTCAACGCACTATTATATCATACCATTGCCCAGATTTTAAACATACCCCAGCCATACAACATATGCATATCAAAACAGTTTCAGTCTACAATCAGTTTTCTGAACTGGATATTCAACTAATAGAACACATATATAATATAGCATGTTAGGTAGTGTATCAGTTATCAAACATTGATTTAGTCCACTGGTATAGGAGCCCAGAATTCATTATTTTAATAACAATTAAACAAAATTATGTATTTGCTGGCACCAACTGCTTGACAAAACTTTTAACCTTATAAATAAACAAATAATCTTAAAATCGCTTGGCAAAGCTATTGAATCTTTCAAATTAAATAAAATGCAAACCGCTTAACAAAACATTGAAACTATTGCATTAATTAAATAATACTAAATTGCTATGCAAAACTATTGAACCAATTGAATCAATTAACCTCTTGCGCTATAAATTAGCAGAAGCGTGTGATCATCTCGCACAAAGCAACTCCAAACGAGTTTTTACTTTGAATAATTTCTATTAACCTCTTGCGCTATAATGACGTGCTAACGCGTCGTTATAGCGCAAGAGGTTAATTAACTACCAAACCGCTCTGCAAATCATTGGGCCTATCAAATCAACCAAATAACACCAAACCGATAGCCAAACATCACGAAAATGCTCGCTACCCAGGCGCAGAATGAGTTCAGCTTGTAAGTTATAACGCATATATTAATTTTAGTTTAATTTTATTCAAGGAAGGCCCACCAGGGGACGGCTACTTCCGAAGTTATAACGCATATAATTCATTTAACTATATGCAAACTAAGGTGGATTATTAAAATAAAGTTACCTTTGTATCATTATCATTTCCATATTTAAGGTTTTTAATAAGTAAGTTCCAATCGAAATGCTACCCTTTTCTTTTTCTTTTTGTTGGTTTAATTTGCATTTCTATATTTCTCCAGTGCCTATAAGCTATTAATTTGCTTTTTTCTTAATTAAGATGGTTAAACCTACTTTCTAGCTTGTAAATAATAGCCATTAACTCTGATAACTTTTAAATTTACCTGTATTAACTAATTAGCATAAATTCTTGGTTTGTAAACTATAGTTTGGGAAAAATCTATCTATTGCTACATACTATTTGGTCTTGATTGGCTACTTTTATTGTTCTGGCATGTATTAAATCACGATTGAAGCAGAACATTATATTTAACACTACCTTGCTGAAGATTCAGAATGCTTTTTTTAACCAGGTATCAACTTCGGCGCCTTCCTTTCCAGTGGAGCTTTTCTGGCTTTAAAGGAGCACAGACAAATGCACGTATATTCGAGCCATGTAATGTGACCACTGTTAACTCTTTCAGAACTTCTTCGGTTGTGAGGCATTTTACTAGTTGGAAAAGTTGGACCTTTAACTCCCGGTCTGAGTTGCAGTTGAAGTTTAGGAGAAAATACAGCAACGGCGGAACCGGCTTTAATTCTCAATCTTACGCCTGAGAAACTCATTTTACGGCATTTTGGGGCTTAATGGTCTTGTATTTGGTTGCATAAAATTCGCCCAATTGGAAAGAGATCCCTTGAAGCTGCGAGAAATCGAGATTTTTCATTAGGAAAAATTTAGCGTTTAGTACGCTGAACTTGAAAGAGGGTCGGGTGTGGACTATCATTACGTCAAACTTTACGCACAAGGATTTTTGGCATCTTTTATTTAATTCTATGACGATCTATTTCTTCGGACCTACGGTACGCTTAATAAAGTTTAATATTGATTTTATAGCTGGCAGCAGTTCTCGGGATTAAGAGCTTCCTTTGGCTTTATATGATGAGTGGTGTTTCATCTGATGTAGCGACAGCTATCTACAACAAATTCACCTTCAATCGACCTATCAGTCCATCTGGGATTACAAGTGGTGATCTTGTTAGCACAATTGGGGTAATTGGCTTACTTTATTTAAGCTGATGGCACAATAGGCTTCCGGCAGCGTCATGGGCCTGTTAACTTACTTCGGGCTCAGATTTCCATTTGAGACAATTTACATTTATTTTTTTCCACTCCCCGCCTTTTTGGTGGTTGGAGGATGTATTTTATATGATTTAATGCACACTTCTAATCCAGTGCACTTCAACGGAGCGAAAGTTAGCCATAACGCTCATATAGGAGGAGCCATCTTTGGTGCTTTGTTCTTTTTTCTAACTCGCCGCCCTTCTAAGCTTTTGACAAAGCCCAGATGGAGGGGTCGTTATTAATGCAAAGCGTAGATCAGTATGTGATTTATTCATTAATTTTTAGTTGCCGCTTGAAAAATCCTTTAATATGTTTGAAACTATCTTTTATTCATTTGAAAAGCTCAAAACTTTAGCATTACAGGGGCTCAACAAAATTTGGCATTTGTTTCTTTTAACTTAAAAGATTCCTTATCTGAGCTTAGTTCCTCATTCTAGCTTAACTACTCTGTTTTACTTTTTTAGAATACAACAAACATTTGTAAAAGTTGTATTGAAGTTAAACTAGCTAATTTTTATATTTATTTTATAAATTAAAACTAAGCTTATAAACAAATGATTAATTTAAAATTTTATTTTTGTGCTATATTAAGTGTAAAACTGGTCCAACTAAGTTTAATAAGCTAAATTTTACAGTCTTAAGCATTTTACACCCAAGTAGCTTGAGCTTGAGATTTTTTTTGTCGATTAAAATGGGTAAATTATATGACAGGTAAATTTGATGCGCTATAATGTAAGATATGAACTGGTTTGAAAATAAGCAAACAAATATAACAGAGTATATAGCTGTCAGGTTTAGTAAAGATATAAACTTTCATAATATAAAAATTTATTTATTGACATAATAAGCCCATTATAATAGTAGAAAATTTCTAAATTGTAGATTAATTTTGCAATTTTAGGACCTTAACTCAAGAGCCTCTTATTGATGCAAATTTATATTTATTTAGTTTTGTCTATCTTCACATGTGTGATTTTAGGATAATGAATTATAATAATAATGATGCTAGTAGCTTTTAAAAATATTAAATATATAAAATGTCATTTGAGTATTTACAGTATATAGCAATAGTAAGACAAAAAATAAACCAGGTTTTTTGTTAATATATCTAATTTTTAGTGTACTAATTAAGCTAACTTTTATAAAATATTTTATCCAAAACAGGCTTATCTAAGAACTGAAACTACTAATTTATAATAGAGTATCAACTGCAAGGCCAAGGTAAAATTTTATTTTGAAATTTATAGGGCTAGATTTATTTATGATATCTTTTCTTTGAGTCACATCAGGATATGATTTTAAGTGTATTTTATAAATATTAGTTTTTTGTATACTTGCCTAATCTCTAGCTAATAGGAAACTTCATCCTAACACCCTCATCTAATGTATATAGGCATAAATTTAACTAGTACCCAGTGTCAGGATTCCAGCCCAATCTGGAGATTTGGTCACATCTGCTAGTAGGATTCAAACCTAATCTGGAGATTTGATCACCTCTGCTATTGGGATTCGAACCTAATCTAAAGGATCATTTATTTCTACTCAAAAAATCTTGGGATGTCCACCAAACTTGAGGAGAACAAATTGGGTGAAGATCTTGCCTTGGAAGTCCCTAGCAATTTTACCCAGAGTTAGTACCTTGGCCCCTGTAAATATTACTCGTTTAAAATAAAGTGATTACTGTCCATACATATATTTTTAGCCATCAAGCTAATAATTAGCTAAAGTTAAAGATATTTAAAGATCAAGGATAATTTCCCCCTTAATCTTATAGCTATTAAAAGTATTCTTACATTAAAGTCTTTGGGCACCCCAAACTTATACCTTGACAGTTAAATTCTTTCCTTCCATCCCAAAAAAATCTAAAGCTTTTTGCCAGGCTATCCCCAAGTACCTAGTAAACTTTAACTGCTATAGGCAACTGTGGCTCTGCCTCAGGATCTTCATTCTACCATAAAACCTCACCTCAGTGAGTAGTGGTTAACATAAATGTAGAAAACTTGTTGCCACATCATGTAATCTGCAACTACCAGCTTCTATAGAGGTAGACCATAACACCCCTCCTACTGAACATTGTCTGCTACAGCTTTTGGAATTTCAAATTCCCTTCAAATTCTAATTACTGGGGCCTTTGTCCCAAGTGGACAAACTAATCAAAAACATGCTTTAGCCATGCCAACTTGGATAATATATCTATATTGTACTGCTATCCTCAACTTTGATCAAGTTGGAGTAGGATGTACTGAGCATTACTTACATCAATTTGTCTACCCAGCCATATACCATATGTTGTAGGTGGCAGTATTCTATCATCAAGAACTCTGGCACATTAACCTAACGGAGACTTTAAATACCAAACTCTAAGGATGCTATATCTCTGCCTCTGCTTTCATTAAAGAGAATTAAGATGTAATAATTAAAGTTTTATAATCCTGAATGACATGCTTTCTCAAATCTGCCTCAATGAAGGGGTGATCAAAGATGTCTATACTGGATTCTCTACTCAGTTTAATTGTCAGGATTTATGGCTGCTTAGGTTGCTTGCATGGTGCATGCAAAGAATCCCAACAATGGGGCACATGTGGGAGGCTTAGTCCATTGCCCTTCCCAAGAGAAGAGACCAAAGTCCCCCTAAGCTCCCCAGCCTCACCCTAGCAGAGAAGAGAATTTTTATTATAAACAATAAAATTAGGGGTAGTAGAATATAATCTGTTTATTAATGGGCCTCAAGTATTTATAAGGACTTGAAGGCTAAAAGTGAAACTGGGGAAAAGATTCCTGAAAGACAGGAGGTAAGTTGCTAAGTGACAGATGCCTAGCTCAAAAAAGATCTTGGCATCAAAGGTCAATAGATTAAGAATCATAATTTATAACAACCTGATAAATCACGTGGGGTTGATTTTCCTCAGCTTTTAGCCATTGGTAATCATCAGAAGCGAATTAATTCTGGGGAGTATTCCCAATAGTTTTAGACTAGTAATTATAAAGATGAAACCTCATCGCTCACTTAATTTATCAGAATACTTGACATGATTTCCAGCTCAACCATAAATAACAATATGATGAGGTTTTGGTATCAAAAATTGTATTTTGCTGTGATTTAGAACTAATAATGATTATATAATAATTTTGCCATCCTTAGCATAAGTCACTGGGGGTCAATCCAACCAATTAGTTATTATAAAATAAAAAATATACCATGAATCCTACGTTATAACCTTGTATAAAAAGGGTAACAAGTTGGACCTGGCCAACTGGTGTCCAATTGCACTCTCCAACACTGACACAAAAATTGTAACAAAAATTCTAGCAGCTAAATTAGGCGCAATTGCATCTGACGCCCTATCACCCAACCAGTTTGGGTTTATACCAGGGCGTTCAATCTGGAACAACATACACCCTGTTGCAAACATTTGCCAATCCAAAGCAACTGGTGCTCTGGTCTTCTTGGATCAGGAAAAGGCGTATGACCTTGTTAGCTGGCCATACCTAAAAAAATGTCTACATGCCTTCAAATTCCCATCAAGATTCATAAAATGGGCGATGCTCCTAACAGAATCTGCAACCATGGCTGTATGCGGCCCTGGATTCCTAACAAACAAGATTAAACCACACAGAGGGCTCAAACAAGGGGATCCCCTCAGCCCACTGCTATACAATTTCAGCTTTGACCTGCTCCTCCGAGTAACTGACTCAGGTCCCATGGGGATAACCGCACAAGGACAACCAACAGTCAAGATACTGGCCTTTGCAGATGACTGCGTAGCAGGTATAGCAAATAATGAAGATACCTGACAGCTGGAACACACTCTAGAGGAATACTCCAAGGTGAGCAATGCATCGCTCAACAAAAGGAAGACAGAAATCATCCTCTTAGGCAAATACACAAACAATTGGGCTACAACATCAGAACCTCACACCAACACTTGAAGAAAAAACCCAATTATATTACCCTTTGCAACACCTCCCACCACCACTCCTGTCCGACACCTTGGAATCTGGCTAGAATCAGGGGGATATGCTAATGAGACAATGGAAAGTAACCTGTTACATTGGGTATCCAAACGCGTCGCCTCCCTCAAGGGAAGAACCCCAGGACTAACAGGACGAGTTACAGTTTCTAACTCGCTCATCCTCCCAATACTGTGGTACCAGGCCCATGTGATAGTCTTCTCACCTACCTTTATAACCTCAATTCATGCGCTTATCCAGGGCTGGCTGTGGCCTGGCTCTCACCCTCCTATACGGATGGAAACACTATTTGGCCCACGCTCAAGTGGAGGCATGGGACTAATAGATTTTGAGAGCCATGCCAATCACATCCTAGATACCTGGATAAAGGAAATCCTTGCTCAGTCCTCCCGCAACAACATTGGTCCAGAGCAGCAAGGACTAACTTTGCACAGGCGCTCAAATTAACCAACCCACATAGTCCACCCAGACTACTTTCATACCTTGCCAAGCACCCTACTGCAACGGGTCCACATGGAACCTCCCCTCATTTCAAACATATCCTCCAAACTATCCGCCATATGGGATGGACCATAGAGAACATGGGTACTATATAAGGAAGAGGACGACCCAGCCCCCAATTCAAATTAAGAAACCCAGAAAACCACCCCCAGAGGGATATGCTCGCAACAACCCCAAGCATAGCTAGGATAGAATACCTAGATATGCTGGACATTCCCTATGATTTAACCACACAGAAAGCAATGTGGAAAATGACACACCACCCACTCCTACAACCAAGGATAAGAGCAAACGCCTGGCACTGTTTGAGAAGGACCTATAGGATGGCGGACCGCTCCAACTCCCTCCACAAAACATGTGCAGTATGTGGAGGGAGGGATCCCTACATCACCGCCTAGAAACATGCCCCCCAACCAAAGCTATATGGCAGGAAGTTGCACGCCTGCTCAATATTCAAAACAAACAGGAATTCTTGATATCAAAGAGTTTATTCGCGCTTCAGATCGAGTCACCAATCCCATCTACCCTCCACTCCTTAATAATACCCATTGCAATGTGGACAATACACACAATTGCATTAGATGCGTTCAAAGGGCACAGTCCCAACCATTCATGGGATTATTAACAGATTCCATGTCCACTTACTAGAGCACTTCCAAGCCTGGTTCTATGGATATATGAGACCAAGACAAAAAGCGCTCATAGAATCATGGTTCCCACTCTGGTTCCTCCACACAGACCCTTTCCTTCAAACCTGCTCCATAGCAGGGGAAACCCCCTCGGAGTAGTGCACCAACCCCCATACCTGGCAGTCCCGCTGGCAACAGGGGTAACTTGAGTACCCTGGGGTTCCCAATTTTTATATTTCTTAGTTATTCTCTTAGTTTCACACATACTCGGTAATGTCTGTCCCCTGGTCAGCTTACCTCGGTTAAATAAAAAATAAAAAATATAATTGCTATCAGGTTTGACCTCCAATACTTCAAATTGACTCAACCCAAGTTAATAGGGAGCTTAATTCGGCACTAGCCAATAGTGGGAGATTGGCAAGTTGTGACCCCTAAATGAGTCTTCATCCAGTAAAGGGCGAATGCCTAACAGAACTTTTTCAAGTCTCATCTGGGGGTTAAGTGTCAGGACAAGGGTCTTCAGCAGTGGTTGCTGGAAAGGACAGAGGGGCGGAGCAACGGAAGCTTTTCCTATTTAAGAACGTCAAAATTGATTGCCAGGATTTTAGATAAAACATTAGAGATTAGCTCTGGAGAAATAGAATGGCTGATAAGGTAAAATAGCTCAACCCAAGTTAATGGGGAGCACACTTCAGGAAAATCAATTATATTGAATAATTTATTAGATGAGTTTACTCAATTTAATGAGAGGCTAGATATAATTCTATTAAACTGGCTTAACATAAGTAAATGAGGAGCTCAACCTGGTTTTAATAGTTTTTAATAATAATGAACTAGAAACAAAATCAGCTGGAGATTTCAGAAGCCAACCCCAATTACTCAATTGCTGATGTAATCATTCCTAAGTGCAAAACTTCAGGGGTTTGGATTTTGGAGAATCTGAATCCCACGTTGCCTGACCTAACTAATGACTTTTTAGTGTGAGGAAAGTGGTCAGTACTTGTGTTCAAAAAGAAACAGTGGCAATAGCCCCCTTCAAACTAAATAAACTCTCAATTAAGTGAGTTTCATGTCACCTCCTTCAGAGTTAGCAGGGGAGAGGCAGGCTCAGGGAGGCTTTCAGAAGTTGAGATGGAGCAAATAAGTGCTCAGGCTGTATAGATCATGGGAAGCAGATGCTGGCATCAGGGAGTGGCCCCAGAGAGGTCATTGGCGTTGAAATCTAGCATTGGGAGTGACCTCAGAAAGAGCGCACTATGGAGACTCAGTGAAGGAGTGGATATTGTCACCAGGATCTGTGGTTGAGTAGCAGTAGTTGGAACTTAACCTTTATTTGTGTACAAAGGTTTCTGTGTTGCTGGGAGGTATTGCCTGGAAATTTATATACACATGAACTCAGCCCAGTGCAAGAAAGAATCCCTCTCCAATGTAAAGTGGTAAAATCAGGGGTATACAGGGCCCCCTATAGTGAGCACCAATGTCAGGATTTCTGGTCGCTTTGGTTGCTTGCATGGTGTGGGAACAGAATCCCAACAAGGGGGCAAGTGCAGGAGGCTTAGTCCATTGCCCTTCCCAAGAGAAGAGACCAAGTCCCCTTAAGCTCCCCAGCCTTAAACCTAGCAGAGAAGAAGATTTTTATTATAAACATTAAAATTAGGGGTAGTAGAATATATCCTTTATTCTTAATGGGCCTCAAGTATTTATAAGAACTCAAAGGCTAAAAGTAAAACTGGGGAAAAGATTCATGAAATGCAGAATGTAAGTTGCTAAGCAATATATGCCTAGATCAAGAAAGATCTTGGCATCAAAGACCAATAGACTAAAAATCATAATTTATAAAAACTATTAATAAATGAGAGGTTGATAACCCTTGGCTCTTAGTCACTAGTAATCATTGGAAGAAAATTACTTTTAGGGATTATTTCTAATAGTTTTAAACTAGTGATTATATGTGGTGGAAGCCTCATCACGTGATTACTCTATTAAAATCCTTGGCATAATCGCTGGAACAGCCTAAACTGACTATATGTTGGGGTTTTGACATCAAATTGGTATTCTGATGTGATCTTGAATTACTAATGATCATATAATAATTTTGCCATCCTCAGCATAAGTTGCCAGGAGTCACTCCAATACCATAGTTAATATAAAATAATAAAATATAATTGCTATCAGGATTGGTCCCCAGTAAATCTAAAGTGGTTCAACTCAAGTTGATGTGGAGCTTAATTCAGCATTAGCCAATAGTTGGATATTGGTGAGTTGTGACCTCTAAAAGAGGCTTCATTCAGTAAAGGTTAATTCCTGACATTAGTGCCTGGAAGCTGTTCTCCAAAACCAGATCAGAATCAGCACAAATATAGTTTAATTTCAGATTGACACCTGTTGGGATTTTAGCCCATATTCCCAGCCAGTTAGATTACCAGGAATCTCTAGGGGAAAATTTCCTAAGGCGAAGTGAATTGGAAATTGGGTCTGCCCGAGTTTCAGAGTAACTAAGTTTGGGGGATTATAGGATATCTTGCCTGGTCATATTCATCAGGGATCAATCCAGATGAATACTTAAAGAAATCTCATTGGGTGGAGTTGTCAATGAAATAGGGGAATCTGATAGTGATTAACTATCAGGTGTACCAATTGGGATCGGTCAAGTTTCATCACCAACTGATTGGGAATGAATAGCAAGTTGCAAGGCGAGTCATGCCACCTGCAACTAGTGAATTGATCAGTTGGTGTGTGACCTGCCTTAATGGGTAATAAGTCCCATTACCTAAGCAGGTCGCTAGCCAAATATGGTTGGTTTGCTTGGATTAAGAGGAAAACGTTAGGGACACGTTTTCTGACTCTTTCCATTTAGGTCTCAAGGATGTCCAATGACAGAATCCTAGCCAGGATGGTGAAGACCATCACTGCTGAGATGAGGATGGGTGATTCAATGCAATGGCTGCCATTTCATCGAAGAGGTGTCAACTGAGGATTAGATGACTGAATACCCACTATAAATTCCCTAGGATTCACTATAAAAAATAGCAATTAATAAAAAACGTCATTTAATAAAACCAGTTAGGTAGTAGAACAGATAAGATATTTCTATTGTTTTCATCTAATATATAGTTTAAGTAAACTATCATCAGCTTCCATTGTGCTATTCTTCTCAAGGATATTATTGCTGTGTGCAATAATTGGGAGACTCTTAGTAAAAAGAGTAAAGATCTGAGCAGGGATCTAGAGAAGAAGGAGAAACAATCGGGGATAGCTGCTGTGTGTTGTACTGAAGAGACTGTCACCAGGGAATCTCATCAAAGATCAGGTTGGACAGAATGAGGGAACAAATACCTAAGATCATGACATTTTAAGTACTTTAATTGGGAATACTGGCCGAGCATTGGGCTGAGATATAAGAATTTATGCTCAACTATGGATAATAGTCATCATACTATTTTTGATCAATAATATATTATACTATACAATGCGGACGAAAAGCACAAGAAAACTGAACCTGTGCAGTATAAAAGATTACTAGGGTTGTTTGCCAATAATAACCCAACAAGTAAAGCTTAAAAGTTGGTGCTTACTACAGGGGTATTTGAGTTGAAGAATTTATATAAATGTCGTAAAAAGATGAAGTGATGCAAACTGTGGACTGAATTAGCCACTGTGAAACAGAATGCCCTAAACTCTGTGGATCACTTTTAATTTGCAGCCTTGGAAGAACGAGTTGCCAAGGTAGAGGAAGGGATAGATAATGTTGCAAGTTTCAGGAATGAGTTACTTGGATTAATAACTTCGTTGAAGAAGAAAGAAGGGGACCTCGTTTGAGAGGTCTTATACCTGAAAATGGAGCAAGAAGAGGATAGCATTTGTTTGAGAAATTTTGGAGAGGATATAGAGCGACTAATCAAACAGATGGAGGAACTTAAAGCTCACAAATGTGCTTGTGAGCCTGATATGGCAAGCAATGCTGAAGAAAGAAGTCCTTGCATGATACTTGGGAAGTCAAATACCCCAAGGAACATGCCACCCACTTTTGCTGCCATTTTGGAGATGATGCCCAAAGTCACTTCCTCAAGTTAGCCAAGTGGCCAAACTGAGAGAATTGGTCAGAGAGATAACTTGGAGGAATTTAAGGCAACGCCAAAATTGCCAACGTTCCATCAGGATAATGCCCCAGCATTTTTCATCACTGTTTGATATGACCATGTATGGCTATGGGGATCGTCAAAAGGCGTTGACAGTCATGAATTGCCTAGACACTGACTGTCAGAACTTTAGTGTTACCTCACCTGGAGGGGGACAGCTGGTCATATGCTGAGGCAAAGGCGGCCATCATGAAAGAGTTTGGGAGTCCACATGCATGTCAAAGCGCAAACAGGAATTTATGGGAATCCAGTTCCATAAAGATGAGTCTCTAGCTAGCTTCAGGGATCAGTTTTACCAGGAGTCACAGATCCTGGTTGGAGCAAAAGTAATGGATGACTTTGATGCCAGAATCGCCTTGCAAGCGGCCCTTCAGCCCTATCACAATTTGCATTGCATGATGTCTTCCATGTTTGTGACAGAAATAACTACCTCACAAATGGTAGATAATTTGAAGATTTTGGAGCGACATTTGATGCCCCAAATAGAAGCTTCAAATCTAATCTGGTACACAATTTGAATCCCATGAAGGGAAAATGAAGGAGTAAAAGAGACCACCAATTGAACTGTGCTGGGGAATAAGCCAAAGAATTCAGATGGTTGAATAAGAAGGAAAAGGTCTGCTACCAATGTGGTGGGAAAGGACATTTCGCCATGCACTGTAAGAAGCTGAAGGATCAGATCAACATGGTCCAGGCGAAAGAGTCAGCAGCCACCAAGGAATCAGGAAAAGGGCCCACAGCCTAGATGGGGAACAGTCTAGAGCTGCGGAGAAGCCTGTTCCTCCTGACATTATGACTGAGGAAATTGATATCAGTGATCTGTTCATAGATGACGAGCAGGATCAGCTGTATCAAGTGGTCAATTTGGATGTAAATGCCATGACCAGAGCTGGGGTGAAGAGAATCGACCCTGAGATAATCAAGGAAGTTGCCCGGCCATACACCCAACAACTGGCGGACAAGATTTGAACTGCTGAGAATCCTGAAGAATTATCTGAAGTCCAATTAGATGAGGCCAATTTGTCAATCCCCCTCAGCGTGATAAAGGAATCATTTCCTGATTTATTGGTGCAAATTATTCACACACTTGATTTGGCTAATAACGCCACTATTCACTCAGTAAACACTATATTGCAATACTCTGAGTGTACATATATAGACATACAAGTGAATCAAGTGCGGGTGAGGGCAATTGTCAACAGCGGAGCGCCCATCAATATTGTCTTGACCAAGCTGGTAAAGAGGATGAAGATCTCACAGGACTTGGAACATAAGAAGGAATATGGGACAGCTGGGCTGAACACCACCATCTCCTGTGGAGCATATAGCGCGTTGCCACTATGATTTGGGTCGTTGGTGGTATCTGCGCCAGCAATAGTTTTGGCCAACCAAAACTATGACATTCTGATCAGAACGGAGTTTCTATGCAAATATGGAGTTAAATGTAACTTTGAGGATAATACGTTGACCATATTGGGTCAGACGTTATCATTGGTATATCAGAAGGATGGTGAAGCTCCGCTGAATCAGAGAAACAACTTCATCAATCTAATATACAATGATGGCATTGTCCTGATTCAGTACCAATTAGTTGGTAGGAAGTGACGTGAAATGCCAGCGGAAATCCTAGAGAACTGGGGAATTCCACTGAGGATCAAGAATGAGAGGACCATACCACCAGGATCGCAGATGATAGTTGACATGGGGTTGACATTGGAGATTTCTGAGCTGTTGTATGGGGAGGTCAGAAGCCCCAGGAAGAAGTCCAGAGTGGAGCCTTGGGTGGCTCCTGGGATAATAATGCTGGGCCATGGAGAAATTCAAGTTCTCCTGGCAAAATTTAAGTGAAAAAACTGATGAAGATCAAGAGAAATCAGATCATCACATTTGTTCATCTGATCCTGATGGCTGAATTGAGGAGATTCCACAATTTTGGGACTCTCAACAAGATGGGATTACCAGCTGGGTAACCAAGAGCATCAACCTATTGGTTGATTGAGAGCAGCTCGCTGATCTGTTGGAAGGCCAGCAAGAGGAAGGTGCTCAAACTATTCAAAAAGTATTGGGAAGTGTTCACTCAGGATGACCACAATTTGGGATGTGCATGAGATGTGATCCACAAGGTCAACACCAGGGAAAATTGCCAATCAGGATGAGACTGATCCAATGATCAAAAGCCACAAAAGCAGTAGTGGAGGATGAAATTCAGCAAACTAGTGAAGCATGGGCTTCTAGTTCCATCATCAAGTCCCTGGGCGAGTCCAATTCTGATCATGAAGAAAAGGATGGCTCCAACTGGGTGGTGATTGACTACTGGAAGCTGAATAAAATTATGAAGAAGGATTTGTATCCCCTACCAAGGATTGAAAATGCACTAGATCAATTGGGAGAAGCGAAGTATTTCTCCACAATGGATCTGATCTCAGGATATTGGCAGATCAACTTGCCAAAAGAAGACCAGGAAAAATGCGCGATTATTACCATGCAGGGGCTATACCAACTGACGAGGATGCCCCAGGGTCTATGTAATGCGCCTGCAACGTTTCAGAGGGCCATGGATGCAATACTGAGCGACTTGAAGTTGTCATGTGTCCTGGTATACCTGGATGATATAAACGTGTTCAGTAGGACGTTTACTGATCACCTACACCACTTGGAAGAAGTATTCAAGTGACTGTCCACAGCTAACCTGAAGATTAAGCTGAGGAAGTGCCACTTCTTTAAAAAAGAGTTGGAATATCTGGGATTCATAATCAACTCCAGTGGATTGCAGCTGCAAGCCCAGAAGATAGAAGCCATAGAACGGATGGCTGTGCCAAAGAGTGTCTGAGACATCCAAGTGTTCCTTGGGATGGTCAGATACTACAGAAGATTTATTTGGGACTTCTCCTGAATAGCTGAGCCCTTATTCCATTTATTGAAGGATCCAAAAAAAGGATTCATATGGAATGAAGAGGCCCAGGACTCCTTTGATGAGCTATGCCAGTATTTAATAGATTCTCCAATTCTGAAATATCCAAATTTTGATCAAGAGTTTATTATTCAAACTGATGCTTTGTTGATGGCAATCAGCGCTGTACTAAGCCAAGTAGATGAACTTGGGGATGAACATCCAGTGGCATATGTGAGCTGGACACTCTCAGCCGCTGAGAGGAACTACACCATGACTGAGCGTGAATGCCTTGTGGTCAGTCATTTATGCATGTAAGCAGTTTTGGGTGTACATCCATGGAATGCACTTTAAGGTGGTGACGGACCACTCTTCGTTGCATTGGCTTCACAATTTGAGAGAGCCAGAAGGATGACTGGCCCAATGGGCACTTAAGCTCCAGGCTTATGATTATGAGATTGTCCACTGAGTGGGGCTTCTCACCAGAATGTGGATGGCTTATCACAGTTACCAATGGTCCAGATGGTATACCCGCAGGCATATGAGCTATTCCAGAGAATGGTCAATGGAGAAATCAGGAACGAGCCCCAAGAAATCCAAGGTGCGCTTTAGAAAGCAATGGAAAACACTGAGACTATGGATGGACAAGTATTTAAGATGATCAACAGGAAGCAGTTATTATTCCAAAAGCTGTCAGAAAGAGCAGCTATAGTGCAAGCAGCTCACAAGGTTGTCAGGCATGGAGGCCTGAGGAAAACAACTGATCATATTCACCAGTACTATTACTGGGAATCCATCAACTATAATGTCACAGATTATCTAGCTTGTTGCATGGAGTGCCAGCTGCACAAACCACATAAGAATACAACTGGATATTGACTGGTCCGCCCTGGATTTGCCTGGAACATGGTGTCCATTGACATGATGGGACCGCTGACAATGAGCACAGGGGGAGTCAAGTACATTATAGTTGCCATCGACCATCTGATGAGATGGGTTGAGATGAAGGCCTTAACGAAAGTATATACTACCAGCACTGTGAGGTTCATCCTGGATCAAGTAGTATATCAACATGGATGTCCGCAGGTCCTGCTTAGCAATAATGGGACAAACTTCACATCTCATGTGATCCCAAGATTGAATGAGATAATGGGGATGAGAGGAGTTGTGTCAGTACCCTACCAGCTGGAGATGAACATACTGGTAGAAAGGGTGAATGGAACGCTGGCCATGACACTGAGGAAGCTGGTCACAGGAAGAACTTCCACGTGGGGAACATACCTGAGTTTGGTGATGTTTGCCTACAATATTAGTCATCATACGGCAATGGAAAAACGCCATTTGAGTTGTTGTATTGGAGAAAGGCCGTGTTGCCACCAATTTTATATTTGGTGGTAAACCTTCGTCGAGGATGAGTGCTGAACAGTACTTGAACTGACTGACAATATCCTGATTGATATGCAATTGCAAGCATTTGATACTATGTTGAAGAAAAGGATACAAGCAAAATCGATGGATGATAAGAACTGACCAGCCTTAGCAGAATATTGAATAGGTGAAAGAGTAGCCTATTGCGATATGCATGGTTTCAGAAGAAGAAACAAACCAGATGTATTGTGGTCAGGTCCATTTGAAGTTATTGCCAAGATGGCAACTGATGCCTACTCCATCAAGAATCTCTTGGATGAAAAAGTTGTGAATCGAGTCCATGCTAAGTATCTGAAGTAATGGATTGATGAAAAAAATAAAAGAGTTATTGAAGGACCAATGAACCATTAAGTTGGTCATGTCCTGATGATTAGGTCAAGTCCAAAAAAGGACCTCTGAATCAATCTAGATGGTTAAGTCCAAAAAAGGACATCTGAACCATAGAAAACTGGCAGGTTTAAGTACCCAGAACCAGTTTGGGGAAAAAATATAAAAGATGGACCGCTGAACCAAAACAAGGTCAAGTCCCATGGAAAAAAGAAGAATAAAGATAAAAAATTGATAAAAGATATGGGAAAATATTATATTACTGCATTGAAAAAAATTGATATAGTTTTATAATTTTTAATTTTATTAATTGTCCTCTATACAAGGGATGATTCCGCCTATGTCGCCTCTTGGGGGAGGGAGGATGGATCGCAGTAGGAATAAACAGCCCATCAAAATTGATGTGAGATTGGATGCTAGTGAGGGCTAGACCTACACAAAACCACGTTCTCTGAGCAGACGCAGAGCCCTGCAAGAAAGTGACTAGGGGAAGGAAAATTGAGATGTCGGATGAAGCCAATTGTGAAACCCCAGAGTGGGGAGGAAAGCAACAGTATAAGAAGAGGCAATCAGCAAATAACACCGAGTAATCCCAATATGGTACTGGAGCTGGAAGATTAGTCTTGAGCGCCTGACGATGGGCTTCATCAAGAACACCAGACATATGGGCCAGCAGCAAACAAGGGATGCTTGAAGGGGTTGCCAAATCATGCCACCTATTAAAGCCATCAGTGGAAGATACTGATGGGAAGCGCTGGCAAAGAGATAGTCATGCAGGGAGCATATGACATTCTGCAAGCGATGACTTCAGCTTCTCAGAAGCTGAATCTGAATGAGCGATGAAACCCAGGCGAGGATGGAAGCTTCATGGACCAACTTTGAAAAGCTTGGCCAGCAAAGTGAAGAGCATAACAGGCAGTATCCTGATCCAGGATGTTATCAAGATCAGAGGGATTCAGCACTAGGGCAAAGCCTTTGTGACTTGGTCCTGGTTTTCAGCGTAGGGGAGCTCAAAATGAATACTGTTATCAATGGTGAGCTAGGTAGCCAGAACAGCAGGTTTGTAATATTGTCTGAGTTGGAAGAGGAACTCAGAAAGCAGGTCTGACCTGGCAATAAATGAGTGATCAAGAGCAAACAGCATAATCTCTGGAGCATCTATGATGATGGTTGGTGCATCAGCAAAAGGAGCCAAATCCAGGAGAGTTTTGAAATCCAACTCTGGAATTGACGACAGAGGAAGAATCAGCTGAGAGTTGTTCAAAATGATAGCAAGCCTGGTTTTGGAGGGATTAGTCACCATTTCCAGTAAATCAATGGAAGGACTGGCCGCTGGCACCAGATTAGGCGCATGAGTCCTGGAAGGGCCATAGAAGAGGTTCCACCATGCATCCCAAATCATCTTCTGGAAGAGCTGGAGGTCTTGATCAGAAAAACTATTTAGAAGCTGCATGGTATCACAACTCAGAATTTGACATATGAGCTGAATGAGAGGGGGATGTCAGACTTAAATGGAAGTTGACATTATGCACTCTACAATCCATTAAACTCCAGTTTTGGAGAAATTAATCTCAAAGTCAATGAGATAAGCTCTCCAAGAGAATAATCAGGAATGACTTGAGATAAGAGGTTATGGGAGAAATAACAAGGGCGAATAAAAATAAGTATTTTTAATTGGGCTATGAAACAAACATCAATGGCAAAAAATCTCCTGTTCAGGATGAGGAGAAAATCAGGAAATCAAGGACGCAGTACCAAGAATTCTGATATGACAGTGGGCCATATGCTCTGACAGGGGAAAACTGGATCCCAGGACTAATATCATCATGAGTAAATCGATCAGCCCAGCATGATAGTAGATCATGGGGACCGTGCTCTGAGAAGGTGGTAGCAAGAAGGAAGAGGAAGAGCACTACATGCAGAAGGTCATCCCAAGAAGCATTGAGTACTGATGATCATACTCCACTTAAACCAATGAAGTATCTGACTGAGTGTCCAAAGCGGTGTTCTCATGCCCTAGTCCTTTTCTTGCTGATAATCTAGGCAAGAGGGGGATGTGTTGGTATTTTTTCTCATATTCCCAGACTGCTAGATCACCAGGAATCGCTAGAGGAAATTCCCTAAGGCGAAGTGAATTAGAATCAGTTAGCCTGAGTTTTGGAGTAACTACATTTGGGGGATTTTGGGATATTCACCTAGTTATATCCATTGGGGATTGATCTGGATGAATACTTAAGTATTATCTGGAAGAGTTGCCAATAAAATAGGGGCATCTGATAGTGATTAACTATCAGGTGTACCAATTGGGATCGGTCAAGTTTCATCACCAACTGATTGGGAATGAATAGCAAGTTGCAAGGCGAGTCATGCCACCTGCAACTAGTGAATTGATCAGTTGGTGTGTGACCTGCCTTAATGGGTAATAAGTCCCATTACCTAAGCAGGTCGCTAGCCAAATATGGTTGGTTTGCTTGGATTAAGAGGAAAACGTTAGGGACACGTTTTCTGACTCTTTCCATTTAGGTCTCAAGGATGTCCAATGACAGAATCCTAGCCAGGATGGTGAAGACCATCACTGCTGAGATGAGGATGGGTGATTCAATGGCAATGGCTGCCATTTCATCGAAGAGGTGTCAACTGAGGACTAGATGACTGAATCCCCACTATAAATTCCCTAGGATTCACTATAATAAAAAATAGCATTCAATAAGAAACAGCATTTAGTAAACCCAGTTAGGTAGTAGAACAGATAAGAAGTTCTATTTTTTCATCTGGTATATAGTTTAAGTAAACTATCATCAGCTTCCATTGTGCTATTCTTCTCAAGGATATTATTGCTGTGTGCAATAATTGGGAAACTCTTAGTGAAAAGAGTAAAGATCTGAGCGGGGATCTAGAGAAGAAGGAAATACAATTGGGATAGCTGCTGAATGTGTGTTGGACCAAAGAGATTGTCACCAGGGAATCTCAGCGAAGATTGGGTTGGACAGAATGAGGAAACAAATACCTAAGATCATGACGTCTTAAGTACTTTATTGGGAATACTGGCCGAGAATTGGGCTGAGATATAAGAATTTATGCTCAACTATGGATAATAGTCATCATACTATTTTTGATCAATAATATATTATACTATACAATGCGGACGAAAAGCACAAGAAAAACTGAACCTGTGCAGTAAAAATATTACTAGGGTTGTTTGCCAATAATAACCCAACAAGTAAATTTTTATAACACCACAAGGGAATTTTGTAGGAAATAATCAATTATATTGAGAGTTGATTTATCAAACCCAGGTAAATCTTAGATAATACTTAATTTTCTGGTTTTCTGGGGATGTTTGGTAATCAAAAACCCCCAAAAGCCCTAGATTACCTAGGCTTCAAGAACTCATAGGATGCAACCATCTAGTACTAAAAAGAACTCATAGGATGCATGGACCCCATGGAAGTCCTGGTGCACCTGGATGCCCTAGTATTCTGGGCAGAACGAGCCCCCTGGGCCTCCAGTGCCTCTAAGGCATAGTAACAGTTTGAGGATTCTAAAAGAAAGACTCAACTCCTTGTTGCAGCAGGTGAAATTCCTCAATAGCCAGTCAGGATGCACCATTAGGCAGATTAGAATCACTCATGATGAGGTGCTTTTTGGATGCTAAAGTCTCTCTATATGCTCTTTATAGTAAATTGAAGCCTTGTCAGTATCAACTGTCTCTATGCAAAGACTAAAGCAGCAAATCATCTCTATCAAACAATTTCAACTTGGGATAAGTATATAACTTTAGTATAAAAATGAGGCTATACAGTTTAACCACATCTTTGACTCCAAAGCTGCTCTTAATAAAATGCTATAAGAGAATTGACCTTGTGTAAAATTTCTTGGTAAGTTTACTGCACAAGTTCTAACTTTGATGTACGAATAAAGGATATTGTTAGTTATATAAAGAGAACTAGCCTGTTAAGTTTTCTTTATAAGTGGTATCAACCACACTCAGGTATACTATTACTGATTTCTGGAGAAATTAGATAAAGGCGACTATCCCTTGAATTCTTAAAAATAAAATTATAACAACTAATTAAATACTTTAGCTACTTTTTTAAAAAAATCATAAGGAGTGGTAGCATAGTGGGGTGGTTTCTGCTCCATTATGGATCAGGCTTTGATTGAAACAGGTTCAAAACCAGCACAGGCTAAAAACTCGTCATGGTATATTTGTCCAAAGGTTGACCCACCTCATTAACTTTTAGTAAATCATTAAGTATGATAATAATAAAGGTACAAGTTCATTTGACTAATTGTAAGAAATAGAGAAGTTCTAGGGTATGGCAACATTTAACTAGTCAGTATTCTCTTTAATTTATTTTAACTTCTTTTAGTTATCTTCCTATAGCTAAGGGATTGACTAATTGTAATAAATAAAGAGTTCTAGTTTAAAGAGAGCCGCTAGTCAGCCAGATTCTATATGTTTGATTTCAACCTCAATCAGGTATCTTTTTATAAAGAAATAATATGCCTCACATAGGGTATCTGAAAAAGAGATGAGTGTACTTTTATTACACCTTATAGCAGAATCAAACCCAATAAAAGCTTGGACATTTATATTATTATTGTAAAATAATGCAAGGGAATTTCTAAAGGCTATTTCAGTGATCAAATCTCTCAGTTGCACCTCAATAATTGTGGCATTCATTGCTGACGAGAACTTAACCTTTCTAGGATGACTCCTGAAGTAGTGGTTCAACGCCTTAGTCAGCCTTAATAAGTATACATTTATGAGCTTGCGACCATGTTTAGGTAATGGAACAATTTAACCCTTCACAGCAGGCCACATTGCCCAAGCAAACTTATAAACTATTGTCAAAACAAACGTAATAACGCTATAATAGCTCCATAAAATGCCCCTAATTGGTCAGTATCTTAGGAGATTGATCTAAGTAAGGAAACTAAATTATTGGCTATTCACCTAACAACTAAATTTGACTAAAAACATTATCAGAAATTTCACCCAATTAACCATTAATTGACATCAACAGTGGGATTAAATCCCAACATTTAATTCAGCTAATAATTAATAGCTTTGATTGTCAAACAATAATTGTTGCTAAGGCAGGTATCACCAGTTGCAATAAGAGTTAAAACTGGATAAGATAGTAATGGAAAACAACAGATACACATGAGAATGTTGTTATATAAATGTTATATTTAAAATAGTATAGATCTTTAATCTTACTTTTGCTTGTAAGATTATAGAAAATTGAAAGTAATGTTTATTACCTATAATACTGAGTGGCTCATTCTTAGGTAGGTTAATACCAATTGGTACTTTACAATTGATATCAATCAAAACAGTATCAGATTATCTACTTTTTGTAAGTGATAAATTATAAGTAAGTTTTAACCTTTACAGTTACATATAAAACTAATCAAAGCTATTATAAGTTAATTTTAGCTAATCAATTATTTTAGAGATGTAACAAAAAATATGAGATTTTCTATATACATAGCTTTTCAGAAAAAAGACATATAATTTGGTTAATCAAAAATGCATTTAATTATAAAACTGGGTGTCAGGATGTAAGGAAATAATATAACCATCTAGGTAGAAGTTCAAGGATACCAAAGATCCTAATTTTAGGAATTAATTAATAAATACGAAATTAAGGGTAAATTTATCCTTGATCTTTGAATATCCTTGATTTTAGTTAAGTTTTCTTGGAAACCAAAATAAGTGTATGAACATTAATTATTCATTTTGTATGGGGGAGAGTAATATTTATAGGGGATAAGGTACTAATTTTTTAGGTAGAAAACCAGAGATTTCCAAGAAAAGATTTTCACTTGATTTGTTCTTAGGTTTGGTGGGCATCCCATGATTTTTTAAGAAAGAGGCAATTGATCCTTAAGATTAGGTTTGTATACCAACATCAGAGGTGATCAATCCTACAGATTGGGTTTATATCCCACCAGAAGAGGTGATCAAATCTCCAGATTGGGCTGTAATTCTGACAACGCCCCCATATAGTTCTTATTGTAGGGGGTAAAGAGCCATAGCATTGGCTAATCACCCAATTTACCATGGTACTCTAAGTACATCAACAATTAAACTTTCATTTCCCCTCTTAAAAAGAACTTGTAAGGTCCTGACAAATTTGAAGCAAATTTGTTGTCTCAACCAACTGACTGGTTATTGTAAAAAAGTACTAAATCACCCAGATGGAAGGTTTATAGAGGGATATGTTTTTTAGACAATTTAATTCTCTGAAGGTAGTAATAGACAACTTATTTGAGGCTAGAGCCTGAAGCTGAATGATTTTATTAGCAATAGCTTTATGTTAGCTTCAGGGGTTTTGGTCAAGGCTTGTTCTAACATAAATTATACTTAGGAGGGTCATTGAGGATTCCTTCCATACAAGGCTATAAAGGGGATATAATAATTATCAATGAGGACAAAATTTGGTAAACCAGAGTTTCATTAGACAAATTTTGTGGCCAATGAAGAGGTTGGTTGATGCCATTTTCAAAAAATTGAGATCCAAATGTGTTAAATTGCTCTAGCATCCCATTGGTTGCAGGATGATAAGGGGTAGTAAACGCCTGAGTAAATTATATTAAGTTAAAATATCGCGTGATCTATGACCAATTTTTTCTCTGTCCAAAAAAGTTAATTTGAACATCAATGTTAGGTGATGATTAACTGTATAAGAATGAGGCTACAGTTTTTGTGGAAGCTGAAGAGAGGGATGTTGCCTCAATCCATTTAGTAAGATGATTAATGGCCAGTAAGATGAATCAATGGCCATTGGACGCTCAAGTTAAAAGGCCTACTATATTGGTACTAACCATTTGTAAAGGCTTAAAAAAGAGACATCTTGATGTTAAGGCAAGTGTAAAATTATTTTATTAGTTTACTGCACAGGTTTAGACTTGAATGTAAGACAAAGGAGATAACTAGCTTTATGGTGACAACTAGTCAATCTAATATCTTTATAAGTGGTTTCAACCCCACTCAGGTAAACTCTTACATATTTCTTGATAGAATCAGACAATACAAACTATTCACTTCAAGTCTTCAATTAAGTGAAAAATATATTTACATAATCTGCTGAAGCTATTTTTTTAAAAGGAATATTAGGGGTTTTATATAGGGTATTTGGTGCTCAACTTTTCACCTGTTGAAATGAAGTATCATCAATTACCTTCCACATACCTTAATTATTGAGGTTGGCTTCTAAACATAGCGGGTTTAATCGCCTTAGTCAGCCCCATAAGACAACCTTTATGGACTGGCAGCCATTTTATAATATCAGGAACTAATTACCAATTTTCCTGAGGCCGCGTTGCCTAGGTTACTCCTACAAACTACTGCCAGATAAAGTATTAAAGCGCTTTGAAAGTTTTTAAAAACCTTTATTTTCTTGCTTCCTCATTCAGATGATCCATGGTAAAAAATAAATATTGACTACTCACCCAAAAGCTAAATTTAGCTATTGACATTGTGGAAATGATCCCAAGTATATTATGATCATAATTACATTGAATTTGCATCAGTTGTGAATTACAAATTAATTTAGTTATCATAATCTATTTTCAATCAGTAGATTGTTATTTGATTATCTTCAAAATACTAAACTGTTAGCTTAAAATAATAAACTTTACAAAATATAAGTTAACTTAACTTTTCTTTCCACTTAACATCACTTCAAAGCAATTTTTGATAAATAAACCATTATTTTACACCGCCACCTCTACTGCATCAGTTTTCCATTTATGTCCTCAGATCTATCACCTGCTGCTCAGTGTGGGGCAGCGGTGCCCCACCTGCTAGCATTTACCGTCCAGCAGGCAAATGCATGCGGATGGGCTCATCCAGTCTGCCAAATACTCTGGCTGATTTGTCCCTCCACAGGACTTAGCACTGCACCTCGCATGAGTCCACTCAATTCACCTCCACCCTCTAGCCCCATCTCAATCCAATATACACTTTTGCCTATGCATCAAATATGGATGTCTCTTCTCATATGCAACAAAGCAATTATTGAGCTGCAATGGCAACCTTTGCACCAGCAGGTTTTATCGACTTCTGCCCTTTTAAGGGCTATTTTGTAATAGCTTCTGCACAGAAAAGGACGCGGCCAATGCAGCAGCAACTCCCTTAATTTATAAAAGCACACTCATTACCACTACCAAACTTGTCTCCCCAATGATACCACACTTATGGTGACATTTACAAACCTTCCCTCACACCTTGCCCTCATACATTATATTAGGAGTTGACGTCAGGGCTGTCCACTTATGTCACAAACCCCATCTCCAATTCCTTGTCCCAAGTGGTGCTGAGCGCCTAGCGGCACCTTAGGCAATGGCCACAATTACCCCCACCAGCTAAACATGACCCAGCACATCCCACCACATGTCTATATCCCATCTACACCTGACCATTTCTTTTGGGCTCGCACTGATAATGGTTGCACAAGTTACCCCCTATGCCATGAGCTGAACCATACAAAGAAAGTATTTCATTAAAAATCAAACCTTACAAACACTACCAACTACACCCATGAGGCCACACCAACAGCGTTTGAATGGGGATTTTGGCTGCCCCCACCCCCCAGGTCATGTGCTTGATGAATCAGCAGTAAAATTTAGCAACCCAAGCCTATGCCAGCCAATTTAAACCCATGACAACCAATCAGGCGCAGGTTTGGACCCAAATTTAATCCAAACAATTTACCACCCCAAAACAAACCCAACCCAAGCCACTTATCACCCAATTAATCCTAATCAACCAAAACCCTGGGATTTATTGGATGAAGTGAATGAATCTGGTGAAATTGTCCCACCAATGGATTTCCCAATTAATATAGAACCTTATTTGAATTCAAACTTTGATTCCCCACTCCCGCCCAAACAATTTGTCCCCAAACCCACTGCTACCTTTTTCCTGAGAAATCATCTTCTAGCTGAGGTCACGGTGGCTTCTTCAAAGGTTGCCATCTCCACAAAGCCATGGCAGCCTCTGTTGTTGAATTTAAAGAAGGGCTTCATGACACCAAGTCCCCCAATTTCCCTGCTGTTGCAGAAGAAGAAATCACCTGACTCAGAGAAGCTGCCATCACCGCTGTCAAGCATGTTGCTGAACTGGCAGATTTTCCTCATCCACATGCATCACAAGAGACAACATTGCAAAATTTTTCCCAGCTTCCTGGCACCCACAATTAAGTCAAACACTAGTTTGATGAACTTATAGAGGCTAAGTTCCAGGCCCAAATTGTCAAAGATGACCTTAATGCTTATATATTTCACCTTGACCCTCATCCAGCGGATGCCCAATCCCCTTGCTCTCAGCATTGATCCGCCACTTCAATGCTGAAGCTAGAATTGTAGCTGAACGCAATAATCTGCCTAATCCCCCATCCCCCTCCACCACGGTAGGATAAGCAGCTCACCGCTGTGCTACCTGGTAAGTTATTTTTCATCTTTTTATGAGTCTCTCTGCTCATTTTGGGCGGTTGATTCATATTTTTGTTTGTTTTGTTGGAATTTTTGTTTTGGTAATGTCCATCCCCTGGTTGGCATACCTCAAATAAATTTTAAAATCTTAAGATATAAGTCAACTCCTTTTAGGCTGAGCTGGATAATGTGGATATTTTAAAATGTATTAACATATCCCCATTTTGACCAGTTGATACAACTATCATGTCTCAGTCTTCCAATAATGCTTGGTGCTAACGTTTTATGGACACTTTTACTGAAATGGATAATCTTAATTTTAGATGCTCGGCGGCCCCCCTTTTGGGGCATCAATAGCGCTAAAAAAGATACCCTAAATGTTAAAGCAATATTTTGCATTGACTAATAAAGCTGGTGTATAGTGATACAAATCCTGTTAATTTAGCAAGACAAAAACTTATGTAAACTCAACTGATCCTAAACTGAATTTATCCACTAGAATTATCACTTTTAACAGGTCTAATATGTCGACGGGTGAATGAACTAACTTGTTAGACAGTTATGCGACAAAGTAAGACTTGGCTTCCATTGGGGGTACTTCAATACCCATGATAGAATCCATAGTCCTCAAAGCATCATCTTTCTGATGATATACAAATAAGAACCACGCGGGAACAAGTGCAGAAAGTATTGGTCTATGGACATCATTCCTGCTCCAACCAGTAAGCTGATCAATGAAAGTAATCTTGACCACACTTTGAATATGACAGGTCAAACTTCCAGGGTCAGAATGAGGGGATTGTTCCATCTTTTAATGTTTTTAACTTGAGTCTTGTTCAGACTTGGCTGAATATGCACCTGATAACATGGGGCAACGGTGGTCTCATCAGGTACAATCTCAGCCATTTCATTTTTTAGTATCTGCATAATCTTAATTACCATTAACTCAATGATTGAGGTGAATTGGGTTGAGTAATGGGGCTATCTTCCCTCATTGGTTTACTTTTGGGCCAAACTACTGATACTTTTGAGCATGTACTTTATACTGAGGAGTGACAATTGTTTTGTCAGGTTTAATACCAGCAGAGTTTCCCAAGACGTGACTTCCAAATCGTCATTTTCATTTTCAATATATTTAAAAAGGATCAAGTTGAGCATTTGGTCATTCCGTTTGCTTTGATAACAAAAGTAATTTTGTTAAATTAAGCATCTTGCAAAACTCATAAGGTATGAAGCCCAAGGGTTTCCACGTTGAGAAAGGCAATAGCTGAGATAACCAATGTGACGGCCATCATCATAACTGATACAAATGAGGGTAAACCCTTCATCAGTTGGGGTGGTTCCTTGGAGATTGAAAGACTAGTTGAAACTTATAAAATGTTGAAAGAATTGTGGCAAAATCAAAGTTTAAAAAGGATGGTATAAAATAACCCAACACTTTACCATCAGCAGAGCATTACGTTTTTATAAATTGAAAGGAAGTGAAGGACTGGTACTTGAAAATATTTCTTATAACTTGGCGTGCAAATCCTTCTAAAAATGACAGGACTTTTGCATCATAGCTTGGTTTGCACATTGTGGGTGCCTTGATTTGCAGTTCATTCTGGAAAATTTTTTCTTGCATTGGTGTTCCAGCATTCAGCATATCTCACAATTTTCCTACAATTTTTTTTCTTTCTATGTGGAGGTATCATTGCTGGATTGATTTCAGAGATGACTTTCCTGTCAGAACTTTAGTCTCAATCTACCCAATCATTATCAGACTTTGTTGCAGGTTGTTGCAATTTTCATAACATAGGATTCGGCTGACTAAAACTTCCTGGTGAAATCCTTCCTTTCTGCTCTTTGACTTATCATAAAATCTAAATGAGGGGCCTCAGTAGAAACCTGCCGCTCATCAAGGTGTCTCATAAATCTGTTAACTTTCCCAATGAAAGGGCATGGGGACGTTCCCCTTCTTTGCTTGAAAGTGGTGAATAAACTGATTCAACTTTATGAGGGCAATCAGGATCCTACCATTGTCCTTTCCTAAAAGGACAGAGTCTACTTTTCCCACTGGAGCCTGTACCAGATCATAGTTTTTGTGAGATAAGGGAAGATTAATGGCTGTGAGGGTCTAGGGTTTCATAGCAATGGGCGTTGGGCAGTAGGATTTCATACATGGAACTTGGTGATTAGCTCCAACAATTAGTACAATTGAAGGTTGGAATTGTTCTGTTGTTGTAGGCGGGGTACCTTTCCCACGCTGCCAACTAATAGTTCCCAGTTTAAAATTTACAACCCATGATTTACTCCATTTCTAATTTCAGCATTCCTTCTACCAACAAGGGTTTATTCTCTACATGTTTTTTCCCTTTGAATGATGACAGCGCTGCCATGAGGAAAGGATTATAAATTCTTTAGTGTGGGGATATATATATATAAAAGGACCCGTTATTCAAGACTTTACTGATAAGGAACAGTCCTGCCCTTTTTCAGGCCAGTTTGTGGCAGGGTACTTTGAGATAAAATTTTTTTTGCGTCCACCATTAACAGGTCACTGAACTAATATTTAGGCGCTGCTCTCCACTTTTGGTCAGCAGAACGCATGGCATCCTAAGAGGCTTTCGTTAATTGCCTCTGCACATGCTGGTGTATTTTCTGAATATGAGTTGCAAAGATATCTGCCGTGTGAGTTTTTGTGTGAATTTTCGGGCTGATTGTAATTTCTGGGTTGTAGCCTAAGTTGGCACATAGTGGCGACATTCCAGTAGAGACGTATAGGGAATTTTTGTATAAGAATAGACTATGGCCAGATCTCCAGACTAGATATCCTGAGCAGTGGAGTTGTAGCACCAAAGATATTGCTCTAGGGACAGGTTAGTTTTCTCAGCTTGTCCATGGGACTGGGGGTGATAAGTCTATGATTGACATGGTTTTATAAGAAGTATTTTTCACAGGGCCTCCCAGAATCTCTATTGAACTGTGGTCCACAATTACTAATTATCTCCTATGGTACCCCAAAACATGGTAAAGACATGGGTCACAGATAAGTGGACCATGTATTTTACCGTATTTGTAGTTAAGCATGGGATGAACAGGCCTTATATGGTTTTCTGTCAATGACTACCATGATCACGCCAAACTCTTTTGTAGTGGGTAAACTGACTATGAAGTCAACTGTTACCAATGTCCATGGTTCTTTTGCTTATTGTTGTGGTTGAAGAAGCCCGTTTCGCCCAGTTCTGTCATATTTGGATTGCGCACAGTTCAGGCAGCATTCTATTCAATCTGGGACATCTTTTGTCAGTCCATTCCAGTCATACATTCTCTTTATTAGGTTGGTAGTCTTCTTTCCTACAAGGTTTCCCATAGTTGGCGGATCATGACGTTCCTTTAAGATTTGGGGCCATAAACTTTTAGGCACCCATATGCAATCTAAAAATAAATTACCCTATCCTTTTTAAGTACCAACTTAAAGGACTTTTTTCCAACTGTATCTGATCCCCAAGCGCTAGTACTTTGTTAGTTTCTGCTTGTTTATCTAGTACTTCGTTTAAGAGGGACCCATTGGCGATGATTGGTGGTCTTGGTTCAGGAGTGTCCTGTTGCATGGGCCTCATGGCATTTTCAGAAGGCTCAGGTGTGGTCGTTGGGGGCTAGATTGAGGATCTTGTTGGGAGCGCAATGGCAGCGATAGTTGCTGGTTCCACTGAAGGCTCAGACAGCACTTGTTAGGGGAAATTTCATTTTAATTTGGCCCCTTCCCGCAGGTTCAGCCTCATTTTCAGGCTTCTAATTAGTATGTTCAGCAATATGTGCGTAGGCCCCTACAAACTTATTTATGAAGATGAAGTTGATCAGGTCTCAGTGGGTTCTAGTTTGTCTGTGCACCAACTTCTGTGGCTTGCAATAGTAGATAAGTGATATATGATCCATGTGCACTGTCACCTTGTGCTTTGCTCCCTGCAGCAAATAACGCCAGTGCATCATTGACCATGCTACCGCAGCCAGCACTTTATTGTAAATTGCCCATGACCATTTAGCGCCCATACATTTCCTAGAGAAGTATGACATCAGGTGCTTTCATCCATCATGCTCCGGTAGCAATACTGCCTCCACGGCTGTGCAAAAGGCATTGCAAGATACAATAAAAGATTTATAAGGATCAGCGTGTCTTATAACTGGAGAAAAGGTGCAAAATACTTTAACAGCTTTAAAGGCCATTAGCATTACACCGTCCACGTGAATGGCAAGTTCTTTCTTGTCAGTGGGTGGAGGGGGCAGCAAGCTTTGATATCGCCAGCAAGAACATCTTTAACAAAGTGAAGGATCCCAGAAAGCTGCGTAGCTGCTTCTGGGTAGTGGGCGTTGCCCATATCTTTATCTCTTCTAGCTAATAGGGAGCAATAGTGTGCCCATCTTTAAGCACCATATTTCAAAAAATTGCACCTCATCTTTTATAAATTCGCATTTTGATGGCTTTATGTGCAGGACCACACATTGCAAGGTGGCTGCCACCGCCACCAGATCCTTTTCATGTTGCTCTGGGGTAAGGGAGTGGACCAGAATGTTGTCAATATACGACACTGTGCAAGTAAAGTGGAGGTCGCCCAATGCGTATTAGATAATCCTCTGGAAAATGGCAGGATCATTTTTCAACCTAAACGTCATGACCCTGAACTGGTATATGCTTTGGCAAGTGCGTATCACTGTCAAAAATTCTGGTCCCTCCTTTACTCAGACTTTGTGGCAGGCGTTGACTAGATCTAGTTTTGAAAATACTTTGGACTTGACAATTGATTGGGAGATCATGGCCTCCAGTGGGAGGGGATATGAGTCTAGTACCATAATAGTGTTTAAGTGTCTGTAATCCACACATGGTCACAAGAAATATCAGGCTTTTTGGGCAAACACCACGTGGGATGAAATCAGCGAGGTTTTGTTTACTAGCCACCTTTTGGCCATCAATTTATCGATCCAAATCTTCAATACCTGATCCTCAGCGGCCATATACAGGTATAGAGAGAAAATATTGTTAATTAGATCTACCGTTATGTGAAAATCAATGTCAAACTTAGAGTGGGGTGGCAAATGATTTGCTTTGTCCACATCAAAAATTCTTTTTTAATGGTTCAAGTATTGTGGGCATTGTGGGTAGTTGTTGACTGCCCCAAGTAGAGTATTAGACCGTGGCTGTCAGGGATTTTCCTTTTGATAATGTGGGGAGCAGGGGAATAGTGCCAGAGTGGTATAATATCAATAGTTGAGCATATTTAGTTAAAGATTATTTTGTAACCGCCTGTTGTTGCCACCATCCTGCCCCCATAATAATGGGGTAGTGTAGGTCCAGAATCGCCAAAAAGTTGGCATGGAACTGGTGACCATGGGCGAGAAGTGTAGTGGCTCACGTAGAGGCAGGGTGACTATTGATACCTTAGAAGCCCCCATGATTTTTGCCCCCATGGTGACCGTTAAGTCTAATTCCTGTGCCATTTTGAGGTCAATAAAGTTTCCAGATGCTTCCACGTCCACTAGTGAATTCATCACTGTCGTTCTTGAGCCCACTTTAATGTCCACAGAGAACAAAAAAAGCATGTTTAGATTCATTTAAGCTGTTTAACGCACATACTTCCATGTTGGTGACTGCAACTGTGGAATGGTACTGTTATTGATTGAGAAATTGGGAAGGCATTGCTACCAGACAAGCGTATGTGAGCAGGGCCAACGTGGGGTCTGACGGATCTATCAGGGGGCATATGTGTTTAATGTCCTCAACGAAGGGATTATGCTGATAATCCCCCTCAATTTTCTCCATTGTTTCCATTTGGTAGGGGACGGTGTGGGGGCCTCTGGATCCAATGGTATGTGTATGGTGTTTGAGACTCTGTCTGATAAATCCCTGACCAAATTCATGAGTCTGAGTGATTTGTCCTAAATTTCTAAAATCCCTGGGGCCTCCAGCGATGAGATGGATGATCCATGTGACAGGGGCGGGCTGGTCACATTGTGTAATATCTGAGGGATATTCTTCTTCCTCCTGAATTATCAAGGGTATGTACGGGTGAGGGACAATACTCTGGATATTAGAGATGACATCTTGTTAATCTGTTTCCGCTTAGACAGTGTTGGATACAATGTTCAATACATGACCTCGTTCCAGTTCACTATCCACTTTTCCCTTCTTTGTTGAATATGATGAGTACTACATTCTTGGGGTTGGGGGTTGGTTTATTATAACGGACGAGCAGTTTTATGGTGGCTTATCTTTTGGTAGGTCATATTCCTTGGCGGGCCTCAATTTGTTGGTCTAGTTTGTATGCCCCCTCTAGAGTTTGGGGTCCGTTGTACCAGGTCATGTTTGATAACGCTCCCTGGTTAAGATAAGCACAGAAATCAGCAATGGAAATGTCCGCTGATAGTTGAAGAGACTCCACAAGTTAGTGGAAGTCCTTAATATGATCCTTCAAATTCGTGTCCATTCCCTTTTGTTAGAATAATTGGTACAGGAGCTGCAGCCTTGATGCCAGCGTGGCCACCATGGACGAAACTACTAAGAAATGAGAGAGCGACTCCCCCATGTATGAATTTTGGTACAATAGAATATGGGCCCAGATTTTGGCCTCTCCATACAAGGCATCCATTAGTGTTAAGGATTGTTGATCCTATGAGGTCTCCAGGTTCCATTTAAAGTTGCTCGCAATTTGAGGATCATCAGAACTCCCAACATCTTTTGGGCCACTTCATCAGAGGGACATAAGGCGGGCCTTATCACCGTTACATATCACATTTGAGCACTTGAGAAGGATTGGCTGCACTGATTGAATGTGCAGTGTTTGCTAAATGGCCTTGATTAGTGCCACCCATAACCAACAGGTCAGGAGGGCGCTCACGAGCCCATATAAGCTCTGTTTCTCTGTTGAAGAGCCCAGATTCAGCAGATCCTGGGCCAAAGATATGACAGCAGTGTTAATTGGCTAAGTTAATATGTCAGACAAACGACTTGCCAAAGAGAAAGACCTGGCTTCCATTGGGGGGTACTCCAATACCCATGATAGAATTTATCGTCCACAAGGCATCGCTGTTCTGATGATACGCAAATAAGAACAGCGTGGGGACAAGTGCAGAAAGTATTATTCTATGAACATCATTACTGGTATGACCAGTAAGCTTATCGCTGGAAGTAATATTGACCATGCTTCAAATATGGGGTCAAACTGCCAGGGTTGAAGGGAGGGAATTGTTCCATCAATTGGTGTTTTCCAATCAGGTGAGATTCTTGAATCAGCTGAATATGCATTTGGTAACTTGCGCCAACAATAGTCTTGTTGGGTTTGTCAGCGTTACAGTTCTTTAGACTGTTGCCGAGGTCCAAAGGTGGCTCAAAGCTGCAAATTTGCAAAAAAGTCAAGAAGGAAGCAGAAAATGAGTTAGAATACCGAATGTTTTATTAGGTTAAAAGGCATCAATATTTATAGGGTGAGTGGGGACACGGTGCCTTGAGGATCAATCATGGCCCCATCTGTTCAGGATCTTTCCTAGTCTTCCAGATTGACTACCTTGTGGGAATCCTCAATGTATTTCGCCACCCACCTGACTAAATCGGTGGAAACGCCACCCCACATGACTCAGGAATTGGGTAGGAGGATCCTGAAGTCATTTTCATTTAGATAGGTTTAGGAGCCAATTTGGTACATCTTAATTCAGAAGAGGGGAATACAATTTGTTTGTTATATCAAATCCTGACAACGCCCCTCTCAAATTACTGTTAGAGGGGGTATATGGACGAAGGAACTGACCATGCACCCAATTTATCACGGTCCCTTGGTTAACGTCAGCAATGGAGTACTCAGACTTCACCCTATGTATGACCTTATAGGGTCCAGACCAAAGAACGTCTAGCTTATTTTGTCTGCCTCCAGGTCGATGGTGATAAAAGAGAACAAGATCACCTAATTATATAGTTGGTAAGGAGGGTCATCCGAGATTAAATAGGGATGTCTCTCTTCCATTAGTGGGGACAATGCCATGGGTGGCTAGGGCTTGAAGCTGGACAATTTCTTTGGCTAAGGCCCTCATAGTTAATTTGGAGTTCTCAGGTGTGCAGTCTCAAGTAATGGCTGGATGCTACTTGGTAGCCAAGGTGCACGCCCATATAGGGCTTTGAATGGGGACATCTTGATGACTCAGTGGTAGCTTACCCTGTAGGCAAGCAAAGCTCTGGGTAGGTAGTGGTTCCAACGGGCAGGATCTGAGGCGGCCAACTTTTTTAAAATGGAAATAAGAGTTGAGTTAGTGCGCTATACCACCCCATTAGTAGATGGGTGGTAAGGGGTAGCAAAGCTCTGGGTAGTTCCAAATAGAGAGGTAAGTTCTTGAACTACCTTTGAAGTGAAGTTCAACCCATTGTCCAAAAGTAAGGTTTGGGGGCACCCATTCTGGATGTAAAAGGATTGAACAAGGAAGAGAGCTGTGGCTTTGGCGGTGGCAGCTGGGACCAAAATAGCTTCAACCCACATGGTTAAGTGTTCCACAGCTAGGATAATATACCTATGGCCATGCAGCCCAGTGGGAAGAGGCCCACCACACCAATGCTAACTACATTGAAGGGCTCAGTCGGAGTAACACCTGAGTGTTGGAATTGAGGATTGGCTCAGCCTTGAGATTGGTAAGTCATACATGCCTCCAAGACCTCTTGGATGGTTTCTACCATTTAGTCCCAGTAACATCTTGGCTTCAGCCATTCATGAGTCTTCTTAACGGCCCCATATCCCCCAGTGGAATGTCCCTCTAGAATAACATCAGCTTGGGAGGTGGGGCAGACATATGGGAGCCACTTCTTATTGACCTTCTTGTAAAACAGACCATCCTTAATTTGAGTGTCTTGAGTCATCCTTAGGAGTTCAGCTTGGACCTCGGGGGTCTCCAACTCCCACAGCTCAGGTTGGCCTATCAGATCATACAGCCAGTCCTCCTCAGGGGTCAAAGCTGCTAGCACCCGCATCCTGGAGAGGCTGTCAGCATTGTGGTGAATTACGCCTGTATGATGGACAATGGTGAAATCATAGTTCTGTATTTGTAAAGCCCACCTAGCTAGTTGGCCATATGGGTCCTTCATCCGCTGAAGCCACTGGAGCGAGAAGTGGTCTGTAACAATAATAAAATGAGTGCCATAGAGATAAGGCCAGAAATGTTTGATGGCTAGCAAGACAGCCAGGCATTACCTCTTGATAACGCTGTAGTTCCGTTCAGCTTACTCAGCGTAATACTAAAATAGGCCATGGGATGGTCGACTTGGTTTCATCATCTTGGGCTAGGATAGCCCCAACGGCAACATCACTTGCATCCATAAACAACAATAAGGGTTGGTCAAAGTGCAGGTGGACTATAATGGGTTTAAAACATAGAGCAGTTCTCAAGGCATTAAAAGCCTGTTCTTGTTCAGGATGCATTTGAATTGCACATTCTTCTGCAGGAGGTAGAACAGTGGCTCGGCTAGGTCAGCAAACTGGGGGATAATTGATGATAATAATCCTACCATGCCTAGGAACGTCTGGATATCCCTTAAGTTTTGGGGGCGTAACATTCTCTCTATGGCGTTGACTTTGTCCGATATAGACTGGATGCTATCCTTGGAAACTTTATGTCCCAGGAACTCAAGTTTGAATTGGAAGAAAGAGCATTTCGAAGGTTTAAACTTTAGGGAAGCCTTTCATAGCCAATTGAAGACCTCCTGGAGATGCTTGATGTGCCCATTAAAGGTTCTTGAGAAGACAGTAATTTCATATAGGTAGATGAGGACGCATGAAAGCTTCAAGTCCCCAAGGATCCCGTCCATGACACGTTGGAAAGTGGCTGGCGCGTTACAAAGGCCCTGGGACATCCTTATAGACTCAAATAGTCACTCGTTGGTTATGAGAGCACACTTAGTTTGATCTTCAGGAGCGAGCTTAAACTTCCAATATTTGCTGGTAAGGTCCATGGCAGAAAAGTACAGGGATCCGGCAAGCAGATTGAGGGAATATCAATTCATTAAAGAGGATAACTTTCCCTCTTGGTGATATAGTTAAGTCGTCAGTAGTCCATCACTACCTGTTGGCCTCCATCCTTCTTCTGAACCAGCAGAAGAGGAGAGGCCCAAGGGCTGTGATATGGTACCAGGAGTCCAGCGTCGAGTAGTTGTTTGAGTTCCACTGCCACCTGATCTTCTTCAACCTTGTTTTTGGTAAGTTAGGACTGGAAGGGGGAGCATCCCCAGTTTATACATGATGTAGGACTCCGTTAATTCTTCTGAAGTCGTAGGTCAAGGCTAAAAATAGGTCTGAATACTCCTCCAAAAACTCTTGAATCTTGCGTTGTTGGTCATCTGAAAGGTTTTTGCCAACATTGGTATCAACCAGACTGACCGATGGATGTGCTTCCAAGCTGAAATATCTCAAGTAACCAAAGCTTCAGACATTGGCAATAGCTTCCACCGGTATAAGGAGGACATAGGTGGCAGGACTGTTTGTACTACTATTTTGGGTTTGTCAGTAAGGCTAGCCACCAACGCTGATATAGATCTGGAATAAGCTGGATCTAGGATCACCATGCAGGTTAGCACCCCTTTTGTGGATGGGTTGTCTTGACCTCAGACTTCCAATAGGTATCCCAAGGGGAGGTTAACATGGACCCAGGTGTTGACAATGACTTGGGATTTTGGAGGTATTGTAGTCGCCCTAGATAAGTAGATCGGCATGCCCTCTTATCCATCAACAGCAGGAGGGGTAGCCAGACTTAAGAGCCCCTAATGTGATATTTGAGCCAATTGATTCGACCTTCACTCTCCAGAAAACACGCTTGGACTTTGAACTCAGTTTTAGAATTGCAAGGGGTCTTGAAGATCAGAGAGACCTGATGCCCTAATAGGGATAGAAAGCTGCCATCATAATGGAGTACTGACAAAATAGTCTCAAAAATTAAGTTCTGAGGATCAGGTCATACCTAGGGTTAGCTAGAGAGACAGCAGGGGTGTTTACAGCAAGCTTTCCAAACTTTAACAGTAGAGAGGAATAAACTTCTATAGATCAGGGTACATTGAGGGCCAGCCATGCCAACACCATATAGTGTGGCATATATGGAGAGATCTTGATGTGCTTCATTAGCTTGGAGGATATGACATTCATGGGGGAGCCACTGTTGACTATGGCAAGGACTGGTATTTTATGGACTTGAACTGCAACTCAGGTAACCAGACTTCCAAACTGGGGCGGCAGTGTGAGTAGCATGGGAGAGTCATCAGAAGAAGAAGAGTTAGCAGTATCAATTTCTTTATTATCATTGGATACCAATACTTCTTCTCCAGATTGGTAGCTCCAGGTTCGTTCAAGGTTATGGAGGACTCTTGAGGCTGAGAAGGGATGTCAGCATGAAGCGCCACATCTTTCATGCTGACGGCCCTTTTCCTGCCTCTTTGGCAATACACCTTCAGCAGGTCTTGGCATTGTGTCTGTAACTGTTACAGTAAGTGCAGTGAGGTCGAGGATTTTTCTGCTTTTTGACCACATGGACTCTAGGATGGTTAGAGGGGCCTGTAAATTTAGCCTTAGAGTGTAGAGTCGACACAGGGATCTTGTTAAGCGCTTCCTCTTCTATCAAATGCAGGAAACCCCATTCTTCTGTCCAATCATATGCATTGAACCTCAGGGTAGAATCCCAATTCAGAAATGACAGCGGTAATAGCAATATCCAGGGTGATACGATTTGTAGTGACTAAGGGTTGTGATTGGGCATAAAAGCAGCTGGCAAAATACATGAGGCTTTCTCCATTATTCATTTAAATACCCATGAACGCCTGTTTTTGGTTGGCCAGTATTTGATTGCTGCCAAACTTCTGTATTAAAGCGGTACAGATCTGAACCCAGGTGGTGCACTCCTTCAGTAAAGGGTCATGATATCACAGGTGGTGCTATCTAGGCAGTAGTGGATATGCTTTACCTTCTGCCGATTGGTGGCCTCCTCCATGGAGCTCTCATATGTGTACCTTTAGGAGGCAATTCTCTCCTGGCTGGGGGTGAACCTTTCTTTAAAACTAGGTTTAAAGTTATTCACAAGCGGAGTGAAGAGGGTGTTAACACAAGGGATAGGCGCTGGCTCTGAGATCTCAGTCTCCGCATAGTCATAGGGGCCCTACTGGCCTAGCCATCATCATAGGCCCTTGTAAAAATTTACTCCGTTGGGTTGATTATCGGAGGTCAACCCTAGTAATCTTTCTACTGCACAGGTTCAATTTCCTCGTGCACCTCGCGTTGTAAGAATATATATATAATTTGATAATAGTATGACAACTAATATCTGTAGTTGAGTTAGAATTATTTTCAGGCCCAACGCTTCAGCCGGTATTTCTGATTGATACTTGATATTGTACTCTTAGGGATTTGTTCCCTGTAATCCTGTCCACTCAAGCTTTGTTAAGATCCTCTGATGACAGTCTCCTTCGGCCCAACACACAGTTGGCAGCAATCCCTTAGCCGAGGTTCCCTTCATCTCTAGATCCCACTCAGATCTCTACTCTTCTCTGAGAGTCTACCAATTATTGCCTTCTGCAATACTATCCTTGAGATGGAATCTTCACGCTAGATGCTGATAGTCTAACTATTACCAAATCTACAATAAAACTAATAATGTTCTAAATTAGTAAAATATAAGTGTATACGTATTTTTTAATATATTAATGTCTATATTAATGTTTATCTTTTATTAGAGTGAATCCTAGGGAATTTATTGGTGATTCAGCCATCTAACCCTTGGTTGATACCTCTTCGATGAAATGGCAGCTGTTGTCATTGAATCACCCTTCCTCATCTCGGCAGCAATGGTTTTCCCCATTCTGGCTAGGATTCTGACGTTGGACATCCTTGAGACCTCAAACAGAAAGAGTTGGAAACGTGTCCCTAACATTTTCCTCTCAATCCAAATGAATCAACCATAATTGGCTAGCGACCTGCTTAGGTAATGGGACTTTTTACCCATTATGGCAGGTCCCTTCACCAACTGATCGATTTGCTAGTTGCATTCAGCATCACTCACCTTGCAATTCATTAAATATTCCCAATCAGTCAATGGTGAAACCCAACCAATCTCAATCAGTACACCTGATAGTTAATCACTATCAGATGCCTTATTTTGTAGGCCGCTCCACCTGATGAGATATTAAGTATTCATCTGGATCAAACCCGATGGATATGACCAGACAAATATCCTAAAATCCCCCAAACATAATTCCTCTGAAATTTGGGTCAACCAATTTCCAATTCACTTCGCTGTAGGGAATTTTCCCCTAGTGATACCAGGTAATTTAGCAGGCTGGAAATATGGGCAAAAATCCCTACACATCCCCCTCTTGCCTAGATTTCCAGTGAGAAAAGGACTGGGCATGGAAACACCGCTTCAGACACCTAGTCAAATACTTCATTGGTTCAAGTGGAGTACACTCATTAATACTCAACGCTGCTCGGGATGACCTTCAGCATATGGCATTCCTCCTCTTCCTTTTCGCTACCGCCTACTCAGAGCGCGGTCCCCATGACCTCTTGTCATGCCAGGATGATCAATTTACTCATGACAATATTTTTCCCAGGATCCAGTCTCCCCCCATCAGGGTATATGACCCACTGTCATATTTAGGTTTCTTGGTCCAGCGTCCTCAAATTCCTGATTCTCTCCTCATCCTAGACAGGAGACTCTTGCCATCAATTTTCATTTCGTGGCTTGATTAAGAATACTCATTTATGTTTGCCTTTGTTATTTCGCTCATAACCTCTTGGCTGTAAGTTGTTCTTCCCTCAGAAAGCTTATTTCTTTAATTTTATGAAATTAATTTCCCAAAATTAGAGTCTATTGGAGTGTAGGGTGCATAATGTCAACTTCTATATCAGTCCAACATCCCCCCTCTAGTCCTGCTCATATGTCAAACTCAGAATCTCATTATCAGCAACTTCTGAACAGTCTGTCAGATTTGGACCTCTGCCTCATCCAGCGGATGAGTTGGGATGCTTGGTGGAACCTCTTCTATGGTCCTTCCAGGACTCATACGCCTAGTCTGGCGCAAGGGGCTAGTCCTTCCATCAAGTTACTGGAAACGGTATCCAATACCACCAAAACCAGGCATGCCATCATTTTGAATAACTCTTGGCTGACTCTTCCCTTACAGTCAATCCCCGAGTTAAACTTCAAAACCCTTCTGGATTCAGCTCCTTTCACTGAGGCTCCAAATATCATCATTGATGCTCCGGAGGTTATGCTGACTGCTTTAGATTGTTCGTTCCTGGCCAGGTCAGATTTGCTCCCCAAGTTCCTCTTCTGACTCAGTCAATTTTACCAACCCGCGGTGCTGGTTTCTGAGCTTTCAATTGGGAACAGCATTCATTCCGAGCTCCCCTATGCTGAACTTTGAGCGCAAGTCACTGAGGCATTGTCATTAGTGCTGAATCCCTCAGATCTGGAAAACCTTCTGGATTGGGATACTGCCGCTTATGCTCTCCACTTTGCCAGCCAAATTCTTTGAAGTTGGTTGATGAAGCTTCCAGCCTCGCCTGATTTTCATTGGTCATTCAGCTTCAGCTTCTGTGAAGCCCATAGTCGTCATTTACAGGATGCAATCCATTCTTTGCATGACTACCTCTTCTCTGGAGCTTCCCATTGGTATCTTCTTCTGATGCTTTAGTTGGGGGAATGATTTGACAACCTCCCTTGAGTATTCCTTCTTTGCTGCCAGCTCACATGTCCGGTGTTCTTGATGAGGCCCATCAGCAGGCACTCAAGACAAATCTTCCAGTGCTGGTGCCCTATCAGAATTACTTGGGGTTATTCACCAATTGCCTCTTCCTTTATTGCTGTTTTCCACCCTGCTCCAGGGCTTCTCGATTGACATCTTCTGACATATTCATTTCCATTCCCCTAGTCACGTTCTCTCAGGCCTCAGCATCAGCTCAACAAATGTGGTTTCGAGTAGGACTCACCCTTGCAAGTGTCTGATCACATATTAATTTTGATGGGCTATTCCTTCCTACCATGATGATCCATCCTCCATCCCCCAAGAGGTGACATAGGCGGAATCATCCCCGCACTGAGGACAATCAATAAAAAATAAAAATTTATAAATATATTGATTCTTTTTTTCTCAATATTTTTTATCATTTTTTTTATTTTTATTTCCCTTTTTTATGGGACTTGACCTTATTTTGGTTCAGAGGTCCAACTTTTCCCCCCAAACTAAATCCTGGGCACTTAAACCTACCAGTTTTCTATGGTTCAGCGGTCCTTATTTTGGACTTAACCATCTAGATTGGTTCAGAGGTCCTTTTTCAGACTTGACCTAATCATTAGAAATGACCGACTTAATGGTTCATCGGTCCTTCAATAACTCTTTTATTTTTTTCATCAATCCATTACTTCAGATAATTAGCATGGACTCAATTCACAGCTCTTCCATCCAAGAGATTCTTGATGGAATAAGCACCGGTCACCATCTTGGCGATTACTTTGAATGGACCTGACCATAACGCATCCAACTTGTTTCTTCATCCAAAACCATGCGTATTGTAATAGGCAACTCTTTCTCCTATTCGATATTCTTCTAATGGTAGTCAGTTCTTATCATCTGTCAACTTTGCTCATATCCTTTTATTTAAGGTAGTATCAAAAGCTTGCGATTGCATATCAATCAATATACTTCTCAGTCAGTTCAGGTATTGTTTGGTACTCATCCCCAACGTAGGTTCTACTACTGAATATAATATCAGCGGTAACGTGGCCTTCCAACTATAAAGTAATTCAAATGGCATCTTTCCAGTTGCCGTATGATGACTGATGTTGTAGGCAAACTGTCATCAAACTCAGGTACATTCCCCATGTGGAAGTTCTCCCTGCAACTAGCTTCCTCAGCGTCATGGCCAGCGTCCCATTGACCCATTCTACCAGTCCATTCATCTCCAGCTGGTATGGTACTGACACAACTCCCCAGATCCCCATTATTTTGTTTAGCCTCAGGATCACATGGGACATGAAGTTGGTCCCATTATCGCTCAGTATAACTTGTGGACACCCATGCCAGTATACTACTTGATCCAGGATGAATCTCGCAGTACTAATAGCATCAACTCAGGTTAATGCTTTCATTTTGACCCATCTCATCAGATGATCGATGGCTACTATGATGTATTTCACTCCTACTGTAAACATTGCCAACAGTCCCATCACATCAATAGACACCATGTGCCATGCAAATCCAGGTCAGACCAGTCATTATCCAGTTGTGTTCTTGTGTGGTTTATGCAGTTGGCATTCCACACAACAAGCCAGATGGTCCGTGACATCATAATCAATTGATTCCTAGTAATAATACTGGCGAATATGGTTGGTCATTTTTCTTGGGCCTCTGTGCCTGACAACTTATGAGTGGCTTGAACAATCACTGCTTTCTCCGACAGTTTTGGGAATAATAGCCATTTCCCATTTATCATCTTGAATACTTGTCCATCCATGATCTCGGTGTTTTCCATTGCTTTTTGAAGCGCACCTTGGATTTCTTAAGGCTCATCCTCAATTCTTCCTTCAACCATTCTCTGGAATAGCTCATCCACCTGCGGATATACCAACTGGACCATTGGTGACTGCAATAAGCCATCCACGTTCTGGTGAGAAGCCCCCACTTGGTGGACTATCTCATACTCATAAGACTGAAGCTTTAGTGCCCATCGGGCCAGTAGTCCTTTAGGTTCCCACAGATTGTGCAGCCAATGCAACGAATAGTGGTCCATCACCACCTTAAAGTGCACTTCATGGACATAAACCCAAAACTTTTAACAGGCGTAAATGACTGTAAGGCATTCACGCTCAGTTACGGTGTAATTCCTCTCCATGGCAGAGAGTGTCCAGCTCACATACACCACTGGATGTTTGTCCCCAAGTTCATCTACTTGGCTCAGCATGGCGCCAATCGCCATCAACAAAGCATCGGTTTGATGATAAACTCCTGATTGAAATTTGGATATTTCAGAATCAGAAGTTTTATCAGGTACCAGTGTACTTCATCGAAAGAGTCCTGGGCCTCTTCATTCCACACAAATCCTTTTTTCAGATCCTTTAATAAATGAAATAAAGGCTCAGCTATTCGGGCGAAGTCCCAAATAAATCTTCTATAGTATCCAACCATCCTAAGGAATAATTAAATGTCTCAGACACTCTTTGGCACAGCCATCTGTTCAATAGCTGCTATCTTCTGGGATTGCAGCTGCAATCCATTTGCGTTGATCACAAATCCCAGGTATATAAGCTCCTTCTTAAAGAAGTGGCACTTCTGTGGCTTGATCTTCAGGTTAGCTGCGGACAGTCTCTTAAACACTTCCTCAAAGTGCTGAAGGTGATCAGTAAACGTTCTACTGAACACATTGATATCGTCCAGATATACCAGGATGCACAATAACTTCAGGTCGCTTAATATTGCGTCCATGGCCATCTGGAACGTCGTGGGTGCATTACAAAGACCCTGGGGCATCCTAGTTGGCTGGTATAACCCCTGTGCGGTGATAATCGCACATTTTTCCTGGTCTTCTGCTGGCAAGTCGATCTTCCAGTATCCCAAGATTAAGTCCATTATGGATAAATACTTCGCTTCTCCTAATCAGCCCAGCGCATTGTCAATCCTTGGTAGGGGATACGAATCCTTCTTCATAATATATTCAGCCTCCAATAGTCAATCACTACCCGGTTTGATCCATCTTTCTTCTTTATGATCAAAATCAGGCTTGCCCAGGGACTTGACAATGGAACTAGAAGCCCATGCTTTACTAGTTTGCTAATCTCATCTTCCATTACCACTTTGACGGCTTTTTAATCTTCAGATTGGTCTCATTCTTATCAGTAAATTTTCTCCAGTGTCGACTTTGTGAATTACACCTTGTGTGCATCCCAAATTGTGATCATCCTGAGAGAATACTTCCTGATATCTCAGAAATAATTTGAGCACCTCCTCCTTCTGCCCTTCCGGCAGATCTATGAGCTGCTCTCAAGCAAACTAATAAGTTGATGCTTTTGGCCACTCTGGCTAGTAATCCCATTTCCTTGAGAGACCCAAAATCATGGAATCATCTCAATTCTGCCATCAGGATTAAATGAATAAATGCAATGATTTGATTTCTATTAATCTTCATCAGTTTTTCGTTTAAATTCACTAAGAGAACTCGTATTTCTCCATGGCCCAGCATAAATATCCCAGGAGCCACCCAAGGCTCCACTCTGGACTTCTTCCAGGGGCTTCTGACTTCTCCATACAACAACTCCAGAATCTCTAGAGTCAACCCTGTGTTGACTATCATATGGAATCTGGCCAGTATGGTTTTCTCCTTCTTGATCCACAAAGGAATTCCCCAGTTTTCTAGAATTTTGGCTGGCATCTCTCATCGCTTCCTACCAACTAATTGGTACTGAAATGGTACAATGCCATCATTGTATATCAAGTTGATGAAGTTATTTCTCTGGTTCAATGGAACTTCACCATTTTTTTGATATATTAATGGTAACATCTGACCCAGTATGGTCAACGTATTATCTTAAAGTTACATTTAACTCCATATTTCCACAGAAACTCCAATCCAATCAGAATATTATAGTTTTGGTTTGCCAAAACTATTGCTGGCGCGGATACCACCAATGACCTGAATTGTAGTGGCAGCACACTATACGCTCCACAGGAAACAGTGGTGTTCAGCCAAGCTGTTCCGTATCCCTTCTTGTGTTCCAAGTCTGGAGAGATCTTCATCTTCTTCACCAGCTTGGTCGACACAATGTTGATGGGCGCTCCGCTGTCAACTATTGCCCATACCCTTACTCGATTCACCTGAATATCTATATACATACACTCAGAGTATTGTAATAGGGTATAAATGAGTGAATTTTGGTGTTATTAGCTGAATCTAGGGTTTTAATGATCTGCGCCAATAATTCAGGAAACAATTTCTTAATTGCGCCAAGGGGAATCAACAGGTTGGCCTCATCTAAGCAAACATCAGTTAACTCATCAGGATTTTTAGTGGTCTGAATCTTCTCCACCAGTTGTCAGGCATACAGCCGGTCAACCTCCTGAACTATCTTGGGGTCGATCTTCTTCACCCCAGCTCTGGTCACAGCATTTATGTCCATGTTGACCACTTGATATATTTGATCCTGCTCATCATCCACAAACAGATCACTAATGTCTATTTCTTTGTTCATAATATCAGGAGGAATAGGTTTCTCCGCCGCTCTAGACTGTTCCTTGTCTAGACAGTGGGACCTTTTCCCCAATCCTTGGCTATTGCTGTCTCTTTAGCCTGGACCACATTGACTTGATCCTTCAGCTTTTTGCAGTGTGCAGCGAAATGCCCCTTCCCACCACACTGGAAGCAGACCTTTTCTTTCTTGTTTAACCATTTGAAATCCTCAGGCTTATTCCTCAGCACAGTTCAGTTAAAAGTCTCCTTTACTTTTTTGCCTCCCTTCATGGGATTCGAACTTCAGACCAGATTTGACTTGAAGCTTCTATTTGGAGCATTGAACGTTGCTCCCAAAATCTTCAAATTGTCTACCATTTGCAAGGTAGTTATCTCAGTCGCGAATACAGTAGACATCATTGAATGCAAATCATGATAGGGCCGAAGGGCCACTTGCAAGGCGATTATTGCATCAAAGTTGTCTAACACCTTTGCTCCAGCCAGGATCTGCGATTCCTGGTAGTATTGATCTGCGAATCTTGCAAGAGACTCACTTTTATGGAATTGAATTCCCATAGGTCTTGCTTGCATTTCAACATGCAGGTTGGACAGCCAAAATACCTTCAGTATTGCTACTTTAGCCTCAGCATAAGACCTGCTGTCCCCCTCCAGGTGGGGTAACACCAGATTCTGGCAATCTATGTTTAAGCAGTTCATGACCATCAACGCCTTCTGATAATCCCCATATCCATTCATGGTCATGTCAAATAGTTGGAAAAATGCTGGGGCGTTATACCGAGGAATGTGGGAAATTTAGAAGTTGATCTGAATTCCTCCAAGCCATTTCAGGATTTTTCTCTTGGTTTGGCTACTCAGCTCACTTGCAGAGTGACTTTGGGTGTCATCTCTGAGATAGCATTAAATGCTGGCAGCATATTTCTTGGGGTATTCGTTTTCCCAAGTATTATTCAAAGACTTCCTTCTTCACATTATTGGTCATATCAGACTCACTTGCACTTCTGTGTGCTTTCAATTACTCTATTTCTTTCATTAACTTCTCAATTTCTGCACCAAATTTTCTTAAATGCACGCGATTTACTTCACATTCTGTTTTCAGGAATAGGACCTCTCAGACAAGATCTCCTTCTTTCCTCTTTAACGAGTTTATTTTGCAAATAACTCATTCCCAAAGTTGGCTATGTTGTCAACTCCTTCCTCCACCTTGGAGACTCATTCTTCTAAGGCTGCAAACTCCTGATGGTCTGCAGAGTTTAAGGCGTTCTGGTTCACTGTGGTGATCTCAGTCCACAACTTGCACATCTCTTCTTTGTATGACATTCTTGATAAATTCTTCTACTCAACTACCCCTGTAGAGAGCACCAACTTGTAAAAATTTACTAGTTTGGGTTAAATCAGTTTAAAGCCCTAGTAATCTTTCTACTGCACAGGTTTGATCTCCTCATGCACCTCGCATTAAAAGAATATATATATAATTTGATAATAGAATGATGACTATTATCCATAGTTGAGTTAGAATTATTTTCAGGCCCAACGCTTCAGCCGGTATTTCTGATTAATACTTGATATTGTACTCGTAGGGATTTGTTCCCTGTAATCCTGTCTACTCAATCTTTGTTAAGATCCTCTGATGACAGTCTCCTTCAGCCCAACACACAGTCGGCAGCACTCCCATAGCTGTGGTTCCCTTCATCTCTAGATCCCACTCAGATCTCTACTCTTCTCTGAGAGTCTACCAATTATTGCCTTCTGCAATACTATCCTTGAGATGGAATCTTCACGCTAGATGCTGATAGTCTAACTATTACCAAATCTACAATAAAACTAATAATGTTCTAAATTAGTAAAATATAAGTGTATACGTATTTTTAAATATATTAATGTCTATATTAATGTTTATCTTTTATTAGAGTGAATCCTAGGGAATTTATTGGTGATTCGGCCATCTAACCCTTGGTTGATACCTCTTCGATGAAATGGCAGTTGTTGTCATTGAATCACCCTTCCTCATCTCGGCAGTGATGGTCTTCCCCATCCTGGCTAGGATTCCAACGTTGGACATCCTTGAGACCTCAAATGGAAAGAGTTGGAAACGTGTCCCTAACGTTTTCCTCTTGATCCAAAGGAATCAGCCATAATTGGCTAGCGACCTGCTTAGGTAATGGGACTTTTTACCCATTATGGCAGGTCACTTCACCAACCAATTGATCGATTTGCTAGTTGCAGGTGGCATCACTCGCCTCGCAACTCATTAAACATTCCTAATCAGTTGGTGATGAAACCCAACCAATCCCAATCAGTACACCTGATAGTTAATCACTATCAGATGACCTTATTTCATCAGCCGCTCTGACCGATGAGATATTAGGTATTCATCTGGATTGATCCCTGATGGATACGACCAGACAAATATCTAAAATCCCCCAAACATAATTCCTCTGAAATTTGGGTCAACCGATTTCCAATTCACTTTACTTAGGGAATTTTTCCCCTAGTGATACCAGGTAATCTAGCAGGCTGGGAATATGGACAAAAATCCCAACAGCCCTCAAGGTCCTCTTGGATATCATCCCAATTTTGGTTGAGGGAGGAAATGGAAGCCTTATTTGCAACCTTCTCCTTTAGGGATTGAATGTCAGTGCCCTGAAGGCGAAGCTGGATCTTGAGGGTGGTCATACATGTTTCAAACCCTTGAAACATTTGCTCTAGCTGAGAGATGCAAGTATCAGTAAAGTTAAGAAAAAGCACTTAGGTTGACCATTTCGTCTGACAGGGCATCAATGGAGAACCTAGGGTCAAGGGGGACTCCATCCAATTGGAGTTTTCATCCCTGAGCTACATTCCAAATTTGATTGTGTAGGGCAGCCAAGGCTGTCATCACATCCTTCCACCATTGGTCCTCAGGGCCAGCAGGGGTGGGAGCTGAGGGACCTGGGGGCCTGGGAGGTCCATGGGACCCTCTGGGCCTTTGGGTCCTACATGCCCTTTGGGCTTTCAGGCCCCCTAGGCTCTTCAGGACCTTCACTCCTGGAGGAGAAGTTGTAAGAGGCCAGCTCCTGATAGTGTTGTTGTAGGGTTTGTACCAGATCCTTAACCTGAAGGAGGCGCTGATTCCAAGTTGCCTTGAGGAGTTGGACGTTCTGATGCAGCTCGTTCTCAAGATGGCCAGAAATTTTGCTATCTAACACCACAATTTTATCTTAGACTTCGTTGATCAACCGCTAGTTACTAATAATGGACTCACAGTTGTCGTGAATAAAAGAGGATGATGCATTATAAAAATTACAATGTGAGTATGCAGTGCCTGGATGAGCCCCAGTTTTCAGGAGACCTCCTGATGGGGCAACCCAACTAGTTGGAGCAGGTGATGGATAGCTGGGTGAACAAAGTTGTGTAGGTAGCGTTTGGAGCCCAGTGTGAGTTCTCCTACTGGCAGATGGGCTAAATCATAGAGGTCCCACATGGTGGATGGTACAGAAGAGGCACAGGAATGGCTGGAGTGGGCACCCATGGATTAGATGCCATTTATTGATTGTTGGAAAACCTTGTTAAGGTTCTTGTACTGAAGTCAGTACTGACTTCCATCAATAGAAGACAGGGAGAACTGGAATGCGACTCATAATTATAACCTTTCAGGTTGAGCGGCCAGTAAACATATTGTGTGGTACTAACCCATCGTGAAACACTTCTTGACTGACCAGTGGCTTGGTCTTCAGGGGCTGCTAATATTTTTCATTGTGATAGACATTTTCACTTGGGACATCTTGGAACCCCCTGTAGTGAGCACCACGTTTGTCAGCGTTACAGTTCTTTAGACTGATGCCAAGGTCTGAAGGTGGCTCAAAGTTGCAAATTTTAAAAAATGCCAAGAAGGAATTGGAAATGAGTCTGAATACCAAATGTTTTATTAGGTTAAAAGTTCTCAAAATTTAAAGGGTGAGGGAGGCATGGTGCATCAAGAGATGTTGTGGCCCCATCCATTCAGGAACTTTCCTGGCCTTCCAGATTGACCGCCTTGCAGGAATTCTAATTGTATTTCACCTCCCGCATGACCAAATTAAAGGAAACTCTGACCCACGTTACTCAGGAATTGGGGAGAAAATCCTAAGTCAATTTCATTCAGATAGGTTTGGGAGCTGATTTGGTATGGCTCAATTCAGAATTGGGGAATTTTATTTGTTCATCATCTTTTATCCTGACAGGATTCAATCCAAGCTGGTTCACTTTAGATAGCATCTGACAAATCTTCTTTCCCAGATCCTCCATGATTGATGTGAATTGGATTAAGTAATGGGTCGATCTGCCCTCCTTTTATTTTCAGGCCATACTCCAAATATTTTTGAATGTGTAGTTTTTACTGAGAAGTGGTAATCATTTTTTCATGTTTAATCCTAGCAGAGTCTCCAAGATGCAACCGCCAAATTGTCAGTTCCATTTATTTCAGAAATTTGGGTGAATTAAGTTGAGCGCTTAGCAATCCATTTTGCTTTGAGATTCTCAATAGTCATTTTTTCCGGATTAAGCCATCTTAGAAAACTCATAGGATTGAACTCCCAGGTGTTTCTGCGCTTAAAGAGTGTCAGGATTCTCCCTTGATTGGGGGAAGTCCCAACTAAAGGTCGCGACCCTCCTTTGGGCAGATGCCAGATTGGGCTCCCCATTAAATTGGGTTGAGCTCAATCCAAAGTATCTGGGACTGGCCCCAATAGTTAAATTATTATTATATTTGAATTTGGCACCAGTGACTAATACTGAGGATGCCAACCACTCAATCAGGTCATGGCGAAATACCTTTCAGCGCTTGCACCCAATCAATTATCCTTTTTGGGCACACTGGCGACTTATGCCAAGGATGCGACCATTCCCATGTAAATTATACATTCATTTTATTGATCGTTGTCAGCAATCCATGCTAAAACTTTCTGATTCCTTCCCTTCCTGATTCCTCTAGGTCATATAAATACCTCAAGGATCTTTATAATAAACTTACCAATTTCTCCCCATCTTGTTTCCATTTTTAGCTTTTCTTTGGGCCTCAATGGCATCTTAACTCGCTAGGGGCTTTGAGGCCCTGTTAATAGGGATTTGGTTGGAGCTCCTCCCCTGAAAACCTGACAGAGAGACAATAGATGAGAGACCAATGTGACGGCTATCATCATAACTGATACAAATGATGGTTAACCCTTCATCAGTTGGGGTGGTTCTTTGAGGATTTCCAGACTAGTTGAAACTTATAAAATGTCAAAGAATTTTGCCAAAATTAAAGGTTATTAAGGAAAATACAAAATAATCCCAGCACTCTACCATCAGCATAGCACTGGGTTTGTATAATTTAAGGGAAGTGAGGTGTGGAGACTTTGGAGAATTTCTTACAACTGGGTGCGCGAATTTTTCTAAAAACTCTGGGAATTTTGTGTCATGGCTTGGCTTGCACATTGAAGATGTCTTGATTTGCAATCTGTTGCCAAATTTTTTTTTCTTCCTTTGGGGTGCCAGCATGCAGAATACCTTGCACTTTTTCTTAAAAATTCTAATCCTTTGGAGAGATCATTGCTTTATCATTTTCAGAGCTATATTTCCTGTCCAGCGATTAGTATTGATCACCTAATTATGCTCAGACTCTGTTGCAGATTGTTTCAATTTTCATGAAATAGGCTTTGACTAAATCAAACTTCCTGGTGAAAATCTCCTCTTTTGCTCTTAAACTTAATATAAGATTGAGACTAAGGGCCTCAGCAAAAACCCACCGTTCATCAGGTTGTGCCCTAAATCCGCTTATTTTCTAATTAAAGACGCAGGGACGTTCTCCCTTCTTTGATCAAAAGGGGTGAATCAACTAATACATTCTTATGGGGCATCCAGGATCCTTACAATCTTCCAGTGGAATACAAAATTTTTTTTTCTGTTCTCCAACTATATTTGTTTCCTCATAAATTGAAGTTTATTCTCCTGGGCATCTTGAGTTCAATAAAAATTCAATCTTCTTCCCACAAGGGGCATCATATATGGTTTAATTACCATCAATTACAGCTTTTATTTAATTTAAAAAATAAAATAAAGTAATATATAGTTATTTTTTCCTTTTGTATTTATTGATTATTTTATAATTTTTATATTTTATATGGTATATCTATATTTAATCCATTATTTTAAATATTTGCTTTGAGCTTTTCTATTGATTTTTGTTATCAATATTTTAATTGTATAGGCATCTGTTGCGAGTTTAAAAATTATTTCAAATTGTCATATCTATAGTTTATACACTTTTGGAGTTATGATAAATCCCTCTAGTTTCATATTAGGCAACCTTATTGCATTTGCCAATTTTGTGCAGACACGTGAATCATTTAATTATTGACTTGATTATAAGCATTGTTTGCCATTCTTAGAGTTTGACTTATCTTGTTGGAAATGATAGAAATGTTCCACAGATTAGACGATTTAAATGTTGACCCTGACATAATCAAGCTTTATTTGAGTTGCTTTTATTTTCATTAACCATTTTTTCCTTTCCAAATTTGTTAAGTATATGGCTAAGAGACTTTTATCAAAATTATGAGTCAATACCCTTTGCTTTAGTTCTCGTTATGTCATTCACATTCCCAAATATGACCTGAAAAGTGGATCATCCGGTGGTTCATCCATGAACAGAGTAGAGATATCCAATCTATTAGCTTGAGGCTTGTTTGGTGGAACTTGATGGCATAAAGTTCTATATTATTCCCCATCTAAAAATGCTTGACCCTTTTCCTCTCCTGAACTAATTTCTTGCACTACTAAGATAGCACAAGGTTTTCTTAATCCTTTAGATTCATACACCAAAATTGAGAGGTATAGTATACTTTAACATCGTTGCAGCAATCAGATGGGGCTTTTTTGTCCATTTTTTGAAATCAGTTTTCCCTATTGGCAATATTTTTTGAGCTAAGAAGGTAAAACTTTGGTAAAAAACTTTAGTTCAGTGATCAAAAGTTGATCCCAACATTTTTAAAATTTTACCATTTATGAGGTGGTAGTGTTAGTTGCTAGAGTTGAAAACATAGCATGTTCTAATTTCCAGTAAGGTTGGAGCCCCATTTGCATGACTATGCGAGCATCAAAATTTCTCATTACATTAGCTCCAGTCAGGATTTGTGCCTCCTGATAAAATAAATCAGCAAACGTTGTAAACTATCATCCTATATACATTTTTTACTCCTATGCTACTTTGTTTTTAACCAGCCATTTGCTCAGGGCTACCATTCCTTCATTATTGCATTCATATTATCATTATATGGCCAATTACCACACAATTGGGGTAACACCAGATTCTGCAATTGGTGGCTAAGAAATCAATCACAGTAACCATTTTTTGGTGATCACATTATCCAAACATGGTCATTTCAAATAATCTAAAGACGCTGGGGCATTATCATAGTGGAAATGCTAGCATATCAAAGTAGCCCAGTTTCTTCAGTTGATAATGGCATGGTTGTGATATGAGGAGCGCAGCCAGTAATCCTAGAGGAAGTTGAGGGGTTGTTGGGAATCAATGCTAGGATGTCAGAAAAAACATCAGCAATATTCTAGTAAGCTAAATGCTTCCAATATCACTATCTTTATTAAAGGACAAACAAGTTCATGTTACATATATCTGTTTTCAATTGAGAGCAGCTTGTTTTTTAATTCACAACGTCCTGTAGTTATAGTAGAATTTGTACTTGAAACTCTTCTACTTGCAATTTTCCAACTTTATCTTGAAATCATTTCTCATCATTAAAGAATCCATATAACGCTGGTGTACTTATTCTCTAATTAAAAACTTTCCAATAAATTCATTAGTGATTTTTGTAACAAGATCAGTCTCCTTTACCACCTTTGCAATCCATTCTTTGGATTAATTAGGTTGGCTTACAATGTTGACATTTTGTTATTCTGGTTGACACTCTTTAGCTCTTTCCATAACTATTAATCTCACTCTGGATGGAGGATATGGTTAAGTAAATTTCTTATATAGACTCGACTACCCATGTAGTGAGCACCAAGTATAAATTACTTGGTAAGTTTACTGCACAGGTTCAGACTTGGTTTTATGAATAAAAAGAGATAGCTAGTTTTATGGAGACAACTAGGCAGTCAAGTCTTCTTTATAAATGGTTTCAACCCCACTCAGGTATACTCTTACAGTTTGCTTGAAAAATCAGACAATTGAAACCATTCCCTTCAATTCTTCAATTAGTGTTTAAAATACAATTATATTTAATCTGCTGAGATATGTTTTTTAAATAGATATAAGGAGAGTTATATAGGGTAGTTGGCGCTCAACTTTTCAGCTGGCGCAATGAAGTATCATCAATTCCCCTTCACAATCTTTAAGTAAATGGGGTTGACTTCTGAAAATAGTGGGCTCTCTCACCTTAGTCAGCCCCATAGGACAAAAATTTATAAACTGGAAGCCATCTTCTAATATATCAGGAACTAATTACCAAATTTCTGGAGGCCGTGTTGCCTAGGTTACTCCTACAAACTGCTCCCAGAAAAAGCGTTAAAATGCTTTAATGCTTTTGAAAACGCCCCTAATTGCTTGGCGCTTCAGCCCAAATGATCCAAGGTAGAATTCAAAAATTTATTCAGACAACAATTAAAATTCACCTACTAACTTTGTATGCAATGATCCTAATTAAATCAGAATAGATAACATTGGATTTGCATTCTTTGTAAATTACTTCTACTTTGATTAGTATTTAATGCCAATTGAGGGGTGGAAGGTGAGTCAGTAAGGGTGTATGGCTACCAACCTGAAGGTTGCGGGTTCAATTCCCGCCCTTCGCACATTGATTGAGGTGCCAGCCGAAGGAAGCTATTGGCGGTTAGTAGGTATAATAACACGAAAACCTTACCCATGACGTAACTAAAAAAATTTGAGTCCTGATCCGGAGGTGGAAAAACTTTCTTCGATGGAGTTGACCCTGTTCAGGTTTCATGTTATTTCTTTCTTTTGGTAATGCCTGTCCCCTGGTCGGCTTGCCTCAGTTATATAAAATAAAGTATTTAATGCCAATTGTTAGACTGTTAATTCCAATCTTCATAAAGAAGGCTATAAGCTTAAATAAATGAGCTGACTTATTGATATATATAAATTAAAACCTAATCTAGGATTAGCTGGATAATGCGGTTATAAAAATTGCAACAACAGGGAATAGGTACTGCTTGGCTTTTGCATACTAAGCAGGCCTTTTAATACATTATGTATTGTTGAGAACATCCCTTACCAGTAGAACAGATTCTTTAACCACTGATAGGTTTACAAATTTCCCATGGCTAACTTGTAGATGTCCTTCTGTTAGATTATTATGGTTGACATAAATAGTAAACGTTTTAGAAAACCATAAAGTCAATAGATTACTCCTGTTGATGGATATCTTGATCCTTTCCAATTAATCAGAACAATCTGATATATTAGTTCACCTTAAACCAAATTATGTGGCTTAAATCTTCCCAAAAATTAATGCTATTAGCAATGACACAATAGATATGTCCAATTATGGATTCATTTGGGTGCAACAAGTTGGACTTATGGAATCAATATAATTGCACCTACTTAATCAGCGCATTAACAATAGTGCGCTGAGAAAAATTATATGTCATTAAATGTAATTGGTATGATTTTAATTAAACATGGTCAGCCGGAATAAGTTGTACCTTATGTTTTAAGAGGCCATCCATTGTCCCAATTAGAGGTACATCAATATTCACAATCAATTTGTATATTTCCCATTTATTGTATTTTTCAGCTGTATGACGAAACTCTAATTGGGCAGAACATAAAACAAAGATGCACTATTTTGGTGCTAATATCAAGCCTAAAATACTCCCATATATGAGAGTAAAATCACCTTCAATTAGTCCAAAATTATTGTTATTAAATTATTTTTAAGGGCCAAATTAACTTGAGGAAGCTAAAAACCATTGCCATGACTAGTAGAAGATTGGCATGGTATAAATGAGCACATTTAATAGATGAGTGTGTCCAAGAGATGCCCAAGAGGTATAAAATACTGGCGCCTGGCCCATTTATAAAATATCTAAATCATAATTATTTTTTATAAATTTTCCATTTCTCTTCTTATATATTATATTTTGGTGATACTATCAAAGTGTTAATTCCTACTAGGAGTGTCAATGAAAATTTTAGAGAGCTTATACCTTTACCTGCATCAGGAGAAGTTCCTAATTTTGTAGGGATGATGTTCTCAGATGTCACAGATGAGGCTGTGAATGGTTCTAAAAGATTATTGCTTAACTAGTGGAATGAGTAGAAGCAACCCCCAAATAGGTGGAGGTATAGGCAACCAACCCACTGCAGATGGGGATGAACAAGGCCCTTTTATAGATTTTGGAGAGTTAAACAATTTTTACCTAGAGTAGAATGATGTCATGCAAAAGATTTCTCTAATGAGTCAGAATATTTATTAAATAAAGATGACATCACTAAAATAAATATGAAAATTGACCCCATCTTAAACCTTCAGGTGGCCAAATAAATTGCATTCTTTGATGACATGACAATGAGCAGACTGAATTACACCAATGAGAGCATTTGAATCCCAAAGAGGAATATTACCAATTTAGATCATCCGATAAAAAGAATTTCTCAAAACCATGGAGGGGCTTCATAGTAGCGCCATTGCTTGAATCTGAAGTTGAGAAACATATTACCTGATTTGGTAACAAAATGATATTAGCAGAAGATACAACATCCACAACTAAAAACTGGGATAGATGAATGGGCCCCTGAGCATCCAGATTCAGGGAAACCACCATAAGAATGAGCTCATGACTACAGGAATTGTCTCAATTGGATGAGGCCACTAAAGCAGCAGTTAGACACCATCTAAATAGGTGATCCTGAAAATTCCCATATCAATACCTTTTTTAGTACTAGATGGTCCCCCATATCACTACCTTTATCCTACTTTATTTTTATTAATCATTTTTCTTGATAATCCCTTTTAGTATAAAGAATTTACTTTATATCTTAATAAAATACTATTCCACAAAATCTCAGTTTTATCTGATTATTTCACTTAGTTTTGTTTAAGTGAACTAATTTTTAGTATCCAGTCTGTGATTAGCCATATACATAGAATAAAGTAAACAGTCTGAGATCTGCTTTTTTTGAACAAGGGCACTCTCTATTGCGAATACTTTAGATCTGAGTTGTCAAGGAAGAGTTTGAATTGGCTTACATTGGGACCCAAGGGCCAATGTATAATGAACATGACTAAGAGTGAAAACCAGAGATTCTCCATTAGCGAACAGTTTACCAAAAAGATTGATGCTACAAAGGGTAACATCAGAGGGGAATTTTCTCTACAAGGATTATTGTGATCTGAGCAACTGTTGTATGGTGCCTAATCTGCGCGGAGTAGACCCCTTAGAAAAAATTTGGCATCATATGTTAAAAAAGCCAAATTCAGCGAGCTGGACTCCATAGAAGACAAGTAAAGTCATATATTAAACTTAAGCATTTTAAGCTTCTAAACGTCTGGGAAATACTGCAAGACACTTGGTAAAACTTAGAGATATCTGCCAAATTTCTTCCTGACCTTAAAAACAGAACTATAATTAATAAACGACTTAATCCTCAAATTCAACACTTTCAAAAAAGATGTCAAATTTTTGAGGGGCAAATATAAGATAGCGGTTGGAATGACACTGATTTAAGGGAAGCCATCCCAATTTATATCGTTTACTGATCTTTTTTATAACTATTTTTCATCAAGATGTGCTCCTCCTTCCAGATCTGATTGTTAGTTTATGAAGTTTTATAGTCAATCTTTTTTTTTATTTGAGGTGAGCTGACCTGTGGGATGATACCACACCGATTAGTGAAGTGAAGAAAATGGGAAAGGAGGATAAAACCTGGAAAACCTCCATGCGCGGCATATGATAGGCCAGGAACTCCATGGACCGCCTTTGCTATTTGCTATCTCGGTTCAGGGCATTGGCGCGCAAAACCAACACAGTCAAAATCGTCCCTTACCCAAAGTCCATTACTGGGATCAAACTCGGGAGGTGGTGGTAGAGGGTCTATACTCTACCACTGGGGTATCCTCCTTTTTTATAGTCAATCTTCCTCAGTTTTGTTTATAATTATAATAATTAATCTGGACAGGCAATCCTCACTTTGGTGTGTTAATTTTAGTCATTGGATTATGGAAAAAGAATAATTTTTAAGCTTTATAGCATAACAAGCTAGGCACCCATCATGATATTTCATTTGTTGAAGCCACTGTAAGGATGTATGATCAATAATTATTGTAAAGTGGAACCCATAATAATAGGGTTGTAAAGTTTGATGGCCATTAGTTGGAATTTTTGCCCAACTTTCCAGCTTCCTAGATTACCTGCTGGATATCTAAAGGATAAACCCTACTAGAAAATGAATAGGATATTAGTTGACCTCAGTTTTGGATTAATAATGTCTGAGTATCTTGAGTAATTTTTCAGGGTTGGATCCGTTGAGGATCAATATGTGTGAATGCTTAAAATTTCGTCAAGCAGAGTAGCTGATGAAATTGGGGCATCTGAAAGTTGATCACAGATTAACTATCAGGTGTGCTGATTGGGATCAGTTGGGTTACATCACCAACTGATTGGAAATTCAAAATGGCATTTGTGAGGCGAGTGATGCCGCTGCAACTAGCAATCAATCATTTGGATTGTGACCTGATATAATGAGTAAAGAGTCCCATTACCTAAGCAGGATACTAGCCAAATGTGGTTGGTTTGCTGCGATTGAGTGGGAATATTAGGGATACGTTTTCTGGCTCTTTCTGTTTTTAGGTCTCTGGGATGCCCAACAGAGAAATCCTTTACCTGATGAAGAAGGCCATCACCGGTAGAGATGGTATAGGGGATTTAATGGCAACGGCTGCCATTTAATAACTGAGGCACCAACCAAGGAGTTGGGTGCTGAATTTTTCTTATAATTCCCTAAAAATCATATTAATAAAAAAATCCAAAATCCTCATAGTAGTAATAGGTTATATTCATTTTCAGTTAATTTATTGTTGTAGTAAAATAATTGTAAACTCTTTTGTGGGTATATAGAGTTAGGATCGGATATCCTAAGAAGAGAAGCAGAACTTTGACGTGGATCTCTGCTGACTCAGCTGATGAAAATTAGGGTAAGAACCTCTGAATCTGAGAGTGGATTAAGTTCAGCTGGAAAAGGGAAGAGGTCACTAATTGTCAAATCAGTATTTCGTGTATTATTCCCAGTTTAGCGTTGGATCTCCTCTGGTTTAATTATTCAACTATGGATAACAGTTGTCATACTATTATTGCTCATATATATCTATCAAGCAAAGCAGATCATGTGCATACTAAACCTGTGCAGTTAATTTCTGAGAATTATCAGTCAAGCCAGTCTTTAACATTTGGTGCTCACTACAGGGGTAGTAGAGTAGCCATCATTTTCCAGATCTTAACACCATTAAAACAGACGTGAAATCATATTATGTTGCACTATAAAAGGTTAAGCTTCAGTTAATGTTTGCTATAAAGTCTAATGGGAATATACACTCATTTTCATCATTTTGAAACTTTAAAGCTCCTTTAGCAATGTCTGCTTAACAGTTCTCTTGAATGTAGCTGAGGTTCAAAGTAGGTCTCATAGCCGTTAAACTAGTAATGAGGTCAACATAAACGAAAAATGGTGTTTATAGACTACTTTATTGAAATAAAAGATTTTAATATAGGGGCACAGGGAGACATGTTGCTGAGAGGAATTCCATAGCCCATATGAACAGGATCTACATCATCCTTCCTAAATGACTTACTAGCTGCTTTCATTGTTCTTTATTGTTGACGTTCTCACGACTGCTTTGAGAGAATCATGGCTTCTGTGACTTGGGATGCAGAGTGTTTTCCAGAAGGTATCTCCACCAATTCTAATATGCATTGTCAAGTTTTGAGGATAGCTCGCTTGTTTAATTAAATTCTGCACGCTTAATCAGGATGAAGTTTGGCCAATGGATCCTCAAATTTTGCCAGTGGCTTACAATATTTCGACCATTTGGAAACTCACTAGGAATCCTCAAATAGCTCTGACTCTTCTGGCCAATTTTGAGCTGGATTTTCCCTCCATAATTGGGAACTTCAGCTGAGGCAGGCAAAGTTGCAAGCTGTGGATCCTGAGACCCCAGCTTTCTGACACTCTCCAAAAGTGACTTAAGATACAAACCAGAAAGAATATAAAATAAATAGATCTTTATTAGACTAGATTATTTGATAATAATTCATTAGGCCATATGTGGTATTTATACCTCTAGGGCATCTCCTGGCCACATTCAAGCATGCAATCTCACAGATTATTTTCCACCTCATTTCAGCCCTTAAACTGAAATGACTGGACCTATTGCTAGGTTTATTGGTGGTAAAATACTCTCATATTTAGGAGGACTTCAGGGACAAAAATCGTAATAATAAGCATGCAAAATGGTCCTAGGATCATCTCTAAATGAGTTTTGTCATACTGCTATTGAAATAAGAATTCTGGGAGATTTTTTGATCTATTTAAATAATTTTGTACCCTTAATTAGGCCGTCAGCAGGCCTCTCTCAATAACAAGGTACTCCCATTTGGGCAGTCCATGTGCAAGTGCTATCATGCCAATTATGCATACTGACATACAAAATTCGCCCTAAGGCAGGAAATTGATTACGTTTTTTGTTCATCTGATTGTCCATGGGACTTTTAAACGTTATCTTTGGTTCATTCCCAAACAATTTTGTATATGATTTCCTAATATTGGCCCCAGTTAATTGGGACTAGTTGCTGAGGTTTGGGGTAGCAATTATTAGCCTAACCGTGCAATGTACTCGGCCTGAGCTACCAATAGAATAATTAGATTGAATTGACATTGAGTTGATAGACTCAGCTGAGTAGTTGCAGAGAAGATTAGCCTATATGTGCGGGGGTATTTGGCCTAAGCTTTTGATAATATGATTAAATCTGTGTTGCAATAATCAGCCCGAGCTGTGATATTGCAATAGGTTTAGATTAGATTATTAGCTTAAGCATTAAGAGAAAATCATCCTGATCTGCAGGTCGTCAAAGGGTTTATTTTTGAGTCGACCACAGAATCTGACATGCATGATGTTCCTGATTGATCTTCTCATTGATGACATCAGTAATAGGTATCAGTTGAGAGAGCTCAAGAGGCAACTTATTGAGGCTTGATTCAGGATCAATGGATTTCACCTCATTTGTCATCTCAAATCTCAACACCGCCCCTGTCAAGATCCTGTCAGAGGAGAATATAGGGCCATAGTAATTGGACATGGGCTCGGTTAAATAATGTCCCTTGGTTGATTTCAGCAATGGGGTATTCAGAATTTACCAAATTATTGACATGGTAGGGTCCTTACTAAAGAATGACATGCTTTTTCTGTCAACCTCCAGGTCAATAATGATAGAAAAGGATTAGGTCATCTAACTGGAACATTGGTAAAGAGGGCCAGCCTATGATGGAATGAAATGTCTCCCTTGCAATAGTGGTGATAGTTTCCTGAGTTTTAAGGGCTTGAAGATGGATACCTTCATTAGCTAAGACCTTCATTGTTACATTAGAGTTTTCAGGTACCAAGTAATCTAATAGGGCTGTACGCTACTTGGCAGCTGAGAGGTACGCCATATAAAGCTTTGAAAGAACATATTGAGTATTTGTGGTAACTTATCCATTAAGTTAGCAAAGCGCTAGGCAGATAGTTGTTCCAGCACATGGGGTCAGAATTGGCCATCTTCTGCAAGATAGAAACAAGGGGTTCCATTAGCGCGTTCCACTGCTCTATTGGATGAGAGAATATATGTGGCAATGAAACTTTGTTTAGTCTTAAAAACTGAAGTTAATTCTTAGTTACCTGTGAGGTGAAGTTTTGTCATTTACAAAAGTAGAATTTGAGGGCATCCATGGTGATTGAAAATGGATTGGAGAAGGAACAGGGCCGTGGATTTTGCAGTGGCAGCTAAACATAAATTACTTTGACCCATTCGGTCAAATGGTCCACAGCCACTATGATGTACTTGTGGCCATATAATCCGGTGGGCAAAGGGCCCACCTAGTCTATATTGACAACATTAAAAGGTCTTGATAGAGCCACAAACAAATGTTGATACCAAGGGCTAGTATGACCTTAGGAATGACACATCAAATAAGCCTCTAGACCTCTTGGATAGTCTTGGCCACCTAAACCAATAGCAGCGTTTTCTTAGCCATTCATAAGTCTTCTTCAAAGCTCTGTGTCCCATGGCTGAGTGTTTTCACTAATGATATCTGTTTAGGTAGAGGGTATACATATAGGAGCCATTTCTTATCAATTCGCTTATACATCATTACATCTTTTATCTGTGTGACTTGGGTCATTTTATGAAGCTAAGTTTGATTTCAGGAGGTTTTAAACCCCCATTGATCAGGCTGACCAATTAAATCATATAATCAGTCTTCTTTGGGGTTAAGTCCAGCATTGGCATCCTCAACAGATTGTCAGCGTTTTGATGGATTGCTATTGTGCAATGAACAATGATAAACTTGTTTTTCTATAGTCTCAGTGCCCATCTTACCAATCGACTGTCTGAGTCCTTCATAAGCTGTAACCATTAGAGAGTCATGATATTTGATAATGGTGAAGTGGGTGTCATATAGGTAGGGCTGGAAATGTTTAATTGCAACAAAACAGCCAGGTACTCGCACTCAGTAACACTGTAATTTCGCTCAGCCTTGCTCAAAGTCTTGCTGAAATAAGCCACTAGATGATTGACTTAGTCCTCATTGTGTTATACAAGAATAGATCCAACTGCAATGTCACTAGTACCAGAGAATAGAAAGAAGGTCCATCCAAAAGGCAGATGAACTAAAATGGGTTTAGTACACAATGAAGTTCTCAGCATATCAAAATCCTGTTTGCATTAATTTTTTTAGTACTAGATGGTTCCTGTTCGCATTAATGTTGACACTTAAAAAGCACTTTCTTCTGTAATAAATAGATGTTGAATTTTGATGGTTGACTCAAAAACAAACCTTTAAGAAAACCACCAATGATAATAGATTAATCCCTTTGATGGTTCCTTTGATCTTTAACGATTTATCTGCATAACTAAATTCATCTAAAACTACCTCAATTGTATCTAAATTGTCCCAATTATCATAGCTAATAACATCTATGATATTATTACTTTATGGCTGATTATGGGAACCACTTTAGTGAACCAAGTGAATCTACGGCACAAACTAAATTGCATTTATAAATTTAATATGAATATGATTAATGAATAATAAATTTAATCTATGTTGATCACTGTAATTGGCATGATAGTACTTACATATGGACTTCCCAATTAGGGAGTACCTAATACTATCGAGAGGCCTGCCAACATCCCAATTAGGGGTGCATCATTATTTGAATTCTATATTCTCTTTTTCCCCCACTTATTGTATTTTGTCAGCTGTATGATGAAACGTAATTGGGCGGAATAAAAGGCAAATATACACCACTAAGGTGCTAATATTATGCCTAAAATCTTCACAGTTATGAGAGTAGTAGTGCCTTCAATTGGGCTGAAATAATTGCAATTAAGTTAATTCAAGGGCCAAATTAAGTTGAGAAATTTTAATAACCACTGCCATAATCCATAGCGGATTGGCATGGTTTCAATTAACTCATCTAATAGATGAGTATGACTAGGAGATGTCCTAGAGGTATAAATTACCAGCTCCTGGCCCTAAAATAAAAACATCATCTTTCCATATATTCATATTTTTATCTTATATCTTCTTATCTTAATTCAATTTTCATATTAATAGTGTAGACAAGCATTCAGAGGAGCTTGTCATAATTACATGTGTCTGGAGAGTTCCCAATTAGAGAGGGAAAATTACCCTAGAAGAGACCAAGAGAGTCAGATATTGTTGTTTAGCTTTGTGAGCTTCTGAACGGTTAGGAAATACCGTAAAACACATAGCATATTTGAGGATTTGTTGGTTGAAACTCTTCCCAACTATTGAAACAGGAATACTTTTAATAAGCGAGTTAGTCCCTAAAAAACTCATAAGTGGTGCTCACTAAAAACCAATTTACACTTTAATATGAATAATTCATCTGAATACCAGGCATGAGCTGCCAGAAGTTACAACAAAAATGACATGGAAACCAGAGACAGAGAAGTCACTGAGTACTTCATCACTGCACGCTAGAATACCGAGGGGAGCACTTCATACTCCTTGGATCTAGACATTGCGGGAGGGATGCATGTGGACACAACTGTCCCTATTGAGTTTACCTCCAAAAGTTTGAAGGAGATGATGGAGACCCTATTTCATGGGTATAGAATTGGTACATCAAAAATTGGACCCATCTTTTGGGCTGTTTTACTACTTGAAGGATCAAACCTTCAAGATGGAGATGTATATGCGGTACCAAGAGGCGACCATGGCAACCTTGGAAAATTGCCTCAACTGTACACAAGCAACTAAAGAGTTTTTGGTTAGCTTCATAGAGCCCTCAATTAAGCATACTCAAAAGATTCTGGCTCGACAGAATCTAGAGCTTGCAGAGATTTACAGAATACAAGTGGAGGAGCAATTTTCCAAATTAGGCTTACTGGATAAGCTGAATTCCTGTTTTGATAAAGTTAGAAAGGCTATTGTAAGTGATACGGAACAGGTGAACAATGCCCACAGAAGAGTGAACACCTTGGAAGATCAACTCAATAAAAAAGTCTCTGAAAATTACAGCTGAGGTCCTTTATCTGCATAGACTGACCAGTGGGTGGGTCAATAATATCAGTAAACGCTGGCAGAAATTGGAGAATTATTCCAAATTTTTGTCATCTTGGACCAATTGACTAACCAAAAATTCCACAATTGCTTGGAAAAGCCACTTGTAATTGAAAAACATGCATGTTCAGCTCTATGAATATGTTTAAAATGGGTTGGGCATTTTGCAAAAGAGCATCCAAGAACTGGCTGCCATGCCAGTAGGGCTGAATAACGAGGAAGAATTCGAGCAAATCCAGGAATAATTTACGAAGCTTCAGTCAACAATATCATCTGTGCAATCTAGTACTAAAAAAATATCATCTGTGCAGGCAAAGAATGTTGAACTTACTAAAGAAAAACAAGATCTTCAAACACAGCTATCAGCAACTAATGACCGCATTGCCAATCTGACTGAAGATGTGAAGCACATATTGGCTTCTCAAATATATCTTTCAGAAAGAACGTGAAGACCTTAAAAAGGAAGTCAATGACCTAAAAGAGAGAAGTTGCAACTGTTTGACTAGTCCTCGAGGAGGGGAGAGCAGCAAAACCTCTAAGTATTTGGGCAGAACACAACTGAAGAGATTACATAAGGCCCAAATTCAGGAGTCTGAATCTAGTAGTTTAGAGCAATTTCATGAAGCAGAATCCTCTGGAGTAGAGACGGATAATGAAACAGATAAATCAGATGTTTGCTCGATGCCAAAAATCCTTGCTTCCATCCCAACTCTGGATGACACTTGTCATGAATGAACTTCAATTCTGACTGAAAATTCCCCAGATGTTAAAACTCTAGATGAAGCGTAACTCCTTTGGCCAATTATAAGCGCGATGACTTCAAACTCTTGAATTTGCCAAAATTCAACAAAGAAGGAAATGTCCATTTGTTTATAAAATTGTTTGAAAAAACTATGTGAGGAGGATCAGATCAAGCGAAATTCAGAGCTATCATTATTTGTCTGGACTCACATAGTGTCAATCTTGTTATGCCCTATTTGGGTGATGATTGGTCCTATTCAGATGCAAAAAAGGCCATCGTAAGACAATTTGGAGGCCCCAATAAACTATCAGCCAGGAAGGCAGACTTACTCAATATTGAATTTCAGTGGAATGAGTCTATCCAAGACTTTGCAGATAGATTTTCCATGAGGCTCAGGTCTTACTTGGTTCAGGTGCCATAGATGAATTCAATGCAAAGATTGCAATGCAGCATGCCATCAAGCCATACTGAGACTTGCAGCGTGTCATGATCCCAGCCTTTAGTTGACCCTTGGGAGCGTTAGAACTTATGGATTATCTGAGAGAATGTGCAAGTAGCTTTGACGCCCCTAATCGGCCCAAAGAGCAATTATAATTTTGATTTTTGGGCCCAAAAAATACAATTTAAATGAACATGGGAAAAACAATTGGCCCGTAAATCCAAAAAATGATTAGCAAACAGGGTAATTACCTGTCGTAATTGTGGCCAAAAAGGACATTATTCTAGCCAATGCTACAGATGGCCTGAGAAGAAACCCGAGGTTAATGTGGCCTTAAAGGTTAACAATGAAGAGCAGGCGGGAAAAGAGCAGGTGGAGTAGAGGCGGAACGCTCTACCTCCACCAATGCCTTAACAAACATTCCACCTGACCCTGGCAAGCTTTTCTTAGCCGATGAAGTAGCTGAAGATAGCCTACACCACATTGTGGCTGATGATGTCTATATGGTTACCACCAAGGCAAAAGCGAAAGAATTAAAGCAATCAGAGAGCACTGAAGAAGCTTGGGCTGAAGTAGCAAAGCCCTACGCCAAGCAAGTCATTGATCGAGGGCCGAGTATCCACCCTAAATGTTCAGCTGATATGCCCACACTACAGGACGTGCAATTGGCCATACCTATGAAGACTTTAGCAGAGAACTTCCCAGAGATCTGCTCAAGTCTGAAGTCCCACTTGGAACCGAACATTTACTCCAATATTCACCTAATAAACGATTCTGATACCTACTCTGAATGTACTTTGTGGATATTGCAATAAATAAAGTTTGAGTTTGGGCCATTGTTGATAGTGGGGCACCTATCAACATTGTCAGTACCAAATTGGTAAAGAAGCTGAAAATTGCGCCTGACGTTGCACACTGTCAGGAATATGGTACAGCAGGAGCCCATACTACTAAGTCACTTGGGGCTTATAGCACGTTACCATTATGGTTCAGAACCATTGTAGTTACTGCGCCAGCCATAATCTTGCTGAATACCAGCTACGATATCCATATTGGGACAAATTTTCTGAGAAGATTTGGTGTTGTCACGAACCATAAGGAAGATACACTGACTATTTTGGGGAAAAGCATCCTAATCTATTATAACAGAAATGGAAAGGTTGAAAAAAACAGCCAAAGTTATTTTTTAACCTGGTCTATAAGGATGGGATAGTCCCAATTGAGTACACAAAATCCTAGTCAAAAACTAAGGCTCTTCCAGTGTAGATCTGAGAATCAAAGGGAATTCCATCACGATCAAATCAGCAGACTACCATGCTACCTGGAACTCAAGTAGTCATCCCTATCGGATTGACTAATAAAATTCCAGAAGGATTATATGGGGAAATATACCAGCCATGGTGTAGATCTCAATTGGAGCTGAATATTGCACCGGGGATAGTCATTCCAGGTCATGAGGAATTAAAATTTCATGTGCAAACCTCCAGAATCGGCCCATCAAGATAAGGGGACATCAGGTTATTGCCTACCTACATCTATTTCCAAGCACTGAAATTCAGACATTTCACAAAATTTGGGACCTTAGATGAGATAGGACTTCCCGATGATGAAATCATAAGCATCAATAATGTTGTCCCTATGGCTGAATTAGGGAACTTAACCAACACAGAAAAGGCTCAAGTCCAGAATTTATTTCAAAAATACAGTAAATATTTGCAAAGGATGATATTAACTTAGGCAGTGCTAAAAATATAATACACACAATCAACACAAATGACCATTATGTCATCTGACTAAGGACAATTAGACGTTTGAAAGCAGCGGAAGAAGTCATTTCCAAAGAGATAAAAGAACTTCTAGATAATGCTGGTCCTATCAAAGAGCCCTTGGGCTGCCCCAATTTTAATAGTAAAAAAGAAGGATGGGAGAAATTGGGTCATCATTGATTATCAAAAATTAAACAACATCACCAAGAAGGATTCTTATCCCCTCCCACAGATTGATGACGCCTTAGATCGACTTGGAGGCGCAAAGTTCTTTTCTGCTATGAACCTAATAAGTGGATATTGGCAGATCAATATGCCCAAAGAGGAACGCGAAAAGTGTGATATTATAACTCAAGAGGGACTATTCCAGCTGACCATAGCCACAAGGACTTTGCAATGCCCCAGCTACGTTTCAAAGAGCGATGGACACGATCCTGGGAGATTTAAAATTATCTTGTGTGTTGGTTTAATTGGACGATATAAATGTCTTTAGCCACACCTTCACTGACCACCTGGAACATCTAGAAACAGTTTTTAAGAGACTAGCAGCTGCAAATCTGAAAATCAAAACCTGGAAGTGCCAATTTTTCAAATATCAATTGGAATATCTTGGGTTGTTATTAATAAGGAAGGACTCTGACCCCAGCCATCTAAACTGGATGCAATATTGAGATGAAATGGCCCAAATCCAAGCGCGATATACGGGTTTTCCTGGGCAAGATTGGTTATTATTACTGATTCATTGCCAATTTTGCACAAATTGGAGAGCTGTTGTTTCATCTGCTTAAGGACAAGGTCATATTTGACTGGAATCAGGCCTGTCAAGAGGCAATCAGCTTCGATTGGCCCTAATATCAGCCCCAGTCCTTTGATATCCAGATTTTGAGCGTGAGTTTATCATCCAAACTGATGCATCACTTACAGAAGTTGGAGCCGTTTTGTCTCAAATAGGGGAAGATGGCGAGAAACACCCAGTTGCCTTTGCTAGTTGGACCTTAAATGTCCATGAACAGAACTATATGGTGACATAATGGGAATGTTTGGCGGTCATATATGCCTACAAGCAATTTTGGGTCTATCTCCACAGCACTCACTTTGCGGTTGTTACAGATCATTCATCCATAAGATGGCTGAACAACTTGAAGGAACCTGAGGGCCAATTAGCGTGGTGGGCACTAAAACTTCAAGACTATAACTACACGATGAAACATTGTGCAGAAGTGAAGCACCAAAATGCTGACTGCCTATCCCGTTTACCTATGATCGCCACTGTTAGTTTAGCCACTGATGAGCTATTTCAAAAGATGGTCAGCGGAGATTTCCAGATTGAGCCTGGATCTGTCCAAAAACTACTTACAGATCTATGAAAAAACACTTCAATTTAAAATGGGGCTTGTACAAATTTATTGATGGAAAAAAGGTTATTTTTCCACAACCCTCAGCCTGAACGGACCTGATAATGGCAGCGCATAAGGCCATAGGGCATGGTGGATTTAAGAAGACAAAGGATCATCTTAAATTGTACTACTACTGGGAGTCGATGAACTTTGATATCCAGGAAACACTGGAATGTTGTGCCAAATGCCAAGGCGAAAAACCGTTCTAAAAAAGCACATGTTACCAGCTTGTTCAACCCAAGTTTGCTTGGCATACTTTATCAATAGATGTTGTCAGACCACTTCCCACTAGCAACACTAAGGCCAAATACATCCTCATGGCTATTGAACACTTAACTAAGTGGGTTGAAGCCAAGGCTATTTAGGAAGTGGGTGCAACAACCACGGCCAATTTTATCCTTGAGAATGTTATCAATAAGCATGGTTGCCCGCAGGTTATTCTGACTGATAATGGAACCAATTTTACAGCCAACATAATTATGAAGCTTAACCAGCTGATGGGAGTAAAAGGTGTACTCTCTGCTCCCTACCATCCTGGAACAAATGAAATAGTTGAGCGCATAAATGGGACGCTTATGAATATCGTCTGGAAATTAACCTCAAGCAAACCATCTGAATGGAGTACATTCTTAAGCTCAGTCATGTTCACATACAACATTTTGCATCACTCAGCCACAAAGTTGTCACCTTTCCAGGTCCTATATGGAAGACATCCAGCCCTACCATCGCTGATTTATTCAGTTCTAGAAGATCCTGGTGAAAGCAGTTATCCTCAATACATAAGAAGCTTGCAGAAACTCTAGTTAAACTGCAAGCTCAAGCCTTCAACAACAGTTTTGCTGTTAAAAAAGCCCAACATGAAAAGGATTCAAAAAGTTGATATGATTTGACCAAATTTGAAGTTGATGAAGAGGTACTATTCTGTAACACCCATAGATCAGGCTGATTACAGAAGTTAAATCACATTTGGGTTGGTCCATTTGTGATTATTGAGAAAACATCGAGGTTTGTTTATACCATCAAAAAGGTTAAAACAGGCCATATTTATAATCAAGTCCATGCAAAATTCCTAAGGAAGTTTAGGAAAAAGGCTGATTAAAGAGAAAATATATGTATACACAATTTATAAGAGAATAATAATTATGAAAAAAAAGAAAAATATATAAATAGTAAAAATATAAAGGGTGGTTAGCTGAGCAGGTAAAACTGCTTCTACCCTAAGTGCAGGGTTTGAGTTTAAAATCTGTACTGGCTAGAAAATTCAAACATAAGTATATACAAATAATTGAGAATAATAGTTATGAGAAAAATACTAATAATATATATATATATATAATAGTAGTCAAAGAAAAAAATTTCTATCATCTATATACAAAGTGAAAAAAATAAGATTTTGTATTCCAAGTAATAAGAAAATTGTAAATTTTAATAAATAAAAACAAATTTTATTCCTCTGCTTCAAGGGGGAGGTGCCTTGGGACCAGATTTCTCATTCCCATGCGCCAATTTGGCCCAATCTAGTGGCTGAATGAAAAATAGGGTTGAGTGGACATCATTAAAGTTGGAAAAAATAATAAGATACTTTAACCAGGACTTTAAAACAATCTGAGAACATAATTATAAAAAATATTTAGTCCAATTTATTTAAAATAAAAACATTGTTTGGGAATAAGAGCAGTGACAAATTTTTGATATACTGAAGTGGTGTTGTTTACAGATATGAAGAGAGAATCAGGAAAATCAGGGTTTATATTCCAGTCAAGTGGGGGAAATGTTAGATTTTGATGGTTGATTCAAAAATAAACCCTTTGAGAAAACCATCAATGCTAATAGATTAATTTCATTGATGGTTCCTTTGATCTTTCCTGATTTATCTGCATACTAAATTCATTCCAAAAACACCTCAATTGTATCTAAATTGTCCCAATTATCATAGCTAATAATATCTATGATATTATTACTTTATGGCCAATTATGGGAACCACTTGGGTGAACCAAGTGAATCTATGGCATAAACTAAATTTCATTTATGAATTTAATCAAATACGATTAATGAATAATAAATTTAATGTATGTCAATCACCGTAATTGGCACAATATTACTTACATATAGACTTCCCAATTAGGGTTTACCAAGTACTATTGAGAGGGTTGCTGATATCCCAATTAAGGGTGCGTCATTATTTTGAATCCATATATTCTTTTCTATCAAAGCATTTTATTTCATCAGCTGTATGACAGAATGATAGTACTTACACATGGACAGCCCAAATAGGGAGTACCTAAAACTATTGAGAGGCCTGCTGACATCCCAATTAGGGGTGCATCATTATTTGAATTCTATATTCTCTTTTCCCCCACTTATTGTATTTTGTCAGCTGTATGATGAAACATAATTGGGCTGAATGAAAGGCAAATACACCGCTAAGGTGCTAATATTATGCCTAAAATCTTCACAGTTATGAGAGTAGTAGTGCCTTCAATTGAGCTGAAATGATTGTAATTAAGTTAATGCAAGGGCTGAATTAACTTAAGGATATTTTAATAACCACTGCATAATCCATAGCGGATTGGCATAGTTTCAAGTAACTCATCTAATAGATGAGTATGACCAGGAGATGTCCTAGAGGTATAAAATAACAGCGCCTGGCCCTAAAGTAAAAACATCATCTTTCCATACATTCATATTTTCATCTTATATCTTCTTATCATAATTCAATCTCATATTAATAGTGTAGACAAGCACTATGGGAGCTTGTCATAACTACCTGTGTCTAAGAGTTCCCAATTAGAGAGGGAAAATTACCCTAGAAGAGACCAAGAGAATCAGATATTGTTGTTTAGCTTTGTGAGCTTCCAAACTGGTTAGGAAATACTGTAAGACACAGCATATTTGAGGATTTATTGGCTGAAACTCTTCCTGACTATCAAAACAGGAATATTTCAAATAAGCGAGCTAATCCTCAAAAACTCACAATAGACTAGAGGTTTGGCTAGATTGGCAAACCGAGGAGTAAACTGACAATAATAGCCACTATGTACAGGAATACATGACTATTCCTGAGGCTCTAGGGCGCAACGTCTTCATAATGGCATTGACCTTGTCCAGGATGACTAAATTCTATGTTTTAAGACCTTGTGTCTGAGGAATTTCATTTCAGATTAAAAGAGCACTTTGAAGGCTTTAATTGGATGTTAACTTTTTCAAGACAATTAAAAACTTACCAAAGATTTTTCATGTAGCCATTAAAGGTCTGCAGGAATACATTAATATCATTAAGATATACAATAACACAAGATAGCTTTAAATATCCCAGGATCCCGTCCATGGCGCGTTATATAGTGGCAGGCACATTGCAAAGGCCCTGGGGTATCTTAAATGGCGCATATAGCCCTTCATAGGCTATAAGCGCGCATTTGGATAACCTTCAGGTTATAGTTCTACCTGCCTCTATCCTCTAGCATGATCTATAGCAAAAAAATATTGTGACATGGCAAGCAAGTGGAGGGAGTTACAATATAGGGCAAAGGATAATTGTAATTTTTGGTAATGAAGATAGTCGTTAATAGTCCATCAATACCCGATGGGTAACATCTTTTTTCACACCATCAGGAGTTAGGAGGCCCGTGGACTATAGAAAGGTACAGCACTCCAGCCTCAAGTAACCGCCTAAGCTCAACAGCCACCTGAGCTTCTTTGACCTTACTATTTTTATAGGGACAGGATCAGTTGAGTTGAGCTTCCCCAGTCTCAACGTGATGTAAAAATCCATTCATTTTCCCATAATCAAAGTTGGAAGTCAAGAAAAGATCGAAATATTCTTATAAAAATTACTCAACTAGGCTCCATTGCTCATGTTTGAGCTCTCACCCAATGGACTAGTGACTAGGGCTATTAACAGGTGCGATTGAAGCCCAAAATCCCTTAGGCTTCCAAAATTAAGCACGTCTAATGGCTTCCACAGGAAGTAGGCAAGCATAAGCAGATTTAGTATTTAGCCCATTGTTTTAGGTTTGTCAGTGAGGTTGGCCAGAAGCACTGGTATGGACCCAGCATAAGCGGGATCTAAAATTTCCAGGCAAATTAGGATTTTCTTGACTGAAGGAGTTTCTACACCTTTTATTTTATATAATTTCCAAGCAGGGATATTAATTTAGTTCCTAGTGTTAACAATGACCTGAGACTTTGGCGGTATAGTAGTTGGCTTTGGCAGATAAATAGGCATGCCCTCTGGGCTGTCCGCCATGTATGGGGTATGCATACTGAGGTCCTCATATGACGTTCAATTATGTCAATCTAACTTTCACTATCTAATAAAAAGGCTCAAGCTTTGAACTCCATTTTGGTGTCACAGGAAGTCTCAAAAACCCAATAATATCCTATGCCCTAAAAGAAATAAAAAATTCTTCATCATAGTGCATGACAGCGGAATAGTCAAAAAGGAATTTGGGTTTGAGAAGTAGTTCATAGCTAGGGTAATCAATAGACAGCCAAGGTATTAAAGGACAACTTGCTAAAGCAAATGGGTAGTGAGGAGTAGGCCCCAATTTTATGTTTGCATTGAGGTCCAGCCATACCATACTCTATATAGTGAATTAAATTAGGGGATACCTCAATATGATTCATTAACTTGGATGAAATGACATTTACAGGGGAACCACTGTCAACAATGGCCTAGACTGAAACCTTATGAACAAACTATGACTCATGTGACTAGGCTCCCAAACTGTGGGGGCAGAGTAAGACACATAGAAGATCCATCAGAATAAGAAGAGTAAGCAGCATTAAGTTCCTGTTTTCAATTTGTACCAATTTACTTTCCTCATGCACAATAACATTAATCTCATTGGTAATTTCTACTAATCCTTGAGGTGATATAGGGATGTCATTTTAAAGCGCCTCATCCTTCAGCTGAATGCCATCTTTCCGCCTCCACAGAAAGTCTCTTCTAGTAAAAAATTGTTCTATGATGAAACCCATTACCTTAGGTGCATTGAGGTTTGAGGATTCTTCTGATTTTTGACAATGTGAAATAGAGGTAGTGGAAGAGGTAGAAGCAGATGTTCTGGAGCCCAAGATAGATGCAAGAATTTCATTAAAGCTTTTTTGTTATTTCTCAGATACAAGAAAAAGTTTCTCTTTTATCTAATCGTATTTAATTGAACCTAGGTAAGAGATCCCAAGGCAGAGATTACAGTGGTAAAGGCGTCATCTAGAATAATAGGATTGGTAGTAACTAAGGATTGTGCTTGAGAATTAAAGTTGCTGGAAAGCTCCACAGGACTTTCCCCTTTGTTCATGAAAATGGCCAAGGTCACTGCTTTTGATTGGTTAAATCAAGTTGCTTCTAAACTTTATATTTATGCGGTACAAACTTGTTCTCAAGTGTGACATTCCTTTAAGTGAGGAGTCATAATCTTTTGGGCTCTGCTGTACAGTCATGAGTGGATGTGCTTCACATTATGGCAGTTGGTGGCCTCCTACATCAAACTCTATAAGCGTACAGAAAGGACACAATACTTTTCTTCCCTAGTAAATCTTAATTTGAAACTAGGCTTAAAGTTAGTCACAATAAGAGTAGTAAAGTGTTGATGGCTAGGACTTGAGCAGGTTCATAAATATCAGTTTCCATATAATTGTGAGAGGCTTATGTCCATTGCTATTTCAAACTTTCTGGATCTTCTTGGATTTCACTCCAGTGACAGTTTAATGAGGTAACTGAGGAAATTGATGAAAACTTGGTTTTTAGAGCTTGTAATTCAGCATTCTGAATATGGAAGATGAATTTCACAGTTCTCAACTGGTTTCTGAAATTTTTGACAGGCCTACTTAAGTTGGGAGATGTGAGTATCGCCAAGATTAACAAACGCGCTAAATTCTCAAGGAAACCGGAGTGCAGAAGGTCTTTGAAAGAAAATCACCATGTAAAAGGAGCAACAACAAGGCAAAGTGACCAGTCAAGAGGAAGCAACATCCTATAAAATCATGGCTATGTTTCTAAAAGAATTAGTAGGCAAAACGCACACCAAACTGGCGACAACCATCAGGGACAGGAATCCTGAGAGCTGGGGAAAATGGCGTAAGAACCGTGGCAAAACAAGGCATAATAAGATGTGGCGGAGTTAGCTAAATAGGTTATGGTGTGGGAGGCAGGTTTGTGCCCAACTTGGGGGTTATACCAGAGCAGGAAAGGACTCCAGGCTTCACAATGATTCCAACAGAGGTATCCTCTATAAGAATAAACAGAAAAGTATGGAAAAACTTGCACAAATTATCCCTAAATTTAATCCAAATAAACTGTTAAGTGAGGAAAGCAAAGCCTTTCTTAGATTGAATCTTAATTTAAAGTGAGGTTCACAAAGGTTTCTTAGCAATCAATAAAAACAAATCTGAGCTGTAACCTTTTTGTTTTTCAATGAAATCAAAATTTTAAAAAATTTAGCCAAATTCTGTAACTTCATACTGCGTGATTTTCCAGATTTAGGGTCAATTTCCGCCAGATTTTCTGCCTCAGGAGAGCCGTTTTCCTCTGCCATGGCTGGCAAAGCAAGAACCCATTTCCTATCAATGACCTTAGAGAGGTCATCAGTGACTTTTAAAAGGTTCTGACCCTGACTCTAAGGCTTGTTTGACATTGCTTTAAAGGGCGTTCAACACCAGGGAATATGACACTAGCTCTGACATCACCCTCCACTCTTGATAGATGTTCTAAGCCACCTGATGGGACATTGGCCAAAGCAAAGCTTTTGTGAGGAAAAGATATCTTCATGACGGCTAAGAGGGTCGGTTGGAGGGGCCTACAGCATCTGGGAATCTAGCATGGAAGCCTTGGATTAGGTCCTGAACGTTGGTCATGTCTCAATGGGGCTACCCAGCTGTTCTTAGTCTCATCATAACCTTTCCAGGACACCAAGTACTATAAGTGGCGTCAGGATAGTCGGGAAGCAAGAACAACATTAATCTCATATTGGGGTTAGCCATCTAATATGACATGTTCAGGGTGAGGCGGAATGGGAACATTGAAGGGGGTCAAGTGGCACTCATGTAGGATGGTAAATACTTTGATCGAGGGGTAATTCAATCTGGTAAGATGACGAGCTAACCTTCTTAAGGATATTGAAGGGTCCAACGCATGGGGCCTAACTTGTGGCATGGTTGTTTTAGGTGGAGGTTCTTGGCGTTGACCATGACCAAGTCAAAGGGCTTGTACTCAGGGCCTTTACGTCGCTTGTGGTCAGAATATGCTTAGTAGATCCTAATAGCGTCAATGAGATGGTATTTTACTGCCTGATATATGTCTCTAAGCTCTTTAGCGCGCTCATTGGCAGCAGCAACATGGACTTAATCCGCGGATTTAGGTTAAAGCTGGGTTTGCAACCATAGTTTACAAAAAAGGGAATGTGCCTGTAGAGGTATGAGTAAGGTTAATATATGCGGTTTGCGCCAGTGGAAGATGAGTAACCCAAACTGCTCTTTTCAGCGTTGGAATAACTACGCAATAATTGCTCCAAACCTTGGTTCACCCTCTTCATATGCACATCTGATTGGGGGCGAAAGGATATGGAGCGGCAGGGGCGGATGACTAGAATGAACAGTAGGGCTTCCCAGAACTGAGTGGAGAATTGCGGGCCACAATTGCTGATAATCTTTTGAGGAAGACGTTTAGATAAAAGGTGTGATCTACAAAGAGGTGAGCTGTCTCAATTGAGGTATTAGTGGCTTTTCAGGGGCTGAAATGGGCCAACGTGGTAAAAAGGTCCATTACAAACATTATTACATCATAACCCTGGGACAAGGGGAGTCATATGATAAAATCAACGGACACTAATAACCAAGGGCCCTCAGCGGCTTGGAGGGGGACAAGCAACCCAGCACTCTTCAGGAGACTAGACTTTGGACAATTACTCAATAATCAAGTCTTTGTAATTTTGACACATCTGTGACAATACTCTTCCGCTGTAGAATCAACGGCACAACTCAAGAATCTTTCCTTTTCCAGGGTGGCCAGAAGTTGGAGGGTCATGAGCTTCGTAGATCATTAACTCTCGCAGGGGTTCAGGTGGTACCCACCACTTGTCTTGATGGAGGATGATCCCATCTAGCAACTAGTAGACTTTGTCCAGGGGCTCTCAATTTATATGACAAGCCTGCTTATTCTTTACATGGTCATCTGACAGGGGTTGGGACACCTAACGTGGGCAGGGGTGTCAGTATCCCCTTTCAAAAATTATCATAAAAAGAGATGGTGGTTGGACAGTGGGCTCTCCTTCACCTGTTCCAGCTTAATCAACACCTGAGTATTGTGGGCGTCACCTATTGGTAGTCAGTAGTGAAGGCAGGGTTCTGGAATAGGGCATCTGGTAACAGGTTTTGGGTGCCCTTAATGAAGTTTTATTGGAAATTGAACGCTGACAAGATTTCCAACCACTGGGATTGGCGAGGGGATAACTTCTGGGGGCACAGTGGTACATCAACGCCTTGTGGTCAGTGCGAGCAATAAAAGGCCACTTGGACCCATGAAAATGGTGGCACCTGTGCTGTACCGCCTCAACAGCAGGAAAGAGTTCCTTATCATAAATAGAGTAGTTGATCTGCACTAGGTTCATCTTCTATAAAAGTAAGCAACATTACGTTCCACCCCATCCCCCCACTCCTTCAGCAGAGAAGCTCCCACCGCAAAGTTGGAAGCGCCAGTGGTAACAATAAAAGGGCGGCTGAGGGTCTTCATGTGCTAAAACCAGGCTGGACAAGTGTTTGATTTTGAGGCGTGGAACGCGGTGTTGCATTCTGTAGTTTTTTAGAAAATTTTTTCTTCCATGAAGCGGTGTAGAGAGGGGCGGCAACTTCTGAGAGCTGGGGGCGATTTTCTTGAGGAAGTTACACGTCCCAAGGAAGTTGCGTAACTCTGTGAGGGATGAGGGAGTAGCCCAATAGTAGATGGCTGATTCCTTATGTGGGGATCATGCGGTCTTGGGAGGTTATAATGTTTCCTAAGAACTCAACCTTGGACTGGAAGAACTCACAATTGCTATCCTTAATAGTAAAGACCGCCTGTTCAAGCTGCTCCATGACGCATACAAGATAGAGATTATAGGATTCTGCATATAAGGGGTAGACCAGTATGTCATCCATGTATGCAAATGCGCAGACCCCATAAGGTCTCCCAAGACAGAATCAATGAACCTCTTAAAAATGTGTGGCGTTCTTCAAACCAAATGGCATAAACCTGGACTGTTAGATGACTTTCCGAGTATGAAAAGCGGTTGACCACTCCTAGTATACTTTAATGTGGATCTTGTTGAAAGCGCCAAGGCTGTCCAGATTGCTGAACACCCTAGACTTCTCCATTTAGCGGGCAATATGTTTCTCCAGGGGGAGCGATTGGGGGTCAAATACAGTCATGTTGTTCAGATTGCCATAATCAACTCAAGGATGAAGTGAGCCATCATACTTATCTATAAACAGGAGAGAAAGCACAATGGTGAAGTTTCTTGGAGATTTGACCCTTAGAGAGCATGTCGTCAGCCCAAACGTTCAAGGCAGCCTCCTCCCTCAAGGACAAGGGATAAATTGCAGGAGTATATCTTAACAAGGTCCACGGTCAACTTAAACTAAAAGTCAAACTTGGCGTGCTCAAGAGTGGGAGGGCCTTTGTGGGATCAAACAGATCTTCATATCCGCGGATGCATTAAGGAAGAGTAAGTGTTGAGGTCAGGGCGTCAGTAGGTTGAATTGAGGCTAGGCCCATCTTAGGAGAGGGGACACACTTTATGGGGAGCACCATGGCGCTCTCATTTAAGCAAGGGATAGTAGCTGAAACTTCACCAGGAAGTTTTTGCGTGCATGGTAGAGTTCAGGATGTTAGTGGCGATGTCAAATCGTCGCCACCAGCCAACACCCAAAATAATGGGGTATAAGAGTTTTATTGAGGAGACTCCTCAGCAAAGTGGCCATCACCTGCGATGAAAGGAACAGGTGTTAACACTTGATAACTTGTAATGGTTTGAGATGCACCACTCTTTACAAACTGACCAACTCCCTGGGGCAGCTCCAGGGACTCCGCCAACTCTTGATATATTAAGTTTTTAGTTGCGCCAGTGTCCACCAAAGTGAGCGCTTGAAAGCTCTCCAGAAGAAGAAAAAGTAGCTATGAACAATAGGTGAGCAGAGGAGGTTTTTTAGAGCCAATGGAGGACAGGATGGATCCAAGCCCAGAGGGCGGAGTATGGGTAAGAGTTTCCCTGAGAAATTCACAGCGTATGACCAAATTACCAGTATGTTGTCCATGGGACTTAAATGGTGTGGGGTAGCGTAGTGCTCTATGTTTGGCTGGAGGAAGATCTTTATCACACGAGACTAAACCAGTCAGTACAGCCAAGATTTAGTTGTGGTCAGCCACGGCTAGCTCTTCTTCAATCATCCTCTCATGGATCTCTACCCGTTCTGGATGTAATCCGCCACAAGTGGTGACTCTGGAGTGATGGGAAAGGGTTGTTCAACTGGGCCAACTGGGACGGCAGGTTGAGTAGATGGCATAGGTTTCAAAACGTCAACAGAGGGTCCTTGGATAGGAGGAAGTGAATGCTCTGAATCAAATGGGTTAGACTTAATATCCCCTTTTACTTTTGAGGACAAAAGTGAGGGGTACTCCATGGAGAGTGGCGGTGCAGGGCTAGTAGTGAGGGGACCCCGCCTATGATGGAGGTTTCAGTCTCATCTTCCAGCGATCTCACTGCTGGTTCCAAGCGGTACTGGGAGAGTGTGGAAGTAGGGTATTCTAGAATCAGGTTGGAGGTGTCCATAACAGACAGCGTCTCAGCTGGATATGTCACCACAGGATTTGAAACCTGATGGTGCCCCACAGTGATAGAGTAGGAAAAGTCCAAAGATCTGAAGTTCTGCGGTACAGTTAGGCTTGGCAGTGCAGAGGCTGTTGGACAACAGGGATGCAAGGATGGATGTTGGGAAATTAAACAGGTGATATTCCTAACATATTATTGAGATTAGTATTTATAATATTCAAGAATGATTGCTAAGTATTTTCCTAGCTTTTAGTTTATTATTTAATGATAATTACCCAAATTAGTGACTCATCTAATTGAGTTGAGCTGTCTTGACTCACGGATAATGAATGTTTTGGGGAACATTCCAATAGGAAATTGGTTTATCTTGATACCAGCAACTGAGGCTAAGGATGTTAAGAAATTGATATTATCAATTAAGATGGCAAATTGATAAATCTGATGTCAAGAGTATCAGGAAGAGGATCCTGATAGACTTTTTAGTCAATTTTGACACTTGCAATTGATGCTGTGTATGTCAAAAACAATAAATCTTCATTTGAATAAGGTGAAACTCTATCTTGACTTTGTGATAGTATTGGGAACAATCCCCAAAAAGCATTTTGTAAAATTTAATACTGATGATTTATGCTGAGGATGTTATATATTTAATTAATTCATATTATGGAAAATCGAGAAGCAACGTAATCATGGACAATCAAGGATGACGAGCTAAGCAGAAAAATGCCAGCGAGAGTGCTGTAAATGCTAAGCAGGGAGAATCGTTACTGAGAATTCTGACAATGCTAGAAATGAATAATGATGACACGGATAGGCAAGAAAGGCCTATATTTAGTTTACTCTCCCACCTAATAAGACAGCCTTCATTTTCCTACCTTTATTAAGTTTTCAATGTACAGAAGTTTAGCTTAGTTAATAGAAATGAGACTGAAGATCCTCATAGGTCAGGTGCTGGGATAAAACACCTCGAGTGGTCAGTGCAACCAACTCCCAACCTTGACCTGGATGTAAACCCCGTGAGAACTTGGGCAACTAGCAGCAAAAATGATGAACTGGAAGGATTAAAGGGGGTAACCCCAAGGGATTCAATAGAGGCCGCTGAGCTACAATTGTTGGACAAGTCCTAGAAGAGGACCTCTGAGTCATAATGAGTGGTCAAACCTAAGAAGGAGAAGGTTTTGGTCTGCTGGGTTAATGGGTTGCCCTAAAGAGTTGTAAGGAAAGGTCACCAATAATGGTGAAAGAGCTTAGTCCAGCACTCCTCATACTGTTTGGCTAGCACACTAATAGAGTCCCGAATTATTGAGAATGGAAGATTCTCAACAATGGAGCACGTCCAAGATAAGGAGAGGGAGGGTCATCCCATATTCCAAGGGCAGCACCAGTATTATCTAGGAACTTGTGGAGGAGGCAATTTTCAACTGTAAAAGTGATTCCAACTTTAATGCTTTTTTTAAAACAGGTGCAAGAAATATGCCATGGTGAGGTCTCCTTTGGTCAATTGCACAAAGGAGTTATAGTACTCAAAGATGGCAGGGGGAAACTCGCAGGGATTGGCATAGGTTTCTAACTTTGAAAGATTCCAGGATAAATCTATTATTTTTCACCAGCGGATAGTAACCATTGGTGAGCTCCCTTTGTAATATCACAAAGCGTCTTGAAAAAGAGGACGTCAGCTAACTACTTGCCTTTAGACTACTGTCAGGCCCCTAGGGCTGGATAACAAAGTGAAGATCTCCTTAAATTTTGAATCGCGTGGATAGTGGAATTTGACTGGTAATGGCAGGTCTGCACTCTGTATGAGCATCTTGAGTGTTGGGAGCCGCGCAACACCCTCAGCACACCCTTTGAAGAATGTGTCAAATAAGGCTAGAAGTGAAACAACAGTACCAGTCCCATGAACCGCTTTAATAGGTGACAACTCTGAGAGGGTTAAGCTAACTTTATACAACCAACAGGAGAAGAAACTCATAAGAAAATTAAGGATTTTCAGAAGATAATGTCATGGAAACTGGAGCTCAGGAGGTCGCTGAAGGAAAAGCACCAAGCAAAAAGGTGCAACAAGAAGGCAATTTGACCAGTCATGAAGAAGCAACGTCCTAGGCGATCTCAGCCATGTCTTCATATAAATTTGGGTGACAAAACGTACACCAAACTGGCGACAACACTCAGGAACAGAAGTTACTGAGAGCTGATGAAGGTGGCGTAAGAACTGTGGCGAAACACAGCAAAATAAGATTTGGTGGAGTCAGCGAATAGGCTGCATTGGGGGAGGTGGGTTCATGACCAACTTATGGGTTAGACTAGAGCAGAAAAAGAACTCCGGCCATCACAATGATTCCAACAGAGGTATCCTTTAAAAGAATAAACAGAAAAATATGGGAAAACTTGCACAAATAATCCCTAATTTCTATTAGATTTAACTGTTTTTTGAGAAAAGAAAACTCTTAATCAGCTTGGCTCTAAACTCAAAAGGAAGATTTGAAAAGGTTTTAAAGCAATCAATAAAAACCAATCTGAGCTGTAACCTTTTTGCCTTTCAATGAAATCGAAATTTTAAAAAATTCAGCCAAATTCTGTAACTTCATAACGCGTGATTTTCTTGATTTTGGGGTTAAATTCCACCAGATTTTCTGCCTCAGATGAGCCTTTCTCTCAACCCAGGCTGTCAGAGACAGAACCCATTTCTGGTCAATGACCTTATAGAGGTTATCAATGACTTTTAGGGGTTCTGTTCTTGAATCTAATGGCTTGTTTGGCTTTGTTTTTAAGTGGCGTTCAACACCAGATAATATGTCACTGCTGTGACATAAATTATCCATTTCATCCGCTAAAGCATCTATTAGAATCCTAGGATCAAGGGGAACCCCATCATTGCGGAGCTTGCAACCTTGCACTACATTACTTTTTTGTTCTCGTAAGTTTGTGAGTCTTTTCAGGACAGCTTGCTTCCAGGCTTTATTAGGGTTTACAGATCTTGGCACTGATAAACCATATGGCCCTTGTGTTCCATAGGGACCATTGGCCCTTCGAGACTTTCTGGCCCTTGGAGTCTTCTGGCCATTCCAGTTCTCTTGGACCTTCGAGCCCAGGGGCCTCTTGTGAGAGGCTAACTCCAGATAACGTTGCTAGAGAAACTAGATGGGCTATTCAACATGGCTGAGATGTGACTCCCCCTGGACTCAAGTAATTAAACTTTTTGAAAGAGCTAATCCTACAGTTATCCCAAAATCTTAGTATATGTTAGGATTTTTACCCCACCTTTACAGCTTCCTAAGCTATCTGCTGGTTCGCTAGGTGATAAGTCCCATTGAAAATGAATCAGATATTGGTTGACCTCGATTTTGGGTTAAGAATGTCTGAGGGATCTTGGGAAATTTTCCAGGTTTAGATCCATTGAGGATAAGTCCATGTAAATGCTTAAGATCTCATTGGGCAGAGTTGCTGACAATATTGGGGAATCTGATAGTTAATTACTAATTACCTATCTGGTGTACTGATTAAGATCAGTCAGGTTTTACCACCAGCTGATTGGGAATTTAATCAGAAGTTTTGAGGCGAGTAATGCCTCCTGTAACTAGCAAATCAATCATTTGGTTTTCTGAACTTCTATAATGGGTAAATATTCCCATTACCTAAGCAGGATGCCAGCCAGATTTGGTTGGTTTGCTGTGATCAAGAGGGACTGTTAGGGACATGCTTTCTGGCTCTTTCCATCTTAAAGTTTCTAGGATGTCTGACGTAAAAATCCTTATCCTGATGGAGAAGAACATCGCTGGAAGAGATTTCATATGGTAATTCAACAGCAACGGATGCCATTTCTTGGCTGAGGCGCCAGCTGAGGAGCTGAGTGGCAAATTATCCCTATATTCCCTAGAAAATTATATTAATAAAATATATTGATATGAGTGCAAGTAGCATTAATATGCTCTATTAATCTTCAGTTAGTTATTGTTGAAGTAAAATAATTTTGGACTCTATATGTGTATAAAGAGTAAGGATCGGATATCTTTAGAAGAGAAGCAGATCTTTGATGTAGATCTCCGCCAACTCAGCTTGATGGGAACTAAGTCAAGAACCTCTGAATCTGGAAGAGGATTAAGTTCAGCCAAGATTGGAAAGAAGTTCCTAATTGTTAAATCAGTCTTTCGTGGATTATTCTAAGTTTAGTGTTGGACCACGTTTGTTATAATTATTTAACTATGGATAATAGTCGTTATACTATTATTGCTTGTATATATCTATCAATCACATGAATCATGCTCATACCAAACCTGTGCAGTTAACTTCTGGGACAATCAGCAGGGCCCAGTTTTTAACAGTATCCAACATGGAATTTGGTATTAAGCTTCATATATCAAAATGATGGTTATCAAATTTAATCTGATGCTTGTTATGAACAAAAGAGGAGGTGAGAGCTAAAAAATTTACATTATTCAAATGTAAATTTTGAGATAGATTAAGTTGTCAGGCTTACTTAATGATGGTTTAGACTAACTATTTGCAAGATAAATGTATAGCTGAATGGACAAAACTTTGAATATATCATTTAGTTCCCAAAGCCAGTTCTCTTGAGGGTAGCAAAGCTGAGTAAATAAATCCTTCATAGTGAAAGCACAGAGGAGGCCTAGGAATGATAAGTGCGGCCTTACACATAGTAAATGCCATTTTGTAGTTGTTAAATAAATTTACTGGTATTTAGATAATAAATTTGGTACTGACCCTGATCAACAGAGGGTATGGTAACTTGAAAAGTGCCCAAAATTCTAATCTTTAAGGCTTGGGAGGAGTCGCTTTTACTGAGAAATATTTGCCCATTAGGTTACGCTTCTTGACCAGTCAGCAGTTTGGCCTTCTTGATGGCTATTACTATTCATATTTTGATATACTTTTCAATGTGCAGCTTGGAGCCCCCTATTGTGAGCACCAATTATGGAAGTTTAACATTTCTCTTGACTGTAGCCTTGGTTTAAAGTGGGTCTTAAAGCTGTTAAACTAACATAGAGATCAAATAAAAAAAGTTGGGGTAAATAGACTTCTTTAAGAAACTAAAAGGAATAAAATTTATAAGCAAGTGGACATGATGCCAAGGGGACACCATAGCCCTTATGACCAGGGTCTTCCACATCCTTCCAGATCAATATCCTGGTTGATGTCTTCATTGTTCTTCATCGTTGAAGCCCTCATGACTGTATTGAGGGTATCTTTCCTTCCATCATTTGGGAAGTAGTGTGAAATTTCAGAAGGCATCTGTCTGGATTTTCCCTGGGTTAGGTGAAAGCCTTGTCCAGGGGAAGGATCAATACCTCTGTTAAAAAGCATAAATCCCAAATGGCTCAATAAGTTCAAGAATGGGTTTTAGATATATATTATTAGCAGATATACCAGAGTTGGTACTTTACATAAATTACTCTGAATCAGGGAATTTTTACATTCCCATTCATTGAGTCATGTGAACTGGGGGTTTCCATTGATCTGGTTAGGAGGGCGGCGAAATTTGAGTAAGGTTCAAAAAGGTGGTTAATCCAGAAGACCAATAGAGATTCTAAATGGATGGGGACATGACAATCCTTGAGTCACAATGTCCCCACGCACCCTATAAAAAGCAATGCATGTTAGTCTAATAAAGTACTTTTTTCAAAAGAGTATAATTATATCTTATTTTTAATTAAGTTTAATTTATTCTAAATGATCAAAGTCTTGTTTAACGTTGCGCCTAGAGCCGCCCCTATCATCTTGGCAGACCTTAGCCCCATGCAATCAGCCCCCTTATTGGGTTTCCCAGCATTAGCACCAGTGAGCGCATCTGGAGGAAACCCAATAGCATCTACACCAATTCTCACATGACTGATGCTTCCTGATCAAGTTTCCCATCAATGATAAGTAATAGGTATCAGTTTACAGGGCTCAAGAGTCAGCTTAATGAGATTTGATTTGGGAGCAGGGATCTCAAATCATCTTTTATCTTAAATATTGACAAGCAATATTGCTAGCGTCAGGGAAAAGTAAAAAGGTTTATCAGAATCAAAATGCATAGAATAGGGGAGAGAATGAGAGCTAAACATATTATACAAAGTATTGCTGTTGTTCTCCCCACTGAATAGCTCCATTCTTTAGCAAATCAACTATGGCTTAAATATATCTTCAAAATAAAGAATGATTTTCAGTAATAGATGATCTTTATTAAACCTGTTTATCTTGCTTTGAATAGTTTATCAGCAATTAAGAGATGGCAGTGACTTTGTTGTTCATTAGGGAACTCCTTCATGACTTAAAAATGCCTATAAAATTTATGTTGCTTTGGAAGCAGGAAAATTTGGATGTTTTTAATATCATAAAGCTTGTTTTTTAGAAGATGTCCCTAAGATGAGCTAAATGAGAAGTGAAAGTTTGCAAAAGACAGTTATGTCATCAAGGTAGACTAGCACACATAGAATCAATTTAAGTCCCTCAATAGGCACTATTACTCTTTGAAAGGTACTTTTAGGAACCCAGCGTACAAGGGAAAGATATGGATTCTTTCATGGGTACGCCAATAACAACAAGGATAGCCAATGTCTAAAAGGCACCGTGGAGTTTTAAAAAATCTGGATGGAAGCGTTGGAAGGGGTTTTGGGACAAGTTCCAACCCAGTGAATTATTTCCTATATACCATTTAATATAAAAATAACTACTAGGACAGTTTTCCATAAAATTAATTTTAAATAAATGTGAGAAAATCGATTAAAACATAACCCAGCACCCTACATTTAGCATGGTGCTGGGTCTTAATGTCGGATGGTAGGGAGAAAGTTGCTAAGCTTAAATACAGTATTAGGAATCAATTTCGAATTTCAAATTCCAAAATTCCCATTTCAGATGCCAATTTCATATCAAAAATATCGGCTGACATTCCAATCTATACTAAGGTCAATTTACCCAAATTTTGGATGTCCAAATTCACTTTTTTGATTTCAGAAGGAAGTGTCAAGTTTAATCACTGGTTTCGCCATTTTTTCTTGACTTTATACACAAATTGTTTTTACAAGCTATGTTTCCATTATATAATATGCTTCTGAGTGAACCAACTGTTGGGGGAATGAATGGAAACCTTGGTGTGGGGTTTCTCAATTGTTCTGAAATTTTCACAAAGTTGGTTGATCTTTAAATAAATTATCTGTTGATTTTGAGACTTGAGTAAAGTTGGGTTGGGGGCAAATGAAGAAAGAGTGTGTGACAAGCTGGGAGGAGCAGTGGCTACCCATCTCTCATCCAGGGTATGCCCTAGTTCAGAGATCTGGGTGAGGGGCAGGGCCTTAATTTTGAATCTTTCTTAGTTCTAAAGGGATGCACACCCCTGTCCAGCTTGATAGCTGGCACCTGAGGCCTTACTGGTAGCAGCGGATTTCTATATTTTCTGAGGAACCACATAGGTTTTATCACCCCTCTTTAAAGATAGGAGCACAATTTTTGGACGACTTGATCAACCAGTACCCACTGGGAAAGTCCATTGCAGAAAGATACTTTGAACCTGATATTATAGGTAGTGAGTTGTCTATAAGAGAAAAGATATTTTTATTCTTTATAAAGATGGAATTTGTGAAAATAATACATTATTATTGAAGATATCTATCCTTTTTGCAGAATAATAGCAGAGGGGAAGACCAAGGATTTTATATGGCACAATTAATCCTGCCTCTAGTAGTTGTTTTATTTTAAAAACACTTAAGCCTCCTCTACATTAAAATTCTAGTAAAAATAAGCTTTGAAAGAAGAATGATTTTCAGTTTTCACTCAGTGGATACTCCAAACATTTTTACATAATTGCTTGTCCCTTAGAAAAGATATGTTCATATTCTTCTAATAGGGCCTCTATAGTTTGACGTTAGTCTACATTAAGGGTGTATCCAATTCTTAAATTGACTAGGGAAATTGTGGCAGGCGGATCAATACATAAGTCTTATAGAGTTCCAAAACAGTTTACACCTTTGATTTGATCAATGGGACTTAGTTTGACATAGGAGCTGGCATTATGTCATATGAACTTTAAGGGTTTGATTTATTAGGTTGCCTAACAAAAAGGGATAGACCTTCATATGTGGGGTCTAAGATCCTAGGACAGTTCAAAGTTTAAAATAGAAAGGTTTATTTTTCTATATTTCTAGACCATGAATATGGAAACTTGAATTTAAATTTATTAGCCCACCACATCTTAAGAAAGTGGAGATTTGTAAAAGATTGAGGGACATAGAGCAAAATTTATCTTTGGCATCAATAGTGTCAGGTAAAAGTCTAGTTTCAAGCCCTTATAAGTTGTTATTTTATGCAATAGTGAAGGTAGAATACTAATTGAGACACAAACACTTCTTGGAAGCCCTTGTTTTTGGATGGGAGATCATATAATCTTGGTACGCAATATCCTAAAAAAGAGAGAGAGAAATCCTTTCATATGAAATATTATACAACTAAAGCTCCTCTTTAGTTAAACTATAAGTGATAAATAAAGACTGTTTTATAAGGCTATAGAAGGAGCAGTAATTAATAGCTTCCAAAAACTAAGATTCAAAGCTTAGTAAGCTCCAATAGCTTTAGAGCTGAGCCCCTTTGTGCAATAATCAAATATATATCATATTAGGAGCCATTTTATTCATTTTGATAAGTTAGAGGAAATAGTGTCAATCAAGTATCTTGTATCTACTATGGCCAAAACTTACCTCTGTGGAATACCACTTCTACTTGTACAACAGAAGATTCAACCTGGGAACTAGCTTTTAGAATACTGTCAGAAGAAACGTTCAGTGAAGCTATCTGAGGTTTTTTTTGTTTATGAAAACTAAAGGATTTTCAATTTTCCTGAAAGTTTTGTTTGTTAGGTCTGGCTTTTGCTTATGGAACTGGATGAAGTAATTTTTTAGGTAATCATCCAATATAAGGGTAAGAGAAAATCAAGTTCCTGTTGCATTTAATAGAAGTGGACATGACACATATATTGGGGGCGGGTAGTATAAAACAGCTGGAATTACAAGGCATAGAACTGTAAGTTGAGGTGCACAAGAGTTGTCATCAGAGAGAGCTCTTTTCCTAAGCCGACCAGACATTTGCTGCTTCATTTTGAGGGCAACAGAAGCAGCTATCTACTGTGTGTTTGGTACGCTTGATATAGAAATAGAACTTTCTCTGTTTATAAGTTTTTAGAGGCGTCACAGCTAAAATATGGGGTCAAGCTCTAGTTGAGAGCAAGTGAAATTAGAAGTCTTGAAGAAATTTATAGGAACCTCCATAGTGGGTTCCTTAATGTGAAGCAGAGAGGTAATATTGTGATCAAACTTGAGGTGCAATAGATAATGGGTATGAATTGGAAGCAGATAAAGCAGATGTGATAGTTTCTAAGTTGAGCCAATTCCCCACAATTAAAGTTTGAGCATTAATATAGAATCTTAGATGAACTTGTTTATAAATTCTCTTTGATTGATCTAGTCCCCTCAAATCCTGTTTGTGTTTTGGTAAGGTTAAATAACTCCGATATTTTCTATGATTAGCGCAGTATTATTATTCGCTCAAGCGTGGCAATTCATTAAATGGGGACCATAATATTTATAGACTTGGCTGAGGCAAGTTGATGGATTCATGAGCTTTTGATGATCAGTAGCATCCTCTAGAACGTTCTTCTAATAGTTCGGAAAAGAAAAGATAAATCCTTCTCCTAAAACTTACTTTCATGAAAAGAGGGCTTATATGCGTTGCCCAAAGTATTTGGCTAGTTAACTACATGATGATCGGGAGGTATAAAATATCCTGCGGGGGTTCGATGTAAATGGTTTTATGTAGTTGAATGGCATCTACTTTTTTTAGTACTAGATGGTTGAATGGCATCTACTTGATGCTCAATTAAATCAAATAACTAATAAAAAGGTTTTAGATTTTCCATGACCAACTTATCTGGTTCTAACCAAATATCGAAATTAGTTAATACCTGTCTAATCACCAGTTATTGGGTGGCATTTACTGTTAAAAATTGATATAATATAATGTCAGACTTTTATCCTGATGTTGATGTTGATGAATGGCTAAAAGGGTGCAATTTCTGACATTTTTTGAAGAAAAAAATTGGTTGTTATCTGAATAGCCAATATTTAAATCATTACAAGGATTAAAGGACTTAGGCGTCAACTGATTAGAGGAGTTTACAGGAGCTTCCAAAGTGTTATATGCTTGTTTTACAGTAGCTTGTAGGCTACCTGGGAAATGTTGCCTGTAATATAATGTAAAAAGTTACATTCCCTAATATATGACTGCTAACTCGTATAAGTCAATATACTTGGGCTGACTATGGAGGTAAAACTCACTATATCTAAAGACATCCCAGAAGGGTTAAGTTCTTGTGGGTAATAAATTCCAAATGTATTGAGGTGCAACTTAGAGAATCGATAACTGAACTAGCTATTATATCTCCTTGCACTTTTACTACAATAAGAAAATTTGACGTCCAAACTTTTTCATTTGTTTGCTTTTGTTTTAAGGTGTGGTAAAGGTCTACTTATCACTTTCTCAAATATCTTGAGTAAGTAGATAATATTTGGTTGTAGGAAGATACCTGATTGATTTTAAAATCAATCATAAATAGAATGGCTATAACTATTGTCACTCATTAGCACTATTTATTTGTTACAATTAGTCAATCACTTGGTTGTTGAAAATACCTGAAGATTGAAATCGATTATTAAAGACTGAATGACTAACTGTTGTCATACACTAGCACTTCTCTATCTCTTACAATTAGTAACATGAACATGTACATTTATGTATAGAATGTTTCATTAAATCTAACTTTGGCAGTTATATACTTCTTTTATATTTACTTACATTAAAGAGCTGAAGGGAATAGTTGCTCTTCTCTATTCTCCAGAAATATGAAATATTTACCTGATTGGATTAGAATCATTTTTAAAAAAGACTTGCCTGGTAAGTTGTTTCCATACAATTAGCATTCTCCTTTATTATTACATCAAAGTAAGAACCTGTGCAGTAAACTTAATAGGAAAAAGATATTTGGAGCTCACTCTAATTGACTATGAGTCTTCTTATAAGCATTTTTTTATCATAATTTCCATTCAGAGCGCTATCCTGAAGTTTTTGAAGGAGTTGGAGACCGTCATGTTATACAATAATATTGGCAACACAGGCTGACCTAACAATAATCAAAGAGCTGATTGTAACGGTGATTAAATAAAAACTGATTTAACTACTAATCTTAACAATGAATTATATGGAAAAATCTAAAATAAAAATATATTCCAATTTGCTAAGAAATTTTCAATGCTGAATGGTGCCTTTAAAGCTTAAAGTTGTGAAAAATTGCCAACTAAGGGATAATCTAGACCAAATCTAAAACAACTACAGAAAGTTGAGAATAAAAATATTTCTCTCAATTGTAGACAGAGTTATGCAATGATAAGTTGTTTGTCTTATAAGAAGATAGTGATGTGGGAATCATTCTGCCCCTAAAAACATAACAGATGTTCTTGAATGCATCTAAGTAATGACCCTGACAACACCACAACTACTGCTAGGGTTACTGGCTATGCTCCATGTAAAACCATTGAGCCAGTGCTCACTAAATAATTGTGTGCTTCTCAAAATCACCAATATTCAACTGAGATAATTCCTGGCGTTTTCAGATTGTTTATAATGACCATGTTCAGATGTAGTGATTGCCAAAATTCGGTTACTTTGATTATATGCTTATACACTAATTACCATAATATGGTGCTCCCAATTGCATTGGGACAATCGAACCTACTTAGATGCAAAAGAGAATGATCATGAAAGAATTTGTTAGCCCCAAGAACATGGCTAACCTAAAAGCAAGAAGTAATGGGGCTTTAATTTTCAGAAGGACAAAACTATGTAAACCTTTTCCAAACAAATTTACTAGGAGTCTTATTCTTAGCTTGATCTAAAGAGTGTTTTCATTTAATGTGTAGTCATACAAACGGCACTCCAACCTTACCAAGATTTAAATCATGTAATGGTTTCAACATTAACAATTAACACTACCACCTCAAAAATGGTAATAAAACTCTTAATGTACCACACCTCCATCTAGACAGAAAGCAACTTCCTTTCTGGCGCAGAAAGGACCACCATCCCCTAGTGACCACTCTGGTGCACCTTAGTGACTTGGCACATGTGGTTGATGAGAGGTGAGTAACTGCCTTGCCCCATACAGACCCACCATCCCTACCTTCCTTTACCTCTTCTACCTTATTAAATCTGATAGAAAGTAGTGTTCAGGGAGGTGGTAGAGGTCTGGGGCCACCGGCAGAACCCTAAGGCTCATCCCAACTCTAATCCAGTTTCCTCAAGTACCGAGGGAAATGTTAAAATGCTCCCCAAATCTTCCATACCATCAAGAAAAATGGATAGATTTAAAAAGAGTGCTACAGATTGCAGATCAAACCCCATGATTGATTGTTTTTATAAAAATCTTTAGAGTTACAAGTCATGAGAAAAAAGACTATGATGAGGCCTTAGCTGAAACATCCATGGTATTTAGATTGGTTAGCCTGAATTGTACCCTATCCCTCATCAAAACTTTTATGACTTGGTTTAATATTATGTTTCCTGATATCGCTCCCACATGTGCCCAATCACCTAGTGTCAGGGTACTAGACCATGAACTGGGGTGCGCCATTCCTGCTAAAACCTTCCACCCCAACTACTATATTAGCAACCGCCCTCTTTAAGGTAGGATATCAGTTGATTTTCTTCCCTTAAGTTCTTTATAAAGCAGTCTGTGTTTCACTCTTTGTTGTGCAATCTGTCCTTCATGATGCCACCTGATTGTTGCTAAAATTAATCAGTAATGGATGCCGCTATCTATGGAATACTGGGTACCAGGCTATAAGCATATTTTTCATTGATTTTTGCATCCTAAACTGGAAAATTATATTTTTCATTTATTTTTTCATCTTTACATTTTATTAACTATGAAAATATACGAATTGGCCTGTAATGGATGCATAATTTATGAAAAATTTACGAATTTACCTGTAATGGATGCAAATTGGCCTGTAAAACCCTGTAACTCAGGATGGCATCAAGCAGATTTTCCATTCTGGGATCCTTCTTTGCTCCTCACCTTCTGCTAGCTTGTGGATAATTACCTCTGCAATTATGGCTGCCAATCTGTACCCAAGTTGTATAAATCTGTAATCAACTTTTTTTGGTTAAACCCCATATTGGCTGCAACTAGCCCAATGTAGTTTTAAAGTTTCTTTACCTGAACCAACTCAGTACTAACCAGCCACAAACTTTGGAGGGGTTTTACACTCCCTGCCTTTCCCACCCATGGTGGTTGCCCACTAAGACCCGCGGTTGCTCCTATTGCAGCCTTTTGGCTTTTTGTAGGGGCCTCTGGTATGTTGTTAGAGCAGATAACTTGTCAATTAACCCCCTAGGACGTCCCATCCAAAGGTTGATCAGAAAAACTAGTTCCCTGGCGTTCAGAATTATCTAGTGGACATTGTCAAGCCCAACTAAGATGATCAGTTTTTTCTCAAGCTAATTGTAACACTGACATAATCAACAAAACATGTACTCTGGCGCTTTACACTCTCCTATTAAAATTAGTGAGGTTTTTGCCATCCTAGAAATTTTGAAGCCTCATTTTATATGTGATCCAATTTTTCTCCAATCTTGGGGAGCACTGGAGTGTATCTCAGCATCATACTTAATCTTTTGATCAAGTAGGATTAGACAGTATGCCCAAAAGAAAATTTGAGTGGTAGCCTACCAAAAACTAGAAACCCACTTTTTATACTTGTCTTTTCTTCTCCTGCTTCTCTTATGCTAACTTCATCTTTTAATGAAGACTTAATTAATATTACTTTTTACATTACCTTTGTTCTGGGACAAATAAACTCACTGTTCAGATGCTCCTAAAACTGGAGCAAATATTAATTTTATGGAACTACAAATTGTCACCATTTGGAATTGGACACTATGAGTCTTTTCTAATCTTAAGAGCATCCTCTAAACTTAAGAGATGACATACTGAAAATCATCCAGTGCAGTTCTTTGTTAGTCACTTTTGCTTCTGTGACAGGTTTACAGAAGTTCCTTACTTAATGAAACATGTAATCATTAGAGTAGTGTGGTAGCGCCTCCAACAGGTGTACATCAGGTTGATTAGTAATTCCCTGTCCTTCTCAAATAGTGGCCTTAGAGGGGGATTCCCTTTAAATGACACTCGCCCACCTAAGAATGCCTTAAGCTCAGTTTTACCATCTGTCCCTCTCCACAGACCTTTCACCTGATTTCCCCACTTTTCTTGCCCCATACTGTGATGTTTTTGATATGATTTTACCTTCTAAGCTCCCTTCTCCAAACTGAATATGACCTGTCATTTCAGTTGATGTTTCAGTTATTTAAGATTAACTGCTTTTTATATTCATACACGGAAAAAGAGTAAAGAGCTCTGGGAACTTAGCTAGAATGTATGCTATAAGAAGCTGGATTACAAAAATATGTACCACATCGCTTCGCCAGGTGTTTTTACCTAGAGGGTAAATGGTTCTCTATGAACCTTCAATTATTATAGCCTGTGAATAATGTAACGGTTCCAGATCCTTACCCCTTATTACTATAGCAATCCATTGCCCAGTCGATCACAAAGTTACTAGTTATAAAGCTGGACTTAGTAAATGCTTAAACCAAGTAAAGGTCAAGGAAAGTCATGAGTGGCTTACTGCCATTTGCACCAAGAGGGGATCTTCCAGTAAATATTAATTCCTTTTGATTAAAAAATGATTTAGCAACTTCAGTGCCTCATTGTTGATGTCCTCAATAATCTCTGCTTGTCTTTGCCGTTGCATAATGATAATGTACTATCTCAATCACCTACCTGGGAGCAACACAGATAAGATCTGGAGGCATAATATTAGCCCTCCTTAAAACTGGACTCCTTCATGAAGCCCAAAAAGTGTGGTCATCCATGAGGAGGTGACTTTCCTGGAAAAACTGGCTCTAAATGAGGGCTATGCGGTTCCCACCTGTAAGCTGGAAGCCATCCAGCCTTATCTGACCACAACCAAGAAGCAGATCGGAGCTTTCTAGGAATAGAGATCTTATTAAAAAGTTCTTCCCCGCTCTGTCTCATTTGATGGCCCCTCTGAATCCTCTAACTGGTAAAGATGCCCCCATTCAAATGGACCACTGCGGGTCAACTGGCCTTTGAAGCTATTATAATTGCTTTCTTAATGAGACCTTTCTCAGGCATGCAGATATGTCAAAGCCATTCTTTGTTGCTTGTAATGCATCCTCCATTGCAGTAGGAGCGGTGCTTCTCCAAGAATATAATGGGATAAATCACTCTGGCTTATATTTCTAAAAAATTTTAATCTTGCAAACTAGGTTGAGCGATTTATAATGAGGAACTGGCTTTTTTTCTGGATACTGACTCACTGGCATTACCTCCTGCAGGGGGCACAGCATGAAATCATAGTTAAGATAGACCACCAGTCTCTTTTATATATTAAAAAGCCTCAGTTTGCCCATCGCCAAGCCAAAACTTATCATGACCTATGCAGTTTTAATTTCAATTATGTGTTCATCAAAGGGTCTTTTAATGTACTGCTGTATATGATAAGCTGAAACTTTTACATAAACCCTAGTCTAGTTTATCTTCCTGATCTTATGACTGTCATTACCCACCTCCCAGATCCTAACGTTGACTCATCTACAGTTTCCATTAACAGTTTACCCTCTGACGCGCCCCTCCTTGATCATTTCCTAGAGCACAGTTAGTCTCCCCCTAGGTGATTAGTTTACTTGGAACCTGAAGAACAAGTCTCAGAAGTGCACCCAATCTACTTTATAAAGTTAGGGTAAATTTCTTTTTAAATATGGGTTTGGGTTTGACTTGCCATCTGCAGCCAAGTTAGTCAAGAGCACCATGATCCTCAGACTGTAGGTCACTCAGGGTCTAAGAAGTGTGAGGAATTGATCAATAGAGCTTATAACTGGCCAGGATCCTCCAAAGAAATACCCATTGTGGATCTCCCGATGTGTAGTGCATACTCACTTTAAATCATGTAAACCAGGTAAAGAGGCCTTTTACATCCCTTGAAGCAAGCTGAGAGCCCCTGGACCTCAGTATCTGTTAAATTGACTATGAAAATCCCTCCCTCCCAAGGATATGATGCAGTTATGGTGGTCATAAACCGCATTTATAAAGTTTGCTTTATCGCTCCTTGCAACACAACAGTGGCATCTGAGGAAGCAGCTGCCCTGTTTGTGAAGCATGAGTCTCTATGTTTGATATCCTTAGGGAGATACTAAGCGACCGTGGAACTCAATCTACCACCCAGTTCCTGAGCACTCTTCTTGACCTTCAGATCATACTATGTCAACTGGTTTCTTATAGCTCAATTGGATGGTCAAACTGAGAGGGTAAACCAGAATTTGGTGCAATACCTCTAATGCTATACCACGGACAGTCATGACACCTGGGCGTCTGGCCTATCATTATCACAGTTTGCGTACAATAACGCACTCCATGCCTCCAAAAGCTTCTCCCTCTTTGAGGATGACTTGAGACCAACCTTTTTTCAGCTGAGAACCCACCATACATCTTCCATTCCAGCAGCAGAGAAATGCCTGAACAACTTGTGCAATACTCAAAATTTTGTGCGTAAGCATCTATCCAAAGCTTTAAAAGTCTAAAAGAAGTTAAAAGATCGTAAGAGCCATCCTGGGCATGAGCTCAAGGAAGGATCTCCGGTCATGTTGAACACCTAGCATTTAAATATGAAGGTCCTTCCAAGAAATTTTCATGTAAATTCTCTGTTCCTTATGAATTGATAAAGGACTTGAGGATTGGTGCTTTCCAGAATATGCTCCTCACCCACTGGAGGAAACACAATTTATTACATGTGTCACAATATATCCTTATAGGGGATCATTCCTGAGCCGCCAGAACTAATTGTGGTAGATGACAGACAGCAAGATGATATATAGGCATTCTGGTTTCCCAAAAAACCTGGCGCTCCACCCAGTATCTGGTAGTCTGGAAGAGCTACCATGCTATAGGAACAGCTGGTAGAGAGCCTAAAATTGTACCAACTATAAGGAGCTTATAGAAGAGTTCCACCGGACAATTCAGATTCACCGCACCCTAAAAGCGTTGTGGCCATCCTTGCAAAATCTCCCAAAAACACAAGAACTTTGCCCTTGTCATGCCCCAAGATGGTTATGTATACTGTTCCAAAAGGAAAGGATAATGAAAGTCTTGATGTCCCACCCCTCCACCTAGGCAGAAAGCAATATCCTCTCTGGAGCAGAAAGGACCACAACCCCTACTGGCCCCTCTAATATACCTTAGTGAAGTGACTCATGTGGTTGATAGGAGATAAAAATTGCCTTGCAACATACAGACCCTTCCTACCTACCCTACTTACCTATTCACCCTGTCAAAACTGATAGAATGAGTGTTTAGGGCTTTGTGGAGGTCTAAGTACTCTAAAAGAGCTCTAAGGCACATCCCACATCTAAGACAGTTGTCCCTGGTACAGAGGGATTGTAAAATGCTTCCCAAAATTTTCCTGATCATCAAGGAAAACGGATGTAGTCACAAAGAGTGTTACATATTGCAGATCAAACCCCAGGATTGCATGTTCTTTATAAAAAGCTTTAGAGTTTCAAGTCGTAAGAAAAAACGACTATTTTGAGGTCTTATCTGAAACATTCATATTATTAGATTGGTCAGCCTGAATTGTACCCTATCCCTCATCCAAACTTTTATGACTTGGTTAATATTATGTTTCCTGATATAGTTCCATCATATGCCCAATCACTAGTGTGTAGAGTATTAAACCTTAAACTGGGATGCGCCATTCCTGCTAAACCCTTCCAACCCAACTACTATATAGGTAACTGCCCTATTTAAGGTAGGTTTTGAGTTGATTTTCTTCCCTTAAGTTCTTTATAAAGCAGTCTGTGTTTCACTCTTTGTTGTGCAATCTGCCCTTAATGCCTTCTTTCTGGTTGTTGCCAAAATTATCCAGTAATGCACGCCGCTATTTGATGAATAACTCTGGATGTCATCAAGTAGATTTTCCAATCTTTTGATTCATCGTTGCTTCTCACCTTCTGCAAGCTTGTATACAATTACCTCCACAATTATGTCTTTTTTTTAGTACTAGATGGTTCCACAATTATGTCTTCTAATCTGCTACACATTTCGCGTAAACCTGCAATCACTTTATTTTTGGCCAATCTACCCCATTTTGCTTCAATCAGACCAATGTATATTAAAAGTCTAATAAATCTGACCATAGAATATTAACCAGTCGTGAACCTTAGAGGGGTTGTCACACTCCCTGCCTTTCCCTTCCATAGGAGTTGCCACATTAAGGCCCGCAGTTGACCCTATTACAGCCTTTTGGCTTATTTTAAGGTCATCTGGTATGTTGTTAGAACATATAACTTTTCTTTTAACTCCAAGATCTTTCAATCTAAAGTATTTTAGTGCAGCTTAGCCCTTGGAAATCAGAATCATGTACTGGGAATTGCCAAACCCAACTAAGATGGGTAGTCTACTCCATACTAGCTGTCACCCTAATAGGTAGAATACCTAAAAGTGTTGTGATTAACTTTTTGACGCGCCTTACTAGAGTTATAAATGAAAAGTATACCATGTTAAATTGTTGAAATCTACCAATAAAAGAAAATGAATATTAAGATTGATCAAACAAACCTTCTAGTCTTGCCAAATTTTCAGCTCTATAAAACCCCTCTCAACGTTGTGCAAGAATAACTATGATCAAGTGAACCTTGTGCTACCTTTAGAAGAAAATGACCTTAATTAAAGTGGAGGTTCTAGACTATGTGGTCTATATGAGGACAATCAAAACCACATGCCATCAAGGACCACCAGACAAACCCTTAATGATAAGTAAATTATCTTGACTCTCTTATAGAAAACTAATGAATGACTCACTTTTCAAGTTATGTGTCATAATTAGAATGCAATCAAGAGAACTAAAATGAAGGGGATTGACCCCAAAAACTTAGAAAGTCTCTCAACCATCTTCTTGGTAGATATTGATAAGGTAAAAGCTTTGATAAGAATAGGAAATTATCTCAGTTAAGACTGGAAAATGTCAGGATCAACATTCCTATACAAACAATTTTGGGGATCATCCCTAATATCCAAAAAGTTAAGATAAACTCTAATCATGGAAAACAATGTTGATGATCAAGCCAAGGGTAAAAATGATCCACTTGTAAGCTCTGAAATGGCAGTTGATGATAAGGTCGCCTACTATATTACAGGTAGGATGAATTGCCTCCCTAAAGGCGATAAACTATGGACAAGACCATTTTATTTGATTTTTATAATCAGTGACGGATGCCTATATGATCTAAAGCATATGTGGCATTGAATTAGTTAATAGAGGCCATAGAAAATTCTTATAATTTGGAATTAACAACTAAAAGATGATAACAGAAAACATATATGTATTAGAAATTGAAACAAGGAGTCTTCAATTTTAATCTTTAAATTGCCTAATAAAATCTCCAGAAGTCTAAGACACCTTTTAAGAAGGTGGGATGAGCAATGGGTGTAGTTGAAAAAAACTGATTTTAGCAGAAAGGCTCACCAAATATTCAACCAGTCACCACCAAAGTTTTGTGCGGGTGTGTTGCAATTGAAATTACAACTTGGTAAGATTGTCACTGATATACTTGCACCCAAATAGGTAAAGCTGTGTATAGAAGTATACCTCATTCAAGCGTAAAAGCTTAACAGAAAATAAGCCTTATAATAAAACTAGACGTTGTAAATTCGTTGTAGTCTTATTGGGTACTTCCAGTGCTGAAGTTCCAGCATAAATGTAAGCCAGAGTTTCTCTGATAAAAGCAGATACTAGTATTTGCGTTGCCACATTCGTCATTTCCAATACAAGTTCATTCCAAACTATATCCTGGCCTCAAGTGAATCACCCTCCCTGAAAGCTCCCAAATCTTCTAGCATTCTTTATCTATGGTCGCTAATAGGCTGTTTACATTGCTGCTGAAACTGGTTGGTCATCTGTTTAACATTGGGTGCATCTTGATGGTCATCTGTCCAATGTTAATACAGCTTAAGGATATTAATCAGTAGTATGTTTGTGGCATATTTTTCTGAGTGATTCTTGTAACTTTTTAATTGATGAGAATGGAACTAGTTTGGGGATATAGGCGTCCAGTGACAATTTTGATAGAGATCAATCCGGTAAAAGTCAGGATCATATGGTTAAACTTATTCATAAACTTTTATATTTGAGCCGTAAAAAAGTTAAGCAAAATAACTAAAGGCAGATCAATGGTAACTGTTTTTTCAAAGAACACAAACAGTGGGACAAGGTGATCAGAGATATGGCGAGGTCTATAGGGCATTTGGTTTATTATTTCTGGGGCCAATACCATATGGTTGGCCAAACCCAAGTATCAGCATTTTCCTTCACATGACCAAAAGTAGGAGATTGACAAATTTTCTGTATCTGGAAGTAGGGTTATTGGTTGATATGTTTAGCATCTAGACGCCCATCTGTAATTGTTTGGATAATTTAGCATGCACTAATTTCGAATCCATCCCAAACTGAAAGTTTAATCACCTCTATAGACAGGATCTAAACCTGATAAAGTATTGATCAATACCCCTGTTTGTGATTATCCAAAATTAAATAAAAAACTTTCAATGTTAGAGTCTAAACCCACTTCAGACAATCAAATATTACTATGACAAACAAGTAAAAAGGTACCACAGAAATCCTGTATAGTGAATCAGTATAAATTTTGGATTGAAATTCTGGCAACTTTCTCTTGATGCCTGATACCAAATTCCCCTAAAATTGGTTTTAGCAAAAAAACTGGATCTCATTTTTCTGAAGTATTTTTGGTTACTACTATAATAATAGCAGACTTCAAGAACATTCACCAATAAAGAGCTTTTAACCTTAATTGTTAGAGTCAGTTCACCAATCTCAGCTTGCTTAACATTCGAGGCTGACTCGCTGCTCAGGGATCTACTCCATGCAGATTAGGCACCAGAAAACCTTCGCTTAATCAACATTCATCATCATAGAGAAAATTCTTCTTTGATGGTACTTATTTGTAGCATTATACTCTTTGTTAAACTGTTTGCGCCCTTAGCAAATATTTTGTTGACACTCTCTGACAAGATCAATGTACTTTGGCCCTTGTAACTAAATTAAAAGACATTTTAACCTGCCGTTGTCAGCTCAACTCCAAGGTACTTGCGATATATAGTGTCTTGTTTAAACAAAGGAGTTTATCAGACTGGTTAATGTATTCTGCTTAATTGCTAATCCAAGAATGGCTACTGGCGATTATTCCAATTCAACCACTATAAATGAAACAAAAAGGAAGAAACTGAGATTTCGTGGAAAGGTTTTCTATTAAAGTATAAAAGTGAAGTATTTTGTACTTCTAGTGAAAAATCAAGATATAAAATGAATGAATATTGAATAATAAACTGGAAATATGGGTAGAAATATTAGGCTTTTAAAGATCCCCTAATGAGATGGCATCTAACTGCCACTTTTAATGCTCCATAAAGTTTGGTTTAGTTCCTGTATCCATGAGCTCCTTCTCACAGCGATTACCCTGAACCTGGATGTCCAAGTGCCCTTTCTTCTTTTATTTTTCTTGTTTATGGGCAGTAGCATTTTCTTCAGCTAGTTCTGGATTACCAGAATTAGTAAAATGCTTGTCAACATCTGGTTCATGTGATGGCGCTCCTTCAATGCGCCTTGCATCATGTTTTTGGGCAACTCTTGAGATTGGTTGTTGTCTGGATTTGGTAACATTCACTTGAGAGCCTCAAATATTTCAGCCAGGGTAACTTGGTTGAATCATTATTTTTTGATCATCGAGTTGTATATTGTTTTGGCCCCAAAGTTATAAAATGGGGTCAATTTCATAGCATTCATGGGCATTGTCATTGTTTTCATTAACAAATCTATTGAATCTTAGGATAAAACATACTGCGAATGATGTCACTCTGACCATGTGGTAAATTTCTTGCCTCACCTAAATCTTTAAAAGGGGCTCATCCACCTCCATCTGTGGCAGGTAAGTTGTCCGCACTTCTGCCAGTTTGGGGTGAACTCTGCTCGTTCATCTGACAAAGACTGATCTGCTGGTACACTTGTGGCCATATCTGTGACAGCTAGTTAGTTTTAAAAAACCTTGCTCTAGGGGCTTTGGTTGCAGTGAACTTTTTCCAGATGGATATATTTCATCCTCACATCATGACAATTACATGTGTCCCTGCAAGGTTACCCCAAGCCCACAGCAAACACAACTGTTGCAATGAGTGATATTAAATTGGCGTCAGATACCTCTTCCTAACGTGAAGCCACCCACTTCAGTAAGTGGATGTTTAAAGCTCGTATATGAGAACCTGTGTCAATTTTTAACCTTTCATTAACTAAGTCCATAGGTGGTGGTCTTTCCTATTTCCTTTCACAAAGCAGTACCAACTACAAGTCTTGGACTTCATGGGAGCCCTCTGTTAGGATTTTTGTCCATATTACAAGCCTGCTAGATTATCGGGAATTGCTAGTGGATAATTCCTAATGCAAGGTGAATTGAAAATTGGTTGCCCAGATTTCAATGTAACTATGTTTGGGGGGATTTTGGGATATTCGCCTGGTCATAGCTATTGGGGATCGATCCAGATAAATGCTTAAGATCTTTTCAGGCGGAGTTGCTGACAAAATAGGGGCATTAATAGTAATTAACTTTACAGGTGTACCAAATTGACATCTGTTGGGTTCCTTCACCAACTGATTGGGAATTTAAGTAGTAAGTTGCGAGGCGAGTGATGCCACCTGCAACTAGCAAATCAATCAGTTGGTTCGTGACCTGCCTTAATGGGTAATAAGTCCCATTACCTAAGCAGGTCACTAGCCAAATATTGTTGGTTTGCTTGGATCGAGAGGAAAACGTTAGGGACACGTTTTCTGACTTTTTCGTTTAGGTCTCAAGGATTTCCAATGACAGAACCCTAGCCAGGATGGGGAAGACCATCGCTGCTGAGACGAGGATGGATGATTTAATGGCATTGGCTGCCGTTTCATCAAAGAGGTAATAACTGAGGGTTAGATGACCAAATCCCCACTATAGATTCCCTAGAATTCCCTTATAATAAAAAAGAAGCTATCATCCAGTATATAAATTTTAAGTAGTAAACTTTATCAGCTTTCAATTGTTCTATTCTTCTCTAGGATATTATTGCTGTGTGTGATAATTGAGAGAGTCTTTAAAAAGAGTAAAGATCTGAGAGGGGATCTATAGAAGAAGGAGAAACAATCAGTGATTGCTGCCAACTGTGTTTTGGACTGAAGAAACTGTCACCAGGGAATATCAGAGAAGATCAGGTTGGACAGTATGAGAGAACGAATCCCTATATTAAGACATTTCAAGTATTTTGAAAGGAAATACTGGCTGAGCGTTGGGTTGGGATCTAAGAATTTCATTCAACATTGGGTAATAGTCGTCATACTATTATCAACTAATAATAATATATACTATACAACGCGGACAAATTGCACAAGAACTGAACCTGTGCAGTAATAAGTTTATAGGGGTTATTGGCCGAATAGTAACCAAACCCAATAAATTTTTAAAACTGGTGCTCACTACAGGGATGTAGTTGGGTAGAAGAACTTAGAAGGATATCCTATGAGGATGTTTTCAATTTTGGAAATAAGTTACTGAGGAAAGTAACGAAGACAGAACGTGAAGTGAATCATGTTCATTGGCATATACCCAGCTCAGAAGTGGATCTCCAAGTGAAGCAAGTTGAAGATACTCATTATCAGGGAAAAGGACTTGCAGCCTAAATATGGAACTATCTAGTGCTGTAAGGTTTTTATTCCACCTGACATCCACTTTTTATGAAGAGTATCGCCGGGGCCAACTTGGGTTGAAATTGGGTCCGCTGGAAATAGTGCAAGGAACAGTAGTATCAACTCAGGTTGAAATTGGGTCCGCTTTAGGTATTTTTGAGGAGTGAGTGTTTAGATGAGACATTGGATGAAATAGGAAGCAATCAATCAGGAGAATTAAATTTCTATACCAATGAAGATATGAAGTCAAAACAGTAATTGCTTGATCCAAGATAGTGGAGAAAAAAGTTTGACTCAAGAACACTCAAACAATGAACAGAAGTTGCTGGAGACGAGTTCATCAATTCAGGAGAAATTGGATAAAGCTAACGATGCCAGAACAACCTGTGTAATTAATGATGGCCATGAAGGTCAAAAATCGTTTTTGGGAGAAAAATGATCTGAACAATTAGTTGAAATTGTTGGCTAATGAGATATGAGGATCCAAGCATCAGTTGCCGAAATATGAGATGAAATTGGGACCTGTTGGACGAATAACCAGTCAGGATTAAAGGCCTAATATATTCAAGAGTATTTCCAAAAGTCGGCAAGTGTAGCCTATATGTGAAGAGACAATGCTACTGGTCATATAGTGAAGAAGGTCAATACTAATTGGAAGTATTGAGCCTAAGAAAAAATAGTTGCAATGTTCCCAGCGGACCTCTGATCCATTAAAAGGTTATGTCCTTAGATTTTGGTCATGTCCTAGAAGAGGACCACTGAACCAAATGGATAATTAAATCTTAGGAGGATAAGATTTTTGAACCATGATATCTGATAGGTCAGAGTTACCTAGGACCCCGTTTGGATATAGGGAAAAAGAAGGACCTCTGAACCTTTTTGTAGGTTGCAAGTCCTATTGCAAAAAATATATAAAAAATATAAAATAACAAAATATCAATTTTTATGGTCTATGAATTTTGGACCTAGGAAGCGATGAGAAATCCCAATAGCTGAACTGAGGAAATTCCACGATTTGGGACCCACAATGAGATGGAATTATCAGTCAGGTTAACCAAGAGTATCAACCTATTGGTTGATTAAGATCAACTCGCTGATCTGACGGAAGGCCAGCAAGAGGAGGTGCTCAAATTGTTCAAAAATTATTAGGGAGTATTTTCCTAAAAATGACCACAATTTAATATGCGCAAGAAATGTGATCCACAAGGTTGATACTGGGGAAAATCTGCCAATCAGGATGAGATGAGATAGCTGGAATGAGTTGCCAAGAGTATCAATCTATTAGAATATTTATTCAGGACTTTGCCTGAATAGCTAAGTCCTTATTCCACATTTTGGATCCAAAAAAGGGTTCATATGGAATGAAGAAGCACAGGAATCCTTTGATGAGCTACGCCAGTACCTAATAGAGTCTCTGATTTGAAATATCCAAATTTTGATTGAGAGTTTATTATACAAATTGGTGCTTCATTGATGGCAATTGGCGCCATACTAAGCCAAGTAGATGAACTTGGGGACTAACAACCGGTGGCATATGTGAGCTGGACACTCTTAGCTTCTGATAGGAACTACACTGTAACTGAGCATGAATGACTTGTGGTCATTCACGCCAGTAAGCAGTTTCTGGTGCAAATCCATGGAACGCACTTTAAAGTGGTGACGGACCACTCCTCGTTGTGTTGGCTCCATAATTTAAGAGAACCAGAAGGACGACTGGCCCAATGGGCACTTAAGCTACAGGCTTATGATTATGAGATTGTCCACTGAGGGGGGGCTTCTAACCAGAATGTGGATGACTTATCGTGGTTACCAAGGGTCCAGATGATATTCACAGGTGGATGAGTTATTCCAGAGAATGGTCAATAGAGAAATTGGAAATGAGCCCCATGAAATCCAAGGTGTGCTTTGATAAGTGATAGAAAACACCGAGATCATGGATGGACAGGTGTTTAAGATGATTAATGGGAATCAGTTACTATTCCCAAAGCCATTGGAAAGAGCAGCAATCATTCAAGCTGCTCATAAGGTTGTCGGGCATGGAGGCCTGAGAAAAACAACTGATCATATTCGTCAGTACTACTACTGGGAGTCAATCAACTACATTGTTGCTGACTATCTAGCTTGTTGCGTGGAGTGCCAGCTGCACAAGACACATAAGAATACAACTAGATACCAACTGTCCGCTCTGTATTTGCCTGGCATACAGTGTCCATCAACTTGATGGGACCTCTGATAATGAGAACAGGGTGAGTCAAGTACATAATAGTTGCTATTGACCATCTGACGAGATGGATCGAGATGAAGGCCCTGGAGAAATTAGATGCTACCAGCACCATGAAGTTCATCCTAGATCAAGTAGTATATCGACATGGATGCCCACAGGTTCTGCATAGCAATAATGGGACAAAATTCACATCTCATGTGATCCCACAACTGATTGAGATAATGGATATCAGAGGAGTTGTGTCTGTACACTACCAGCCAGAGATGAACAGACTGGTAGAATAAGTGAATGTAATGCTGGCTGCGATGCTGAGGAAGCTGGTCTTAGGAAGAACTTCCATGTGGGGAAAGTATCTGAGTTTGGTGACACTCACCTCCAATATGAGTTATCATACAGCGATGGGAAAAACGCCAGTTGAATTGCTATATGTGAGGAAGGCCGCGTTGTTGCCAATTTTATATTCAGTGGTAGAACCAATATTGGGGATGAGTGCCAAATTAGTACTTGAACTGACTTATAAAATATCCTGATTGAGATGCAATTGCAAGCATTCAATACTACTTTAAAAAAAAGGATATGAGCGAGATTTACAGATAATATAAATTGATTGACCTTAGCAGAATATCAAATAGGCGAAAGAGTTGCCTATTGCAATACACATGGTTTTGGAAGAAGAAAAAAACTGGATGCGTTGTGGTTGGGTCTGTTTGAAATTATCGCCAAAACGGTGACTGATGCCTACTCCATCAAGAATCTCTTGGATGGAAGAGTTTTAAGTTGAGTCCATGCTAAGTATTTAAAAAATGGATTGATGAAAAAACAAAAGAGTTCCCAAAGGACTGATGAACCATTAAGTTGGTCATGTCCTGATGATTAGGTCAAGTCCAAAAAGGACCTCTAAACCAATCTAGATGGTTAAGTCCAAAAATAGGCCCTCTGAACCATAGAAAACTGGTAGGTTTAAGTACCTAGGACCCTGTTTGGGGGGAAATAAAAAAAGATGGACCGCTGAACTGAAAAAAGGTCAAGTCCCATGGAAAAACGAAGGGAAAAAAATAAAAGATTGTTAAAATATACTGGAAAAACTTAATTATAAACTGCATAGAAAAAACCAGTATATTTTTATACTTTTTATTTTCTATTGATAGTCCTTGATACAGGGATGATTCTGCCTATGTTGCCTCTTGGGGGAGGGAGGATGGATCGCAGTAAGAATGAATAACCTGTCAAAATTGATATGCAATCAGACACTTGCAAGGGCGAGTCTTACTCAAAACCAAGTTCTTTGAGCGGACGTAGATCCCTGAAAAAAAGCAACTAGGGAAAGGGAAATTGCGATGTCAGAAGAAGCCAATTGTGAAACCCTGAAGCAGGGAGGAAAGCAACAGTATAGAAAGAGGCAGTTGGCGAAAACCCTGAGTAATCCCAATATGGTACTGGAGCTGAAAGATTTTTCTTGAGCCCCTGATGATGTTCTTTGTCAAGAACACTGGATATATGGGCCAGCAGCAAACAAGGGATACTGGATGGGGGTTGCCAAATCATGACCCAACTAAAGCCATCAGAAGAAGATACCAATGGGAAGCGCTGGAGACAAGATAGTCATGCAGGGAGTGAATGGCATCCTGCAAGCGATGACTATTAGCTTCTTGGAAGCTGAAGCTGAAGGAACAGTGAAACACAAAAGAGACTGGAAGCTTTATGGACCAACTTTGAAGAATTTGGCCAGCAATGCAAAGAGCATAAGCGGTGATATCCCAATCTAGGTTATTCTTAAGATCGGAGGGATTCAGTGCTAGGGATAAAGCCACGCTGACTTGGGCCCATAGTTCAGCGTAGGGGAGTTTGAAATGAATACTGTTAATGATGGTGAGCTTGATAGCCAAGACAAAGGTTTGTAGTATTGTCTGAGTCAGAAGATGAACTTAGGAAGCAAGTCCTACCAGCAAGAAAAGAGCAATCAAGAGTGAAAGGCATAATTTTATGAGCATCCACAATGATGTTCGCACATCTTTGAAAGGAGCCAAATTCAGGAGAGTTTCGAAATCCAACTCTGGAATTGACGACAGAGGATGAATCAGCTGTGAGTTTTTTGAAATGATTGCAAGCCTGGTTTTGGAAGGATTGGTTACCATTTCCAGTAATTTGATGGAAGGACTAGTCAATGGTGCCAGATTAGATGTATGAGTCCAGGAAGGACCATAGAAGAAGTTCCATTACACATCCAACTTATCTGCTGGAAGAGCCAAAGATCTTGATCAGACAAACTATTTAGTAGCTGTTGGTACCATGACTCGGAATTTGACATATGAGCTGGATGAGAGGGGGATGTCGGACTTATATGGAAGTTAACATTATGCACTCTACAATCCATTAAGCTCCAATTTTGGAGTAATTAATCTCAAGATTAATGGGATAAGCTCTTCAAGAAAAGAATTAAGAATGACATGAGCCAAGAAGTTATGATAGAAAAATAACAAGTGAGAACATAGATAAGCATTCTTAATTGTGTTGTGAAACAGACATTGACGGCAAGAGTCTCCTGTCTAGGATGAGGAGAAAATTAGGAAATCAAGGACGCTAGACCAAGAATCCTGAATATGACAGCAGTTCATATGCCCTGATGGGGGGAACTGGATGCCAGAACTAATATTATCATGAGTAAATAAAATCAGCCCAGCACAACAGTAGATCATGGGAACCACACTCTGAGTAGGTGGTAGTGAGGAGGAAGATGAAGAGAGCCAGAAGCCAAAGGTCATCTCAAGAAGAGTTGAGTATTGATAATCATACTATGCTTGAGCCAATGAGATATTTAACTGAGTGTCCGAAGTGGTATTCTAATGCCCTGGTCCTTTTCTCACTGGAAATCTAGGCAAGAGGGGGATGTGTTGGGATTTTTGCCTATATTCCCAGCCTGCTAGATTACCAGGAATTGCTAGGGGATAATTACGTAATGCGAGGTGAATTGGAAATTGGTTGCCCAGATTTCAATGTAACTATGTTTGGGGGGATTTTGGGACATTCGCCTGGTCATAGCTATTGGGGATCAATCCAGATAAATGCTTAAGATCTTTTCAGGCGGAGTTGCTGACAAAATAGGGGCATTAATAGTGATTAACTTTACAGGTGTACCAAATTGACATCTGTTGGGTTCCTTCACCAACTGATTGGGAATTTAAGTAGTAAGTTGCGAGGCGAGTGATGCCACCTGCAACTAGCAAACCAATCAGTTGGTTCGTGACCTGCCTTAATGGGTAATAAGTCCCATTACCTAAGCAGGTCACTAGCCAAATATTGTTGGTTTGCTTGGATCGAGAGGAAAACGTTAGGGACACGTTTTCTGACTTTTTCGTTTAGGTCTCAAGGATTTCCAATGACAGAACCCTAGCCAGGATGGGGAAGACCATCGCTGCTGAGACGAGGATGAATGATTCAATGGCATTGGCTGCCGTTTCATCAAAGAGGTAATAACTGAGGGTTAAATGACCGAATCCCCACTATAAATTCCCTAGAATTCCCTTATAATAAAAAAAGAAGCTATCATCCAGTATATAAATTTTAAGTAGTAAACTTTATCAGCTTTCAATTGTTCTATTCTTCTAAAGGATATTACTGCTGTGTGTGATAATTGGGAGACTCTTTAAGGAAAAAGGTAAAGATCTGAGCGGGGATCTATAGAAAAAGGAGAACAATCAGGGATTGCTACTAACTGTGTTTTGGACTGAAGAAACTGTCACCAGGGAATCTCAGAGAAGATTGGGTTGGACAGTACGAGGGAACAAATCCCTATATACCAAGACATTTCAAGTATTTTGAAAGGAAATACTGGCCGAGCGTTGGGCCAAGATCTAAGATTTTCATTAAACTACAGATAATAGTCGTCATACTATCATCAACTAATAATATTATATACTATACAACGCGAACAAATTGCACAAGAACTGAACCTGTGCAGTAACAAGTTTCAGGGTTAAAGGCCGAATAAACCAGACCCAATAAGCTTTTACACCCTCCAAATCCCCCTCAAATAGGGCCTTTGTCCCTGGGTGATAAGCAAATAGAAGACAAGCACATGTGGTACTGCCCCATATGATATATTAACCTCTAGTCCACAATGAACGGTGAACAGGTTTAGGTATAACGTTCTGAATGCCACCAGCGCCTAATTTTTCGCCCATCCTGTATCATCAGTTACTAATAGCTGGATTCCATCACCAGGAATTACTTTAGCATCTACAGCTATTGGAACCCCTGCATTCTCAGTTCCTCCATTTTTACCAAACTGCTTCTCTCTATAATAATGATAACTTTAACTCATTCTGTAGATTTGGCAACTCATCAACGATATGCAGACATTGTTAACCCATCTTGAAGAAGGAATAAAACATATCTGTTCAGAACTATCCCACCATTTTGGAGATCTAGAAATCATCTTTCACAACCATATTGGGGTCTGTACTAGAGAATTACAAACTCAAATTAACAACGTGAGAGCTTACGTAGATGATCGCTTAATTACTTTATGGAGGTAGTTTACAATTCTTGAGATACCCAGGAGAATGATTGTTTCTTTAGAGATTCAGGGATGCAGATGAGGTTGGTCCTTCTGGTGCTTTGGTCTACCTGAGCTCTGGACCAACTGGAAAAATGAAGCGCCTGTTCATGCTGGAATGCCAGGTTACTCTGGGCCCTGGGCCTCCTGAGATTATTACTGTTTGGAGATCCTTAAGGACAGGTTTAAATCATTAATACCGCAAATACAACGTCTTTATTTTACAACTAGGACGCGTAGCTTAAGGAGTGGAACTCACTTAGTATGGGGTGCCTATCCACACTAAGTTTCCTTAGGCACCCACTATGGTTGACTTAGAACTTTGACTGCCCTATAGTTGGTACTTTGGGGGACAACTCCAACCTGACCCCTATTAATCAGGGCCCTGAAGCCCTCAGAGAGTTAATAGCCCATTAAGGCCCTAAGTAAGGCTAAAATTGGAAAGGAGATAGGTGAGAGACGGTTATATATTAGAATGATCTTCAAGGTATTTATAGGACCTCAATTGGTCAGGAAAAAGAAGAAATTGGGGGGTGGGTAGTGTCAGCATTGATTGCTAAAGATGAATAGATAAATTAATAAATAATACAAAGGGAGTGGGACCATCCTCAGCATAATTTGCTGGTGGTCCTGAAAGGGTACCTTGATTTGGGTGCGAGTGCCAAAAGGGAATTTGCTGTGACCCAATTGAGTTTCAACATCCTCAGCATTAGTTGCTGGTGTCAAACTAAGAATTTATTTTTAAATATTATCGGGGCTGATCTCCAAAACCGATCATGCTCAACCCAAGTTAATGGGGAGCCCAATCTGGTATCCGCCAGTAGGCTGGTTGTGACCCCTAGATGGGGCTTCCCACAATAAAAAGATAATCCTGAAACCTATCCTCCTCAGTAAGTGGGTTTGAACAGCAATTGCTCGCCACTGAACAGCACTAACTCAAGCTTTAAGCACATCTGCCAATTAAAAATGGGATAAAATAGTTGGCCCAGATCTTTGCAACCAAAAATGGCCCTTTGTGCCACCCATGAACAAATTAAATTTGGTTGTTTACAACCTGAACAATTTGAATAGTCTAGTGGATGCCAGCCATCCCAAGAGTATTCCTAGATACTGCTACCTTGGTAGTTGAAGGCGCACCTCTGATGTCTATTCAAGTTGTCTGACCACCAGTCCCTCTAGTAACTCGTTTAAGCCCTTCTTCAAGGAAAAATATTTCATTGGTAGTAAATGCTTCTCCTTTTTGTACTTCTATGATAGTTCTTTGGAGAAAGCTACCAGCTACTAATTTCTCGAGCACTTAATTAACTTCATCAGCCAAGTAGCACAGGATATAAAGATAAATTATATAATTACCTGTTGAACTTGGAAAGATACAAAGGCTGCTCTGCTTTAGGAATTTGGGAGTGATATAACTCTAGCCGCCCAAAAAAGACGTCTATGAGGATTAGCCTTAGTAGGGGAATATATCAGTTAGTTCGCCCAAAGGTTTTATCTTGATGTCCAAACTTTAGTTGTGGAAAATCATCTTACCTTGGATGAGCTACTACCGCTGCTTTATTTGCATTCAAAATCATGCCCATCCTTCAGCTATACTTAAAGGAGGTGAATATCAACCTTATGTTTCTCCTGCATATTAAGGAAGCCCTTATGTAAACCTCTAATCTATTTAAGCCTGCTGGTTCTTCTCTTCCTAACCACAAGCCACAGCCCCAAATTTAGATGGTAATGCCTCCTAAATCTGCTGTACCCAACCTTTACTACAAATATTTAAGCTTAATAATTACATTTGTACAACTTCCACAGACTCCTCCATAACAACACAGCAAAAGGAAATCAGCTTAGGGTAAGAGGCTCTCTTTGCTGACAAAACCTAAGTGCCTCGAATTTCCAGCTCTATGTCTAGTAACTTTGGCTGCTTTGTATTAGCTGACCCACTGAATTCAACATAGCCTCTTCTATCCAAGGCATAAAAGACCTTATACTTTCTTATCCTTATATTGATCAATTACCAAAACAAAATTTTAAAGTCAGCTCTATTAGTGAGAGCCAGGAATTATTTAACAAAACATCTAAACAAATCAAAACCCCTAGCTGAGCTTAGGCGAAAGCCTCCATTAGCCTCGCTCTAAGTGTTCTTTGACTTTCTCCTGGATATTAATTCCCATTTTTGATACTCAGTTGTATGGGTGGAAGTAGAATTTTATAAAAAGTTCTTGGCTGTAGTTGATAATAGATCCCCAGTTAACATTACATCTTTCAACCTATACAATAAATTAAAATGGCTCTTAACTTAATCTGTGAGGTCAAATATGGACTTTGGGATTTCAATCCACTAAAGTGATTGTAGAATACTCAACCATGCTCTTAATACTGGTAACTAGTGATTACTGATTCTGCTATTGCTTTAGAGGATAACAATCAAAGATTACTCAGTAAAGTCCGACTGATATGAGAATTCTACTGTTTAAATAACCATAAGGAACAATATCTCTCTTTGGGGTATTGGATACCACTGGTATTCAATCTCCTGTCCAAAACCAGGGGGCCCCAAAGAAGCGCGCCTGCCAAATTTAGTATTCCACCTTTATCTGTCATATTGAGTACCAAATCTTAGGTCTTAAAATTAAGTTGCCCCTAATGCAGTAGATGCTGAGGATGAATTACCTCTATATGCCTTCATTCCTTTAGTATACCTCCAGGTTCAAGAGTGGTGGACTCCCAAGAGAGATTCACATCGCCTTAATCATGTTTAAAATATATATGGAAATCATAATTCTTCAATCAATAAAGCTTTGAACTGCCTCTGGGATCTTAACATTGCCTACAAAGAACCCATCACCGTTTTATTGGAAAATATAATTAATCAGGCTCTCAAGTTCCTCAGCATTTGATCATCAAATATGTAAAAGCCTTAATTCTTTAAATTATATAATGTGAGAAGTTTCAGCACCCTACAATATCTAAGGATTGATCCCAATTACTATTTCCCTAGTTACAAGTAAAAGGGGACATCATCACCCCTGACCAACGCCAAAAATGTAGAAGCCTTATTAAGAATATAAAGTTATTTTCTAAAGTACCTAACGATTATGGGAGAATTCCTGGAGTAATACCAGGTGGAAAAAAAATAAATTAACCATGTAAAGCTCGAGCTTATCAGAAATCTAAATTAGAAGCGGCTCAAGTATCTCTTGAGTTAAAACAACTATTAGAGGCTTGCCTACTGGTACCCTCCAAAATCTCCTGGGCCTCCCCTATGCTATCAATTTAAAAATGGAAGAAAAAAATTTTTCAGGGATTTCCCTGACTAAATTCCATTATTTTAAGATTATTTATCCCATACATCATATAGATAACTCTTTACATCTTATGGCAGAATTGGAATATTTTTGGCAATGGATCTTGCTAGCGGTTACTGGAAGGTTAGCCTATCCTCTGAGGATTGTAAAATGTGCCCTTGTCTCTAGTGATGGTCCGGTCAAAGTTATATTGATGTCACAGGGTCAATGCAATGCTCCTGCTACTTTTCAAAGAGCGATGGATGGTTTATTGGGTTTTTGTACAATATGCGTTTAGTTTATTTCAATGAAATGACTTTCTTTTTGTGACTTTCACCGCCCACCTAGCTCATCTCTAGGAGATTTTCCAGAAATTAAGGCAAACTACTCTGAAATTAGAACCCTCCAAATGTTCCTTCTTCCAGTTTGAATAATTTTTTAGGACATAAGTTGAGTCAAGAAGTAATGTCCCCATAAAACTATAAAGTTACGGCCAACTCAAAAATGTCACCGCCTAAGTGCTCTTGAGATGTGAAAGTCTTTCTCAAAATGGTCAGATTTTAAAGTCATTTTATTTCTTATTTTGCAGATAAATCTGAACCCTTAGTTTGCTTGTTAAAAATGTTTCTTTTCCAGTGGGAAGAAGAGCATCAACAGTCCGTCAATGTATTTGTGGTAGCTTTTGACCATTCCACTGTTCTTATAAACCTCAGCTTTGACAATCCATATTTACTTTTTACTGACGCTAGTGATGCTGCTATAGAAGCTATTCTGTCCCAGCACAATGAAAATTTAGTGTTCCATCCCATTGCATATTACAGCAAAACTTTATTTATAGCTGAACGCAGCTATAGTGTAACAGAATGAAGATGTCTGGCAGTTTTAATGACCATCTGACAACCCTGAGTTTATAAACCACTTTGCTAAAATTACTAATTATGCCTCATTGCGATGGCTCTAGCAGATGGAAAGACTTTGATGGGCTTTTGCCCAATGGACCCTAAAACTCCAAATTACAATTTCACTTTTGTCCTTTTCCTAAAAAATCTCCAAAATTCAGACTTTTTATCTAGCTTAACTATCCTAAACCTTAGCAAAAATTAAGGAAGTTAATTCTATAATTAGATAAGCCACCCTCATCTGCAGAAAGTTAGAGTCCTTTTTGAACCAAAAAGTTTTGGAGAAAATGTCAGCAAACACCCAAATCCGGTATGGTACCCTCTATAAACTAAAAACAGCTCAATAGTTACCCTATGACCAACCTTTGCACAAATGGATGTTATTTTAGATAGTTATCTGCATGTGAGCCACGTAGGAAATTGGAAAACCTATAAATGGCTTAAACCCCAGTGCTACTGGGTAGGAATGCTACTTATAGTTCATAACGTATTGAAGTCTTGCCTGCTATTCAAATGTTAAGCTGCCCTACTCCTCAACCCAATATTCAGTGGTTCCTCCCTGTGAATATTTTCATATGGTTTGTCAATGTTTTGTACTCTCTACTTCAAGCATCCAATGGCCATTAATTTCTTATACTGGTCAATGATAAATAAAAAAATAGATTGGAAATATATCTCTTTCCTCAGCTTTTTTAAAAGCTACCACTTCATTTGTATAAAATCATATCATCAATCAACACGGATGTCCTAACATAATCCTCTCAATAATGTACAAAACATTCTGGATATCTATAGTGTAATAATTAAACAAGTTATTGTGGTCCACATAAATGCTCTTAACCCTTGCCATCCTGCAACCAATGGATAATTGAGCAAGTGACATCAACATTAACCTAAATTCTTCAGGATATGAGCCTTGACTATCCCTTTACATTAGGTAAAGTACATACCTAATGCAATACTAGACTACCAAATTAGTTACTATAAGGATATAAAAATGTTCCCCTTCTAAGCTTAATATGAAAAGTTTCCCCAATTTATCTTTAAATTTCTAATTATTTTAGACCAAGCTCCAGTAGGCCCTGAAGTTGTTATGATAAGGCTTATGAAACCATCTGGCTTCTAGGAATTTTTCTGATATCACCTCCATAGATACAAATTAGTTAAAATAAACATGATTTCTTTCATACCTTCTAGCTAAATGATTTAGTCTCTTTTACCATCACTGACAATGTGAAAAAGACAACAAATTAGCTTCCTATTGTTCAGAGCCCTACAAAGTCATTTATAAATGGGGAAATGAACACTCAATTATCAAAGTCACTTATAAACTGGTGATAAATTGAGTACATAGGCAATATTTACAACCCTTTACCCTAAGCCAAGATCTTGAAGGGGACGTTTTCAGTAATTTGACCCAAATGAAAGTTTAATTACCTCTGATGGTGAGAGCCAGCTCGCCAATCCCAGCTTAGCTTACTTGTGAGGCCAACTTGCTTCTCAGGGGATCTGTTCCGCATAAAAAGGGCTCCAGACAACTATTGGGAAAGTAATAATCATCTACATTGAAAAAATTCTTTATTGTAGCTATCCGTTGTAGCATTGTTCTCTTATTTAAATTCCTCACGCCCATGACAAACTCTTATTTATACTCTCTGACATGTTTTCTTTATATTGGCCCTCAGGACACAACATAATACAATATAACCTCTCCCTTGGCAGATCATATCCAAAATATTAGTGTAAGTGAGTTTCTTGTTCAGACAGAGCAGATTTCAGATAGGTTACTGTATTGTTCTCAAATCTAGTGCCAGACTGTCTACTGGTAATTAAATCACTTAGACCATTAGTATTAAACAAAAAATATTGACAAATATTCCCTAGAAAGGTTTTTATTTTGCCAAAAAGTATGGTATTTGAAACCTCTGGTGAAATGATTAAGATATAAAATGAATGACAATGTTAAACAGATTAAGATCTATGTTAGAGACAGGAATTTATTAAGATCATTTATTGAGGCAGCGTCTGATTGTTGCTTTGGTTGCTTCCTCTATTTGTTTTAATTTTGTGACTGTGAGCTCCTTCTTACGGTGAATACTCCTGAACCTGGTTGTCCAAGGGGTCTTTTTTATGACCACTTCTTAGTTATGAGATGTATCCTCTCCTTGGATTACTAATTTGCTACCCAATTTAGTAATATGTTTATTGACTTTGGGTCTGTGCAATGTCTCACTCTCAATGCACCTCGCATCAGATTTTCAAGCTACATTTAAAACTAATTGTTTGCTAATTATGGTAATATTCAGAAAAGAGGCTCATTTGTTCCCACCAGGGTAATTTTTTTAAGTCATTGAGAAATCATTGGCTGATTGCAAATTATTTCAGCCTTTAAAGATATAAAAAGGGGTCAATTTTCATAGTCTTCATCAGCAACTTTGTTATCCTCATATATAGTTTCTTCTTGAGTGTCAGATGAAAAATTATTTCGCATGACCTTATCCTGAGCGCTTAAAAATTTCTTTGGTCAACTGGTAGAATAAAAGAGGGTCGTCCAATTCCATCCATGGTTGGTTAGTTTCCCAAACTTTTAGCAGTTTAAATAAAACTTTTCCATTCTGGTGGTCAAGGAATAATATGCTGGTGACCACACAGCCTCATCTGCAAGAGTGAGGTTTTTAACTGATCCAAATAACTGATTAATACTCCCTTTGGTGATCATCCCCAATCTAAAAAATCAAACACTCTTTTTGTCAGAGTCCAATTTGTTTAAATGTTAAAATGTTAATAATACAAACAAGTAGCAAGATGCCGCAGAATACTTAAATAGCAATTAGTATAGATCATGGCTTGAAGGACCTGGCGATTTTCCCTAATAGTTAATACCTGATTACCCCTATATTGGTTTTGGTAAATAAACTGGATTACATTATTACTGCAATATTTTGGTTGCTACTATCATTATAGAAAACTTTAAGGATACTTACAAAAGAGCTTCTATCCTTAATCATTGGCAAATCTAATTCATTCTTGCGCTTAGGGGCTCTGGTTGCCCTGTACTTTGGATAGTTATATTTTATCCCTCACATCTGGCATTTATCTCCATAAGAGAGAATAGAAACTTATAGAAAAGATGGCGGGAAATCTTGCAAAGAAGCATGCTAATCAGCAATAAGCCAAACCCATCCCAAAAACCAAACCACGGTTACCCACATCAGGGTCATCTATAGTCACCCACTCACACGTGTCAGTCACAAAATAAGATACCAACCATAAGCATATAGTCTCTTAAACAAGCGCTATCTCGCCATATTGCATTTATGCAACTTATGCGTCCACCAGCTTAGCGCGCACTAAAGCCAACAAGCCCCAGGGCCCCACTTACCAAGGAGATTATTGCTTAAGCTATTTTAAACTGCAACAGCACAAAAAGATGCAGCCTTGCCCTTCATAGAATTCTACATATTAATAGATCAGCTTTTACAGCCACCTCTATTATTACTGATTCTAGGCCTCTAGCTTCCACCGCAAGGGATGGCGCCCAGCTACCTGACCCCAAATCCTTGGCCATAAAGTTGGATTAGAAGTACAATTTGGCACACAAGCTCCAAATTGTGCCAATCTACTTCTTCTAATGGGGGTTCAACTGGTTTAAGAATTGTTACTTTACATCAATTACAGCTTCATTTTGACCAATATAAAAACTTAAACTTGGCACTTTCTAAGCCAGCACTTTCTCAGAAAAAACTAGATATGACTGAAGCATATCAGCCCATTAGTTTTTACATGAAACTTAATCAATAATTAAGCTGAGTTTACACCCACGGATGGGAATGAGGATGAACATATGTCCTTTTACTAATTAAACGAATTTGACAACATCTTAAATGGGCCCCCCTAGTTGAATGAGACACAACATTCTGCCCTTAACTCCAGCCAGCACCAGCAACTACCAGAGCATGACAGCAGAAGGGGGATCTCACAAAATTATCTAAAACCCCAACCAATGTGACACCTGTGGTCACTAAAAAAGCAATCATAAGTGAGCTAAAGTGGTAAACTAGTGCTTGGCTAAAATCATTATGCCTCCACGCTTAAAGCTGACACATGAGAAGTGGCATTAGTGCCAAAATTAAAAAATGGACCTGTGAAATTCCGAGGATCACTCGCTTGTTTAATTAAATCCTGCACCCATAATCAGGATGAAGTTCCGTTAAATAATCCTTAATTTCCAGTGACTTGCAGTATTCAGGCCATTTGGCAACTCACTAGGCTTTAAAAATTGCTCCAACTCTTCTGGTCAATTATGGGCATAATTTTCCCTTCATATTTGGGAACTTTTGAGGCAGGTAAATATACAAGCTGTGAATTTGGCGCTTTCAGATTGTCAATACTTCTCCAAAGTTAGGATTCAGATAAGACCAGGAAAGAGATAAAATGTTTATATCTTTTATTAGAAAGTATTTATTAGCTAATCAGTCATTAGGCCAGGCGCCAGTATTTATACCTCTAGGGAATCTCCTGGCCACATATAAGCACAAAATTTCAACAGATTTTTCACCTCTTTTTGACCACTTGAACTGATATGACTGAGACTATTCTTAGGTTTATTGGTGGCAAAATACTCTCAAACTTGGGAGATTTCAGGGACAAAAATTGCGATTAAAATATGTAAAATTATCCTAGGATCTTCTTGATTTGAGTTTTGTCATACTGCTAATGAATTAAGAATTCTGTAAGATTCTTGCATTGGTTGCATAAATGACGTTTCTAATCAGGATGTCAACAGCCTCTCTCTCAATAGTACTAGGTACTCCCTTATGGGTGGTCCATGTGCAAGTGCTATCGTGCTGATTACACAGAGCAACATATATATCGCCCTAAAGCAGGAAATTGATTACGTTATCATATGTCTGATTGTCCATGGGGCTTTTTTAAACATTAACCTTGGGTCAGTCACAAACAATTTTGTATACTAGATGTTTGATGTTGTTCCCAATTATCAGGACCAATTGCCAGGATTTGATGCAGTGATAATCAGCCATAATGTGCAAGCATATTTGACCTGAGCTTTTTAATAAAGTATTTCTATTAAATTGAAGTTAAGATATTTAGTCCGAGCTGTGTAGTTGCAATAAACTTTGAAGTGAGAATTAAGGTATTGGCTTGAGTGTTGGGAGGATAATCAGCTCGATATGATGGTTGTTAAAGGGGTTTATTTTCGAGTCAACCACCAGAATCTGACAGGGCCAAACCCAGAGCATGAAAATTTCTGTCTTGTTTGATCCTACCCATTTTGTCCACCTTTACTATGGGCATAACCCAATTGAAAATATTATACAAGAGGATTTCTTACCTTTCTTTGCAGCAATTTTTATAATACTTAACCCAGTAACCACCACCATGCCTGAATTGGTAGAAGACCACTACATTGATGTGGGATTCATTGAGGTGGCTTTAGAAAATTGTACATCCATCCTCCAGGTTGTTATACCACATGGATCTCTTCACATATCTCAAAAAGCTCTCACCTGAAGAAAACCTTAGGGGTCACTCTTATCAACCTGTCAAAAACTGTTAATCCTGAAAACATAACTGACATACCATTAGGGTCAAGTGTGGTTTATATCTGTTCTCTCAGTGGATTTTAACGTCTCATCTTACTATGATTTCACACAAAGAGCTTTCATTGAAAGAGCATCGCACAACCCCAGAACTCTGTGGTCTTCTATAGTGAGGTCATTAACTACATTGTGCCTGTTAAAATATAGCTAGAAATCTTTTTGTTTTTATATAGCACCCCCACTTCTCATGGTTAACGCTTTTAGTCAGCTTTATGGTGGATGAACAACTTACAAACATCTCCTCTAAGCAACCACTCAGGAGCTAGAGCCAGTCAGAAACTTTTCTATGTGGTAGCTGTAGCAATTCTGCATTCTACTCAGTGAGTTGCCATTTGTAACCTGACCCCTGAGATTTTATGACAAGCATTTATAATCTAACTCTAACATTGATATAGACAACCTTGTCATAAAAAGTCCCCCTTTTAGTGGGAAAACCCTACATTCTCACATAATTGACACTCTCTCTCACCAAGTGTAAGCATCCACCACAAGGCGCCTCTCATTGTCCACCCCCATCCACTGCTTTACTGAACCCCCATCAGTCTACATAAGCGCTTTACCACATTAAACTAATATCCCCTTGGGTTTTGTCCTATCAGCAATGACTGGCAACACACTGCCCATGGTAGACACAGCACCTTAAAAAGTCCTACACCAACCACACAGAGTTTCTTGTATAACTCTTTTGCAGTGTTAGAGGATGTGATGATGGACTAAGACTTTTTAATGGAAGTTGGGATTTTTGCCCATTTTCCCAGCCTGCTAGATTACCTGGTAACGCTAGGGGAAAAATTCCCTAAAGCGAAGTTAATTGGAAATCAGTTGACCCAAATTTTGGAGGAACTACATTTGAAGGATTTTAGGATATTTGCCTGGTCAAATCCATCGGGGATCAATCTGGATGAATACCTAATATATTATTGGGTGGAGCAGCTGACGAAATAAGGGCATCTGATAGTGATTAGCTATCAGGTGTGCCAATTGGGACCAGTTAGGTTTCATCACCAACTGATTGGGAATGTTTAATGAGTTGCGAGGCGAGTGATGCTGCCTGCAACTAGCAAATCAATTGGTTGGTGAAGTGACCTGCCATAATGGGTAAAAAGTCCCATTATCTAAGCAGGTCGCTAGCCAATTATGGTTGATTCATTTGGATTGAGAGGAAAATGTTAGGGACACATTTCTGACTCTTTCCATTTGAGGTCTCGAGGATGTCCAATGTCAGAATCCTAGTTAGGATGGGAAAGACCATCGCTGCCAAGATGAGGAAGAATTATTCATCAGCAACGGCTGCCATTTCATCAAAGAGGTGTCAACCAAGGGTTGGATGTCTGAATCCCCTATACATTCCCTATGATTCACTCTAATAAAGGACAGACATTAAGATAGACATCAATATATATAAAAACATAGACATTACTACTTTAGAACATTATTAGTTTTATTGTAGATTAATAGTTAGACTATCAGCATCTAGCATGAAGATTCCATCTCAAGGATATTATTGCAGAAGGCAATAATTGGTAGACTCATAGAGAAGAGTAGAGATCTGAGCGGGGATCTAGAGACGAAGGGAACCACAGCTAAGTGATTGCTGCTAACTGTGTGTTGGGCTGAAGGAGACTGTCATCAGGGGATCTTAACAAAGATTGAGTGGACAGGATTACAGGGAATGAATCCCTATGAGTACAATATCAAGTATTAATTGGAAATACCAGCCAAAGCATTGGGCCTAAAAATAATTCTAACTCTACTACGGATAATAGTCATCATACTATTATTAAAATTATATATATATTCTTACAACGTGAGGTGCATGAGGAAATTAAACCTGTGCAGTAAAAAGATTACTAGGGTTGACCTCCAATAATTAACCCAACGGAGTAAATTTTTACAAGTTGGTTCTCACAACAGGGGTATTTGAGTAGAAGAATTTATCAAGAATGTTGTACAAAGAAGAGATGCGCAAATTGTGGACTGAGATTGCCACAGTGAACCAGAATGCCTTAAACTCAGCGGACCACTGGAAGTTCGCGGCCTTGGAAGAATGAGTAACCAAGGTGGAGGAAGGAGTTGATAATGTAGCAACTTCAGGAACGAGTTACTTGGCAAAGTAAACTCATTAAAGAGGAAAGAAGGAGACCTCATCCAAGAGGTCCTATTTCTGAAAATGGAACGCAAAGTGGATCGCGTTCATTTGAGAAAGTTTAGTGTGGACATTGAGAAGTTAATGAAAAAAATAGAAGATTTGAAAACCCACAGATGTGCATGTGAGCCTGATATGGTTATTGATGCCGAAGAGGGAAGTCCTCAAACGATATTTGGGAAAAGGAATACCCCAAGAAATATGCCGCACACATTCAATGCTATTTTGGAGATGACGCCCAATGTCACTCCACAAGTGAGTCTAGTAACCAAACTAAGATAATCATCCCAAAATGACTCAGGAATTCATAGCAACCCCTAAATTGCCCACAAACCATCAGAATAATGCCCCAGCATTTATCCGACTATTTGACATGACCATGAATGGATATGGGGATCATCAGAAGGCGTAGATGGTCATGAACTGCTTAAACAGAGATTGCCAGAATCTGGTGTTACCCCACCTGGAGGGGAACAGCTGGTCTTATGCTGAGGCTAAAGCGGCAATAATGAAGAAATTTGGCAGTCCAACCCTCATGTCAAAATGCAAGCAAGCCTTTATGGGAATAAAATTCCACAAAGATGAGTCTCTTGCAAGCTTCACAGATCGATTTTACCAGGAATCGCAGATCCTGGCTGGAGCAAAGGTGTTAGATGACTTTGATGCAAGAATCGCCTTGCAAGCGGCCCTTTGGCCCTATTGCGATTTGCATCAAATGATGTCTACTGTATTCGCGACTGAGATAACTACCTCACAAATGGTAGACAATTTAAGATTTTGGGAGCAACGTTCAATGCTCCGAATAGAAGCTTCAAGTCAAATCTGGTCCAAAGTTTGATTTCCATGAAGGGAGGCGAAGGAGCAAAGGAGACTTTTAACTGAACTGTTCCAGGGAATAAGCCTGAGGATTTCGAATGGTTAAACAAGTAACAAAAGGTCTGCTTCCAGTGTGGTGGGAAGGGGCATTTTGCTGCACACTACAAAAAGCTGAAGGATCAAGCTAATGTGGTCCAGGCTAAAGAGACAGCAGTAGCCAAGGATTCAGGAAAAGGTCTCGCTGTCTAGACAAAAGACAGTTTAGAGCGGCGGAGAAACCTGTTCCTCATGATATTATGAATGAAGAAATAGATATTAGTGATCTGTTCGTGGATGATGAGCAGGATCAAATATATCAAGTGGTCAATATGGAAATAATTGCCATGACCAGAGCTGGGGCGAAGAAGATTGACCCCAAGATAGTTCAGGAGGTTGCCCAGCCATATGCCCGACAACTGGTGGAGAAGATTTGGACCACCAAAATCCTGATGAGTTAACCAATATTCGCTTAGATGAGGCTAACCTGTCAATTCCCCTTGGCGTGATTAAGAAATTGTTTCTTATATTGGCGCAGATCATCAATACCCTAGATTTGTCTAATAACGCCGCAATTACTCAGTAAATACTCTTTTACAATACTCCAAGTGTACATATATAGATATTCAGGTGAACCAAGTAAGGGTACAGGTGATAGTCGACAGCGGAGCACCCATCAACATTGTGTTGACCAAGCTGGTGAAGAAGATGAAGATCTCTCCAGATTTGGAACACAAGAAGGAATATGGAACAGCTGGCCCAAACACCACCATTTCCTGTGGAGCGTATAGTGCGCTGCCACTATGATTTGGGTCATTGGTGGTATCCATGCCAGCAATAGTTTTGGTGAACCAAAACTATGATATCCTGATCAGAATGGAGTTTCTGCGAAAATATGGAGTTAAATGTAACTTCAAGGATAATACGTTGACCATCCTGGGTCAGACATTGCCATTAGTATATTAAAAGAATGGTGAAGTTCCATTGAACTGGAGAAATAACTTCATCAAATTGAGATATACAATGATGGCATTGTACCAATTCAGTACCAATTAGTTGGTAGGAAGCGATGAGAGATGCCAGCCAAAATCCTAGAAAACTGGGGAATTCCTTTGTGGATCAAGAAGGAGAAACCCATAGTGGCTGGATCACAGATGATAGTCAGCACACAGGGTTGACTCTAGAGATTCCAGAGTTGTTGTATGGAGAAGTCAGAAGCCCCTGGAAGAAGTTCAGAGTGGAGCCTTGGGTGGCTTCTGGGATAATTATGCTGGGCCATGGAGAAATATGAGTTCTCTTAGCGAATTTAAGCGAAAAACTGATGATAATTAAGAGAAATCAAATCCTTGCATTTATTCATCTAATCCTGATGGCAGAATTGAGACGATTCCATGATTTTGGGTCTCTTGAGGAAATGGTTTACTGGCCAGAGTAGCCAAAAGCATCAACTTATTAGTTGATTGAGAGCACTCGCAGATCTGCTGGAAGGGCAGAAGGAGGAGGTGCTTAAATTATTTGAGAGATATTGGGAAGTATTCACTCAGGATGATCATGATTTGAGATGCACGCAAGGCATAATTCACAAAGTTGACACTGGAGAAAGTTTACCAATAAGAATGGGACTGATCCAAAGATCAAAAGCTGCCAAAGCGGTAGTGGAAGATGAGATCAGCAAACTAGTAAAGCATGGGCTTCTAGTTCCATTTTCAAGTCCCTGGGCAAGCCTGATTTTGATTGTAAAGAAGAAAGATGGATCAAACTGGGTAGTAATTGACTATCAGAGGCTGAATAAAATTATGAAGAAGGATTCGTATTTCCTACCAAGGATTGATGATGCTCTGGACCAATTAGGAGAAGCGAAGTATTTCTCCATGATGGACCTAATCTTGGGATACTGGAAGATTGACTTGCCAGCAGAAGACCAGGAAAAATGGGCGATTATCACCGCACAGGGACTATACCAGCCAACTAGGATGCCCCAGGGTCTTTGTAGTGCGCCCGCGACGTTCTAGAGGGCCATGGATGCGATATTAAGCGACCTGAAGTTATTGTGCATCCTGGTATATCTGGATGATACCAATGTGTTCAGTAGAACGTTTACTGATCACCTTCAGCACTTGGAGGAAGTGTTTAAGAGACTGTCTATGGCTAACCTGAAGATCAAGGCATGGAAGTGCCACTTCTTCAAGAAGGAGCTTGAATAACTGGGATTTGTGATCAATGCAAATGGATTGCAGCCGCAACCCCAGAAGATAGCAGCTATTTAACAGAAGGCTGTGCCAAAGAGTGTCTGAGACATCCAAGTATTCCTTGGGATGGTCAGATACTATAGAAGATTTATTTGGGACTTGCCCAAATAGCTGATCCTTTATTTCATTTATTAAAGGATCCAAAAAAGTATTTGTATGGAATGAAGAGGCCCATGACTCTTTTGATGAATTACATTGGTACCTGATAAATTCGCCAATTCTGAAATATCCAAATTTTGATTGGGAGTTTATCATTCAAACCGATGCTTCATTGACGGCAATTGGCGCCATAATGAGCCAAGTAGATAAACTTGGGGATGAACATCCAGTGGCGTATGTGAGCTGGACACTCTCTGCTGCGGAGAGGAATTACACCATAACTGAGTGTGAATGCCTTGCGGTCATTTACGCCTGTAAACAGTTTCAGGTTTATATCCATGGAATTCACTTTAAGGTGGTGACGGACCACTCTTTGTTGCGTTGACTGCACAATCTGCGGGAACCTGAAGGATGACTGGTCTGATGGGCACTCAAGCTTCAGATTTATGATTATGAGATAGTTCACTGATCAGGGGCTTCTCACCAGAACGCGGATGGCTTATCGCGATTACCAATGGTCCAGTTGGTATATCCACAGGCGATGAGCTATTCCAGAAGAATGGTCGAAGGAAGAATTGAGGATGAGCCTCAAGAAATCCAAGGTGCGCTTCAAAAGGCAATGGAAAACACCGAGATCATGGATGGACAAGTATTCAAGATGATAAATGGGAAATGGCTATTATTCCCAAAACTGTTGGAGAGAGAAGTGATTATTTAAGCCGCTCATAAGGTTGTCAGGCACAGAGGCCTGAGAAAAATGACCAACCATATTCTCCAGTATTATTACTGGGAATCAATTAATTATGATGTTGTGGACCATCTGGCTTGTTGCGTGGAATGCCAACTGCATAAACCACACAAGAATACAACTGGATACTGACTGTTCTGACCTGGGTTTGCATGGCACACGGTGTCTATTGATGTGATGGGACCATTGGCAATGAGTACAGGAGGAGTGAAATACATCATAGTAGGCATCGATCATCTGACAAGATGGGTTGAAATGAAAGCATTACCCCAAGATAATGCTACCAGTACTGTGAGATTCATCCTGGATCAAGTAGTATACTGGCACGGGTGTCCACAAGTTATACTGAGCAATAATAGGACCAACTTCACGTCCCATGTGATCCTGAGGCTAAACAAAATAATGGGGATCTAGGGAGTCATGTCAGTACCATACCAGCCAGAGATGAACGGACTGGTAGAACGGGTCAATGGGACGCTGGCCACGACGCTGAGGAAGCTAGTCTCAGGGAGAACTTCCGTGTGGGGAATGTACCTGAGTTTAGTGACATTCACCTACAACATCAGTCATCATATGGTGACGGGAAAGATGCCATTTGAATTACTTTATTGGAGGAAGGCCGCGTTACTGCCAATATTATATTTGGTAGTAGAACCTATGTCAGGGGATGAGTACTGAACAATACCTAAACCGACTGATGATTATCCTGATTGATATGCAATCACAAGCATACAAAACTACCTTAAAGAAGAGGATACAAGTGAAATTGATGGATTATTAGAACTGACTGCCATAAGAAGAATATTGAATAGGAGAAAGAGTCGCCTATTATGATATGCATGGTAATAGATGAAGAAACAAGTTGGATGCATTATGGCCAGGTCCAATCAAAGTAATTGCTAAGATGGCGACTGATGCTTATTCTATCAAGAATCTCTTGGATGGAAGAGTAGTAAATTGAGTCCACGCTAGATATTTAAAGTGGTGGATTGAAGAAAAAAATAAAAAAAGAGTTCCCAAAGGACCGATGAACCATTAAGTTGGTCATGTCCTAATGATTAGGTCAAGCAAAAAAAGGACCTCAGAACCAATCTAGATGGTTAAGTCCAAAAAAAGGACCGCTGAACCATAGAAAACTGGTAGGTTTAAGTGCCCAGGATCCAGTTTGGGGGAAAAGATGGATCTCTGAACCAAAACAAGTTCAAGTGCCATAGAAAAAAAGGGGAAATAAAAATAAAAAAATCGATAAAAGATATTGGAAAAAAGACAATGCTTATTGATAAAATATTTGTTTTTTATTGATTGTCCTCAGTGTGGGGATGATTCCGCCTATGTCTCCTCTTGGGGAGGGAGGATGGATCGCGGTAGGAAGGAATAGCCCATCAAAATTGATATGCAATCGGACACTTGCAAGGGCGAGTCCTACTCAAAACCATGATCATTAAGCTGACAACGAGCCCTGAGAGAATGCTACTAGGGGAAGGGAAATGGAGATGTCAAAAGATGCCAATTGTGAAACCCTGGAGCGGGGTGGAAAACAGAAATAAAGGAAGATTCAATTGGCAAATAACCCTGAGTAATCCTGATAAGGCACTGGCGCTGGAAGATTTGTCTTGAGTGCCTGCTGACAGGTCTCATCAAGAACACTGGACATGTGAGCCAGCAGCAAAGAAGAAATATCGAGGGAGGTTGTCAAATCATACCCCCAATTAGTGCCATCAACAGAAGATAGCGATGGGAAGCTCCAGAGAAGAGGTAGTCATGCAAAGAACAGATTGCATCCTGTAAATGATGACTATGGGCTTCGCTGAAGCTGAAGCTGAATGACCAATGAAAATCAGGTGAGGCTGGAAGCTTCATCGACCAACTTCAAAGAACTTGGCCAACAAAGTGGAGAGCATAAGCAAAAGTATCCTGATACAGAAGATTGTCCAGATCTGAGGGATTCAGCACTAATGACAATGCCTTGGTGACTTGCGCTTGAAGTTCAGCATAGGGGAGCTCAGAATGAATGTTGTTTCTGATTGAAAGCTCAGAAACCAGCACCACGGGTTGGCAAAATTGATCAAGTCAGAAGAGGAACTTGGGGAGTAAATCTGACCTGGCCAGGAAGGAACGATCTAAAGCAGTTGGCATAACCTCTGGAGCATCAATGATGATGTTTGGAGCCTCAGTGATAGGAGCCAAATCTCAGAAGGGTTTTGAAGTCCAACTTGGGGATCAACTGCATGGGAAGAGTCAGCCGAGAGTTATTTGAAATGATGGCACGCCTGATTTTGGTGGGATTGGATACCATTTCCAGTAGCACGATGGAAGGACTAGCCCCTTGTTCCAGACTAGGTGTATGAGTCCTGGAAGGACCATAGAAGAGGTTCTGCCAATCATCCTGAATCATCCGCTGGAAGAGGTGGAGGTCCAAATCTGATAGACCGTTCAGAAGTTGCTGATAACGAGATTCTGAGTTTGACATATGAGCAGGACTAGAGGGGGTCTGTCAGACTGATATAGAAGTTGACATTATGCACCCTACACTCCAATAGGCTCTAACTTTGGGAAATTATTTTCATAAAAATTTGAAATAAGCTTTCCGAGGAAAGAATGACTTATAGCCAAGAGGTATGAGCGAAATAATGAAGGCAAACATAAATGAGTATTCTTAATCAAGCCTCAAAACAAACATCGACGGCAAGAGTCTCCTGTCTAGGGTGAGGAGAGAATCAGGAATTTGAGGACGCCGGACCAAGAAACCTGAATATGACAGTTGGTCATATACCCTGATGGGGGAAAACTGGATCCCAGGAAAATTATTGTCACAAGTAAATTGATCAGCCTGGCATGACAAGAGGTTGTGGGGACCGCGCTCTGAGTAGGCAATAGCGAGGAGGAAGAGGAGGAATGCTGTATGCTGAAGGTTGTCCCTAGCAGCGTTGAGTAATGACAAGTGTACTCTGCTTGAACCAATAAAGTATTTGATCAGGTGTCTGAAGCAGTGTTTCCATGCCCAGTCCTTTTCTCGCTGAAAATCTAGGCAAGAGGGGGGATGTGTTGGGATTTTTGCCCATATTCCCAGACTGCTAGATTACCTGGTATCGCTAGGGGAAAAATTCCCTAAAGCGAAGTTAATTGGAAATCAGTTGACCCAAATTTTGGAGGAACTACATTTGAAGGATTTTAGGATATTTGCCTGGTCAAATCCATCGGGGATCAATCTGGATGAATACCTAATATATTATTGGGTGGAGCAGCTGATGAAATAAGGGCATCTGATAGTGATTAGCTATCAGGTGTGCCAATTGGAATCAGTTAGGTTTCATCACCAACTGATTGGGAATGTTTAATGAGTTGCGAGGCGAGTGATGCTGCCTGCAACTAGCAAATCAATTGGTTGGTGAAGTGACCTGCCATAATGGGTAAAAAGTCCCATTATCTAAGCAGGTCGCTAGCCAATTATGGTTGATTCATTTGGATTGAGAGGAAAATGTTAGGGACACATTTCTGACTCTTTCCATTTGAGGTCTCGAGGATGTCCAATGTCAGAATCCTAGTTAGGATGGGAAAGACCATCGCTGCCAAGATGAGGAAGAATTATTCATCAGCAACGGCTGCCATTTCATCAAAGAGGTGTCAACAAGGGTTAGATGGCTGAATCCCCTATACATTCCCTATGATTCACTCTAATAAAGGACAGACATTAAGATAGACATCAATATATATAAAAACATAGACATTACTACTTTAGAACATTATTAGTTTTATTGTAGATTAATAGTTAGACTATCAGCATCTAGCATGAAGATTCCATCTCAAGGATATTATTGCAGAAGGCAATAATTGGTAGACTCTCAGAGAAGAGTAGAGATCTGAGCGGGGATCTAGAGATGAAGGGAACAATGGCTAAGGGATTACTGCCGACTGTGTGTTGGGCCAAAGGAGACTGTCATCAGAGGATCTTAATGAAGATTGAGTGGACAGGATTAAAGGGAACGAATCCATATGAGTACGATATCCAGTATTAATTGGAAATACCAGCCAAAGCGTTGGGCCCGAAAATAATTCTAATTCAACTACAGATAATAGTTGTCATACTATTATCAAATTATATATATTCTTACAACGCAAGGTGCACGAGGAAATTGAACCTGTGCAGTAGAAAGCTTATTAGGGTTGACCTCCGATAATCAACCCAATGGAGTAAATTTTTACAATGGGGACCTCACGAAAGTTGTGTATATGCACCCACAGTGTCATGGATCCAGCTAATAAGAATCAGACTGGGCTCCCAGTCATGGTGCGCAAGCACCCAGTGGAGAGCCAAGAATTTCATAGGCACAGCAGTCCAAGTGACTCGTAGGAGTGTAGTTCTATTGGGGATGTGAGGAAAGTAAACGTTCATTAATGTAACAAAGGCCCCCAAGGCAAACCAGATGGTTGCAATGGGGGCAACCGTGAGTCTTGCAGGGGTGCCCCAGGGTGGGAGAGGCAAGGAGAATGACCAATACTCTAGGGTTCATGGTTGTTGGCCTTCAGATTTGAACAATTGAGCTTGCGCACCAGTGAGGGGTGATGCAGGGGCTATTGCACAATCAGAGGTGAGATTAGAGGAGGAATGTGACCCATGAATGGGGTTGGGGCCAAGCTTCCCCTGAACGGGGTGCTCCAGTCCCCACAAGTGGGCTTACACCATCAGTGGCTGAGCCAAGTGTGGATCCTGAGGCCGCAATCAGCAGAGCAGGGCCACTCTGATGCTGCTCCAACAGAGAAGCTGCTTTAAAAATTTCAGTTGTAGAGCGGACAGGAGAAAATTATGTTAAATGGATGCGCAATAACAATTGAGACAGCAGGCTTGTTGTTGGGGGAGAGCTGTTTTATTACATTTATGATCCGCCGCTGCTTGGTGGGGTCAAGTGACCAGATGATCCAGTCAGCAAACATTGTGATAAGGACTTGGGCGATGGTGCACTTCACTATATCAATTGGTGGAATTTTTATCAAAAAGTAAATCATACAGAGGCTGCAGCAAGCTGTACAGGGTAATCGAGGTTTTATTGAGCACAAAGCATGAGAAGATAAGAGAATGAAATTACAACCGGCCTTGGGCAGGGCAGTTGCCTTAAGTAATGGGTTAATCAAATAGGGGAGGTATTATGGGATTGGTTATTTGGGGGTTAGCGCTAGGATTTGGCTGGATGGCAGGGAGGGGGTGGAGGGAAGCACAAAATCTTGGCAAAAATCGAAAAACCCTTTGCAAAATTTTCACATTTTTGGGAATAACCCAAGTCAATAGTGCCAAACTGTGTCCTGATTATTTGAGATGGCCTGTTTGCATGATTCAGATTTTCTGGATTCATCCCAGGAGGCAGTGGCTGCTGGGCTGAGTTGTTTGGGATCTGGTTTTTACTCTCAATTGGGCTATTTGCATGACAAGAACTTTTTAGATCTGTCCTGGAGAGTTGGGGAAAATGATCTGAGTCATTTGGTGCCTGGTTTGAGATCTGAGTCTTGCCACGACCTGATTTTTGGCACTGTCCAGTTCAGACTAGCTCCCTTAGCCTGGAATTTGCAGACCAAGCTCTGATGTTGGTGGGTGCTATTCCTCAAAATTTTAAAATAGTTTGACTGGGGAGTGGGGGTCCCAGGGGGTCTGCCCATGGCCTCTGGTATGCGCAATCTCTCTGCAGACACCCTCTATTAAACTTACCAGGGTTGAGGAGGGGTAAGGGTTGGGTACAGGTTATCCTTGGGGGAGAGCTGTCACCTAGCGCTCGTCTACCATGTGTTCAAAGTCGCTCAACTGCAACAGGGGGTCCACTTGGCCCTTGAGACCTCTTTTTGTTTATAGGGGTGTTGGTCCCTACCCAGATGCAGGGGCTGGTCTTCAAGACTTACACACAGGACCTTCTCCTACAACTTAGTGAGGTCAGCATCTTAAAATGGCTTACTAGGTCCTCTATACCCCACACAATACAATCTCTACCCCTTTGGATTTCTGCTTAGATTTCCGCACATTCAAGCTAAAGGACTTAACACTAGCTACTTTACAGTTGCAGGTTCAAGCTCTGAAACCCCCACAGTACGCAGAGGGAAGCAAATATGAGTCTGTGTGGCAGCACCCTATCCATATAATCCCTCAATGTAAATTGGTTGCAGAATTTTATGTGGAGATCTCAAATCCTCATCAACTTAATTTCAGCTTGAATAAATATTGCCGCTGTCCAAAAGCCCCACATCATCCCCTATGAACATGATAAATGGAATGAACAGTTTGATGTCAACTTCTTCTGTATAAACTATGCCTCCATCATTATACTGAAGCCCTTTGTTAAAACCCACTCATCATTTAATTATAAGTGACAGTTTAATTCTAGCCAAACTCACAAATCTTGACTTCTCTTTCTTTGCCGCTAGCATCCACTTTCATAACTCAGGACCAAATAAAAATTGGCCCTTGGAATAGCTCATACAACTCATTTTTACGTGAAACCCAGTTCTCATCAATTTTAACACTAACTTAAGCTGCGCATACAACTCATACCTCCTGCAGCATGGGAACATTCAGAATCCAGTTAACTCCAGGACTTAATTTTCTTGAGTGACTTTACAGATATGCTACCACTTTCCACGACTGGACTTGGTTGTATAAATAGATCCAGTAAAGCATAGGGACCTTTGAGTCAGCATTGCGCATTGACGTGGCACTGATTGGCCACCTTATTGTTGCCCGCGCCTCCTCTTTTGTTATTATAAAAACTTCTGAGCAATAACAGGTCACTAAATTTTGTACTTACCAGCACGCTCAGAATGTTGCGTAGTTTCTGGACAAGGATTGTCACAGCTCTTCTTAGCACCCACTTTGTTAAGGAAAAGTTGTCTGCAACAATATGGGACAACCTCACCTCCCCACCTATCCATCTTGACAACCCTGCGCTAGTTGGGCAGCGACTAAGGTGGGAATCACTCACGATTCATATATATATGCCAAAGCCCAGGTTCCCATGGCTTTTGCTAGAACTTTTAGGGTCAAAGTCAGAATTAGGCACCTCAAGTGGAGCTTTAAGCCTTACCCCTCTCACAGATGGTTGAATGGCTGGGAAGGCGCTTAGGAAGCTCTCCATTCAGAACTCCTACTGCAGGAAGAGCGTACAGCTCATTTCACGTTGTCCTGCTACCATGCCCAGTGGGAACGCCCCACCTGTTTCTTTTATCAGAAACAAAAAGCCTGACAACAGTGCTTGAAGACACTACACTGAAAATTGGCATTACTATATCAACAAATTAGGAATAAATCACGCAGGCGCTATGTCATGGACTCTGCTGATAAATATAAGACTGAGATGCCATTCTGGATGAGTTACCACTAAAAACAGCAACCCAAATACTAACGGCACAGTCACCCACAAGATTTTACATAACTTGGGGGAAGGAAATACCATTATGAGCTTTTCAGTTCCAAGTACTAGAAAACATTGCTACAAAATGTTTAGCATGAGTACTTTTAAATAGGAAAATCAGAATTTTATAGTTTTATTTAATAGAAAGAGAAAATATAATAACAGACCAATAGTAGAGACAGGTGAGGTTTTATTATTTGTAAACTTCTTTAGATAAAAAATGGAGTGTACATTAAGATCATACAAATTACTAGAATACCACAATCAAATGATTGACAACTACATAGGTAAATTAAAGTTCAAGTTTGAGTATGCTATACCAGATTGCTCTACCCTTGTTTGGATTGCCACTATCAATTTTTTACAAGTATTTTGCAACACAACCACAGATTGACAGTTGGATAGCTGTTTAGCAGGACTGGCGGGGATCTGCCAATGGGTAGGGATGGTAGGCTCAACTTCATCTAAATCACATGAGATTATGATGCTTAAACCTATTATGGACGGGCTTAACCCACTATTATGTGAGTTTGAAATCTTAAAAATGTTTTACAAACTTAAATTTCTTCTCTAAACTTATTTGCAATTTATAAATTGGTTTATCTACTTTAGGAAGAGTCAAACCTATTAAAAAAATACCCTATTGAAGGGTGAGCCAACTTGCCGCTGGTGCTACCCCTCTGGCCTATACTACCTCCTTACAAAACCTTGAACCTTCTTCAAAATTTTTTGTGGTAGAAAGGACCAGAAAGGAAGAAGCCTTCAAAGGTAGGTTGTGACCCACATTTCATCCACCACATGGTCTAAATCACCCTTATTAGTAAGAGACACAGCTTCCTTATTAGGCATTTTCTTGGTTCTATGAGGGAGCTCCTTCCTGCTCAGATAAAGGGGATGCTCCACAGGACTCACATTATTTTTTTGAACAGGAGTTGCTCCTCCACCAGGAACCTATTCATGCGCAATAAATTCTTTTGCGCTTTGGACAGCTTGATAGTGAGGATGGCTGCAATCTTCTAAGATGGATAATGCATTGGGTTGGTATTCGTGGAAAACAGCCACCAACTCTTTACAGTTGGCTAATATCAGGCGCTCACCCAGCTATTTTTTATGAGGGAAAACCCTTCCATACAGTGAAGTACTGAACAGAATGCTAAGATTTTTGAAATTCCAGGATTGTTTAAACTCAGCCTCTTGGGGGTCTTCCACTAATAATGACTCAGGAAATGAAGGTTTTCTTTCAAAAAGAGGAAAACTGGGAAGCGTGGAAAACATTATGCTGCTTCTATGAGAGCGTAGAATCAAATGGAAAGCCCCATTCTTAAAATCCTTCGCCACCACATGTGGTCCTGAACAATTACATATAAATTTCCATAAAAGAGATTTTCGGTCTTATGTATGTAAGTATCCAACATGATCAATGAGCATTTTTCAAGATCAAGAGTGGGAAGCCATTTAATATTCAAACTTCTTATAAACATTAATGGTCTTTTTAATTGTTATAAATGAATACTAAGTATCCTTAAAATGCAGCAAGCGAGCCTCAGCTGTCACTTCAGAGCGCCGTTGAGGGCTAAGTTGAAGGAGGGGCTAGACTTTAAAGTGGTCCTGTTTGGGAAGAAGTCAATGGAAGAGGGAGTGTCATTGTTATAGGTGAACTGCGTCAAGGTTAGATAATCAGCCAAAGAATACTGAGCATTGGAGGCATAGAGTGAATATACTGCTCTAAACTTTAACTAACCTTTTCCATATACCAATCAGAATGTGTATGATATGCGGTAGAAGGAAATGGATTGGTCTTTAGATTAGTAAACAGAGCGTTTCAGAATTGAGCTGTCAATTGAAGACCACGATCAATTACCACTTTTAAGGATTGCTAAAAATTGCAAAGACACGAGTAGCAAAAAGCCTTGCTGTCTCTTCTAAAGAAATAGCCAAATGGCTAGTGATAGATAGTGGTAACTTGGTTAATCAATCCAACACAATCAGTTTTGCATTGACCCATTGAAAAGAGGAGTTTCCACAGTGAATCTAATAAATATGGAGCTCCATGATCCTAATTTCTGTTTCAATGAATGTAACAGACCATTATTCTTTTCTGTCTTGTTTTCCCTAGCACATATAACACAGTTTGCTAACTGGGTAGGTACTTTTGAGATATCAGTCTAATTTAAAAGACCATTTTCATGAGGTCAATACATTTCTTGCTGTCCCAAATGACCAATCTCAGGAGGATCATGGTGTTCTTGTATAATCTCATTAAAAAGCAGGGGAGGCAGATAAACTCTATTCCTAAACAAAACATCCCATCATTTGAAGTATAGTGGGTGTTTTGTGAGGTAAATATTGTCGCTAATCAAAAACTCAGCTCTTCCACACAAGCTTTTTGGCTGGCCAATACCTGGGAAACCAAAGGTACCTCAGAAGCCCACTTTGCAATGAAGACCACCAGGGGGAAGTAGTTAAAATCTGAGAGGGTAGTTAGCTATGGTCAGCTCTTGGGACTCCTCATTAATGGGGCATAGAGAGGGATTGCAACTCAACATATCAGAAGAACATTCACAAATCCATTAAAATTTTTTTTTAAAGTTGAAGCTACAAAGATTGTAATAGATCTGGGCCTATCAAGTGGCAGATTTCTATGTTTTCCTAAAGTACATGAGGTTTTGATGGTAAGTTCTGACAACAACTTTGTTTTGCGCCCCCCAGAGAAGATACCTCCATTGGGTAAGTGACCATGCCAACACAGCAAGCTCCTTATCATAGATTGTTCATGACTTTTCAAAGAAGTAGAAATTGCGGGAGAATGCAACACGGTGCTCTACTCCATCATATTCCTGAAGTAACACAGCCCTCATGTTGCGTAGATGCATCACATGCCACAATAAAGGCTTGGAAATTGTCAGCATGTTTGAGAATTAGAGTAAAGACAAGTACCTTCCTGATTCATCAAACTCTTGTTTATAAGCTTCTGTCCACTTTGATGATAAGTTTTCCCTATCAGGGGGTGGAAAGGTGCCCCTAACTGGGATAGTTCAGGGGGAAACTTTTTAGGAAGATAATGATACCCAAGAAGATGTGTGTTGTTTCTGAGTTGAAGGGGGTGGGCCATGAAAAATTGCTTCAAGTTTACATGGAGTTACTACATGACCGTTTTTAGAAACTAGGCTACCCAAAGAAGTGACTTCCCTTTAAAAAAATTCACATTTGGAAGGCTTAACGTACAAGCACGCTTTTCTGAAGGGCAGACATCACAGTTTTGAGATCATTTGCATGATGTTCATATTTAAGTGAATTTACTAGGATGAATTAATATAAGCCACTGCACAGGTAAAAGGAAGATCTCCTAGGACGGCATCAACCATATGTTGAAGTGTCACTTTGTGTATTTTTAATACTGAAAGGCATTACTTTTAGCTGTAATATAACCCTCTTTATTCACAATGACGTGAGACATTCCTGGGCTCCACTACCCTAATCTGATTAAACGCGCTTGAAAGGATGAGTAAAAATAGCTTCACTTTGCAATTGCCTAACTGTCTGTTTGCCCTAAGGGTAGGGGGTAGATCTCATGAATGGTAAGTTGTTCAGATGGCCATAGTTCACACAGGGCCATAAAGTGCCATCAGCCTTCTGTGCAAAAACTTTACATGGAGCAAAAGGTGAGGTTTCTAAAATATCCATCCCTTCTAAAGCATGTCTACTTAACAAACCTCTGAGGCTATATCTTCTTTTTTGTTTATGGATACAAGTGTCAGTTTATAGTGATCAAATCCGCTGTTGAATTAAAAGCTAGATCATACTTAGAGCGAGGTGGGACTTGTTTGGTTTCTCCATATTGAAGATGTCTTTATAAGGGTAGCAACCCAGAAGGTGATTCAGGTAGCTTATCATTTGGAAGAGTGTTACAGTGATGGATCACACTGCTTTTTCTGGTGACAACGTACTAATAACAGAAAACTCGCCACATAGGATTGTATTCTCATGTGACAAGAAGTCTGACTCCAAGTTGATACCTATCTATTGATGCCACCACCAACCTATCCCAATGACAGTAGGGAACAATAAATTTGGCACTTCATTAAAACGGTCGCAGAGGCAGATCATATGCGCATAAAATAGGGTGAAACATTTCTTTTAATTGCAAGTTATTAAACTGTAGAATCAGCCAATACAGATGACCCTATTCCGATTCCTGATCAAAATATGGAGACACTTACAAACATTTAAATTTAACCCGCTACTGTATCCAAAAGAACATCAGTGGACACCTTATGGGACCCCAAATGAATTTCAATAGGCAATAAAAAGTAGTTATGATCATGTTTATTTATAAATTTACAGGATATAACCAGCGGGGATGTGGTAATCTCAAGAATACAAGTGGGGTAGTAGCAGGAAGAGAAATAGTCTCCCCAACTGGATGGGATGCATCACTTTCTGTTTTTTGTACTGAAGGTATATAGGCGCCAACGGAATCACAGCCACCTGCTTTACATTGTCATTCAATTTGACAAACTTATTGGGCGCCTGTGCACAACACTGACAGCTAGGGGAGATAGGGCCAAGATCCTGAAGTAACAATTTACCCCACATTTGTGACTTGTCCAAAATGTATATTATTGGGGTAGCTGACAGGGACACATGCAAGGTTGAATCTGAAGGATGCTTCAGTATTGGCTGGGCCTTAATGTGATCTCTAATTTCAGTATATAAGCTTTTATCAAATGAACAAGGCAAACACCATAAAAGCATCAGATGGAACAAGGTTTAAAATTCTGCATATATAATAAACCCAACGCATCTCCTGATTCAGAAAGAAGTGTGGAGAAAGTGGAGATTAAAGTCAGTCTATTATTTCTTGGATTCTGGTAATGAAAATAAGACTGAGATGCCATTCTGATTTTTAATACCCAAAACAGCAACCCAAATAAAAACTTTGAAGCCAACAAGAGTTTGCACAAATTGGTGGAAGAAATACCACTATGAGCCTGTCAGTTCCAGAAACCAGTAAAGATGGCTGTCAATGATTACTGTGGCTACCCAAATGGAAAAAGTTGGAAATTTACAGTTATTTATTTTAGGATAGGAAAAACAAAGAAAAGACCAAAATAAGATCATGTTAGGCCTGCTGTCTCATGCACTTCTATGAAAATAAATGGGATGTTCCTTAGGTCAACCAATATCCTATATGACGCAATATGAGGATTGGCATATTACTTAATATATAATAGACTCAGGTCCAAGTACGCAAGCCAGGATTGCTTCAACCCTTATATATATCGCCACTATCAAAAATCTTACAGAGTTTTACACCTGGTTTTGGCTTGTCAGATAAAAACTGTTCAGTGGGTCTGGCATGATGTGCTCTCAGGAAAGTATGGTAGGCTTAAATCCTATTCAAACCAAATGGTTTTACAAAGCCCAAACATATTGATATGCTTGCATCATTGACACGCAATTTGGAAATCTTGGTAATGTATGTCAAACACAAAATTTCTTTGCTTGAATTTTTTTGCATTTTAAAATAGTTTGTTCCCCTTAGTAAGACTTAAACCTATTTTTTTAAATAAAGCATTGTATAGAAATACAACTTGGAGGCTAATGCTTCTCTCTGTCTTCTACTACCTCCTTGAACACCCCCTTAATCCTTTCCAACAACTCTTTGGTGGTAGGAAAGACCAGAAGGAGAGAAACCTTAATGGGGTAGGCTGTGATCCACCTCTCATTCAATACATGGGCTAAATCGCCTTATTAGTCAGAGGAAAAACTGCCTTCTTAGACCCTTTTTTGGTTTTATAGAGTATCTCCTTCCTGTTCATGCATAAGAGCTTCTCCTCAGGACTTACAAGATACACACTTCTATCCGACTTTTTACACGCTGACCAGGTAGACATAATGTACATTGTCAAATGTACGGCGTGCCAAGAAAAGACTTGGTTTCCAATTGGGAAAACTCCAATACTCATGATAGCATCCATAGCCTGCATGTTATTGCCGTTTTTTTGGATGCGTGAATAGGATCTTCTAGGGAAAAGGTGTAGGAATTAATGATAAGTGAACATTAGTCCAATCCTGACTATCAAGCTGAGAACTGGTAATAGTTTCACCCATGCCTCCCAGGGTGTGGGGGAAACAGTGGGTTCAGATAAAGGAGCTCTCAGAAATTGTCCTGACTTGGGTTCAGCATCAGAGTTGTACTGTTTTTGCATAAGGTATTGAGGGGGGTTTGACAAAGACCATCCTAAATCTTCTGACAACATTGTAAGGGTTACGCTCTATTTCAGTAGCCTCATTGATTGAGGGTTGGTACTGGTAGGTCAGCTCAATTTTACCAAATTGGAGTTCTGTATGAGGATCATTGCCCGCATATCCTAGCCATCAGGTTGGTATGCTAGTTCCTCAGGGTGGACCCCTTGGTTTCCTTCACTAAGTGAGGCCAGTGAAAATTAACAAGGAGACAGAAACCACTATTACAGAGAACAGGGAGTGGGGACCTTCCATTGGTCATGACGGTTTCATCAGGGGAGACAGGATTTTTAAATATGATAAGATTAAAATTGATCTTAATTAGATTTTCAGTAATAAGAAATTACAAAATAGCCCAGCACTTTATTTTAGGCAGAGTGCTGGGTTATTAGTGTAGACAAAAGGGAAAAGGACTTGCTCACTAGTATGACATTTTAGCCAACGGCAAATATTCCCAGGGTGGCGGAATATGTCCATTGTTTATTGTAATTTATCCATTTTTGTCAGGAATTCCAGAATTGGATACACTGGATGGCTCGCATATCATCTCAACTTTTAATTTTTTTGACTTTTTTTGGGTGTTTAAATTTTCACGCTTATGATTTTACCCTCTCAGATTCTTGCACTGATGCGCTTGAGGGTTTTAATTTGTTTTCTCCAGGATTTCTCCCTTGATCAGTCATGGCAATTTTGCCCCTTTTTGGATTTGATCAGAATCCATTGGAAAGGGAGCGCACTTGTTAGCATATATACCCAATTTTTATAATATAATCTTCTGCAGTTTTCAAGAAAATAGGGGGTATGGAGTGCCTGCTGTAACGAGGCTGGAACCAGCATATTCTGGGGGGAGCAGCAGCAGCAACCCACCACTCATTAAGAATTTGTCCCAGGTTTGCTATTTTCCAGAATCAATGCTCTAGGGGCTTTTTTCTTTCTTCATTCAGAAGTGATGTGCCTACATGTCCAGCCTAGTAATGGTGGCAGGAATCCTTATATTACCCTTTCCTAGAAGGACAGGGTCTACTTCTCCCTCAGGGGCCTGGACTAGCGCATAGTTCTTATATGGTGAAGGAAGCTTGATGGCTGAGACTCTCATGGGTTCAGGGGTGGGTAGGGGTGTTGGTGCCTTAAATTTCCTGTGTGGAAGTCTTTGATTGATTCTCGCCAGTTGGTGCAGTCTCCAGTGCAGATCCAACTGTTCTCATATGCCGGATATCACTTCCAGGCCACCAGGTATTGGGCTCCCCGCTTAACTCTCTGGAAGTCCAGGATCTCTTTCATCTCAAATTCCAGCGCTCCTTCTATTATTACCAGCTTGACCTCTCTGGGTTTTTATTCTTTAAAGAGGGACAGGGCGGAGGCATGAAAGGCTGAGTGAACCTTATTCAATGGGGGAACTCTATATGGAAGGACTGTCCATGTTTACATGGCCTTATTGAGGGCTCCAACAGCAGGGACAAGGCTGGGAGGCAGGAGGTCCAAAGGGTCAAATTTCAGTGCCTTCTTGACCTTAAGCGCACCTTAGATCAATGCTCAGAACAGGCTAGGTACTCCCAGGTTGGTACAAGTGAGGTGCCTAAAGCCCAGCCTTCTGTTTTGGCACTCACGTAAAAATGGGCAAGTTTTATTTTGAATGATGATGGCTCAATTTAGGTGATCAGTGAATGGGGGTTTGAAACTTATTATATTTATGAGATTGTGAGCTCAGTTCAGGTTCAACTTCAATCAATCACTTGAGTAAGGTTGGTTTTTAAAGTATATTACCCTTTCTGATAGAAGCATGCGCCTATTGGTGCACCAAGGCTTAGTATCACTTTTGCTGATCCAATTTCCCTGAGTTAGCTTAATTATGCTTGCTTGAGACCAATGTTTCTCGTTTATTGTCTCCCTAATAAATCCTCAGGCCGTTTTTACATTTTTCTATATGTTGACTTGGGCAAATCTGTGCATGGACCTCTTCAAGGATGTCTTGTGACATGTTTGTATTTATTTGAGGCAAGCTGACCAGGGGATGTGGACATTACCTAAACTAAAAATATACTAAAAAATGTAACTATTTGGTTCAAAAAAACGCCCTAATGAGCGGATTGAGTAGATGCTTCAAAAACCAACCAACCAGGTGGGCAGCGGAAGCCAAATATTCCTCCATGGCAGAAGGGGAGGGGGTCAGGGGGCTCATCTTCGGCAGCTTATTTGGCAGCAGCTTCTTCCTCCCAAAGTAGAGTGCGTGTCACAGCCATCAGTAATGGTGTTGGGGCATCTACGGTATGTGGTTTGATATCTCTAATGATTGGAATTTCATGGAAATTTCCAGCTAGGTAATTGGCACTGAGATATTCGGTTGAAGCTTTTTCAGCTTTAATTCGGGCGTCTGGGAGTTGAATGAAGGTGGCAATGTTGGTTTAAGTTAGTTTTGCTTTTGGATTCCGTGCTATAGTTGTCACATTCTGGATAGCATCATTTGCATTTTTGTAGTACTTGTTCACCAATATTTTGCTTTTTGGAGTTAAAGTTGCGGGGATAACAGAAGGTGGAATTCCTCCTTTGAGTATCACTACTGATTAAGTGACAGCTTTACACATGGGACGACAATCTGGTGTTGCAGCTGCAATAATTGCAAGCTGGTGATCACTGCGAAACAATTCAGCGTTTGGCTGTGGGGTATAAAGTCAAGGGGGTATTTGGCGTCCCATTCTGCATTAATGAACCGCTCAATTTGCAAGGATGGTTCTTCAATGAACTTACCTGATTCATCAATTTCAGCTAATAATTCATATGGGTTTTGGTTGAATTGGATTGGGGAATCAGTGTACAGTTGAGGTTTGTTCGATTCATTTGCAGAAGTATGGGATCAAACTAGGATCCAATCCGTTGCTTTATTGGAGGAATTAACTATGGCATTGGGGGTGAGGAGGAGGCTGATTGGTGGCTGCAGGTGCAGCTGCAGCAACAGGCTTTGAGGGTGGAAGAGGTAGGATTGTGCCCCATGCCTGAAATTGTACAGGGTGGGCAGTGGATTAGAGGTCAGCGGATGAGTCATCTGATCCACCTGAAGCGGTTGAGAAGGGGCACTTGCGATTTGATGGTCTAACTCAAAACATGATGGACAGATCGTCTGCCCACCCTCAATGTGGGCCCAAAATGGATGGTCAGGCGCTGAGGGAATAATGGTGTGCGGCGGAATTGCCAAGCAATTTTATTAATTTCAGGGCTTATCATGGCATATGCCCGAGGCCCAGCAAGTCGTGTGGCCCCATTTGGGACCACAAATTGTAAGATGGGGGTTGGAGCCATAGGCTGCCAAACCGTCCATCAGCTCCTGGTGGAGCACTTCAGGGGGGAGGTGGGTGGGCAGGCCATCAAACTGGACCACCAAAGTGGTGTCTGCTGGGAGCTGAGTTTGAGTTGTAAGGAGAGGGGTGCCCTGGAATACCAGGGGCACAGTTGCTGCAGTATAAGCGTCAGCTTCGCAGGTGAAGCTGAGATTGAAATACCCCTTGTAGGTGTGGAAATTGATAAATCTGGCGGGTGTCATCACCGCCTATGCCATTTTGATAATGGCTTGGTCGTGGTATGGGAATAGTTTCCCATATTCGACCCTTAGGTCATAGCACATGTTGCCTTGGGGGAGCACTAGGGGGTAGTGTGGTAGCACTTGGGTACAAGCAAGGTGGGTGTCTAGGTCCTTGGGTGGAACGAATTGGCCCATAGGTTTGGAACGACTGGGTGAACCAGTCCTAGCGCGTTTTCCTGCCAGATGGAAAATGGCGGGGGAGTTTCGCTGCTGCCCCACACTGAGCAGCCAGTGGAGAATCCAATGACATCAGAGCAAAACTACTATGGGCAAATTCGATTTGTTTTATAAATTTGTGAAATTTGGCTCAGAAAGTTATGCCAAGTGGAAAGAGAGTTGTCTTGTGACATGTTAGCCATTTTATTTTATTTAAAATAATGACAGCCTCAGATACACCGCTGGGACAACCAGTTTCCTCAAAACCAGTTCACCCGCACACTCAACTTTTGTACCAAACTCGGTCATAAACTGCCCTTTGGGGCACAGTCAAGTTTTGCTGTTTGCAAGATAATATTACATTTACTATGCTCAACACCCTCTCCCTATGTCTATCTAGCACCAGCTCACTCTGTTGAGCTACATTATATTGACACTGATGACGAGTTCCCTTGCTCTGGCCCAGTGCTTCATGCACCGCCAAGCAGGGAACTGGAGAGTTATAGACACTCTCTTGACAAGGACCCACTTGGCAGGACCTTGCTGATGGGGAATGGTCTGACACTCTTGCATGACAGATTCTGGCAGGGGACCTTGAAGTGGAGATTCATAGTGTCCACCATCACAAGGTTGCCCACATGTTAGTTCAGAGCTGCTCTACTTCTTATTAGCAAACCATTTGGCGTCCTTAGTTGCTTTCATAAGCTGTTTTTGCACCAGTTGGTGTACCTTGCAAATGTGCGCTGAAAAACCATCCACCACGGGGATGACAGAGCATATCTTGGGGCCAATAGTAAATGCTGCGTTGTAACCTAAGTTTTCATAAAATGTGGCATCCCCATCAAGGTGTGGAGGGAATTGTTATATACAAACTGAGCTAAGGGGAGTCTTCCACCCACGTGTCTTATGAGGTAGTAGCATAACAATGGAGATACTGATCAATGACTGTTTGGTCCTTTCCATTTGTCCATCAGACTGTAGGTGGTATGCTGATGATTGACAGGGTTTAATTTCCAATGCTTTCACAAGGCGTCCTAAAATTTTGGAGTAAGTTGGTGCCCTCTGTCGCTCACAACTTCCTGGTGAACACCAATTCTGGTGATGGCGTGGGACACAAATAAATGGGCTATTTCCTATACAGTGGTTGTCTGTAGGAAAGGGATGAATATAGAGTACTTTGTAAAATGATCTACCACCACTATTATAAATTCATAAACCTGTAAGATTGGCAGGCCACTTTGAAGTCTACCAATTTCGACGTCCAGGGCCCGCCACCTGTTGGAAAGGGTGTAGAAGTCTGTTCCTGCCCATCCTATCCAGTTTTGATTTCACACAGATAATGCTGTTTTCTATCCAGTTGGGAACTTACTTCATTAGTCCATTCCAGTCATATGCAAATCTAATCAGTCTGATACATTTTTTGTGCTGGGTGCCCCATGGTTGGCGGGCCATGATATTCCATTATGACTAATGGGTATAAAACTTCAAGTACCCATACCCCGACACAAAAGCAGATTACCCTCTCTTATTTAGTATACCACCTGGAGGGGATTTACCTTGTCTGTACCCGTTTGCTCAGGTCATGAACTCCCAGGGTTTCAGTTTGGGCGTGCAGTATGGCCTTAAGTAGTGGGAGTTAGGTTTCAGTTGTTGGGATTGTTCCAAGGGTATTGAGTGTAGCAGGATCAGTGGGGTCAGTATTGGGCGGGTAGTAGCCTGTCAGGGTTGTTTCTTGTTTTAAGCTGGAGGTGATTGCGGCAATAACTGCCAATTCCCCTGGGGACCTGATGTAATCTGCTCCAGCAGAATCACTGTCTTTAGTTCAGTATCCTCCCCTTGGATTAGGACTAACTGACGGACTTCTACCAAGGATGTCCAGCAGTATGTGCATCAGTCCTAAAACAAATTCATATTAGAAATCGAGATTGAGGAGGTCTCAGTATATCATCATTTATTGGTGTGCCAATTCTGGGGTTTCTAGTAATATGTAAGCTACTTGTGCTCAATGTGCACTGTTACTGTGTGCTTAGCTCCTTGTTGCAGGTTTCGTCAGTGTGTCAATAACCAGGTGATGGCAACCAATTCCTTGTCATAGGATGCCCATGCATGTTCAGCACCTGTGAACTTCTGGGAGAAGCTTACCAGCAGGTGTTCCCATCCATTGCGCTATGCAGTAGAATGGCTCCTATGGCCAATCCAGAGGCATCGCAGGCTACTATAAATGGCTTGTCCCTATCAGCATGACACAGTATTGGCATGGTAGTATAGACCTCTTTGACAGTGTCAAATGCTCATTGGCATTCTTCTGACCAGATGAAAGGCACATATTTGCCCATGTCAGACAATTTCAAGTCTGATATTTTGAGAAGAGTGTTTTGGATGAGTATTATTGTAAAATTGGCCAAAAGACCCTGGCCAATTTGTGGTGTGTAGCGATTCCAATATGACTGGATGATATGCCTTAGGTTGTGAGGGTGGGATAGATGGATCCGCCGAGATTGATATGAGTAATAGTAATTTGAGTGCATCAAAATTAGGCGATATTGGGTTGTTGGTAAATCGCTTCAAATTGGGTGTCAGGAGATTAACAATGAAGAATTAACATAACTAATGAGATATGGCGAATTGAGTTACTAAGCTGTGTAAGTAGTATCATCCAAAATTGGTACGATATAAGCAGGATAAGAAGATTGAGGGAGGTTAGTTTTTGGTAGTTGTTGAGTTAGTGGAACAGCGGAAATCAGCTGTAATAGATGTATTAATAAAGAAGAGTTGTGGGAGCAAGTGCTCCATATTTATTTCATAAGTCTATTATTTTATTTTCAGGACAACGATCCTCACATCGTTGATCCTAGCTGCTCAGTGGGTCAAATCCTGTGCCAAAACCCTTCAGTGTATCTCTCACCTACTGCCAATTTTACAACAGTGGTGCTCACTACAGGGGGCCCATTGATCAATTAAGATATGATAAAAACTCAGTTGCCAGCCATGTTGCCTCAAGTTGCCTATGTGGAGCTGAAACTGGCGTTGGATGCTGTGCTTAAAAAACAAGATGAGCTGCTCCAGGAGTTCTACTGCAATAAGCTGCCCCCATTTGATCGCAAAGGGAATATCTATGGGTACTTTAAGTGATTTGAGATTGCAACTGAAGGAGTCTCAGATTGACGAAGAGCAAAACTGTTGATTTCTTCCTTGGATGTCAGAATTGCTGATCGTGTCATCTTTTATCTTTCAGGAAGTTCCCTTATATACCAAGAAGTCAAAGACATGGTGCTGCGGTTATTTGGTATAACTGCAAAGATGTCACATTGGAAGGCCGAATTTTTGACCATTAAGTTTCAGTGGAATGAACCCCTCACTGTGTTTGCTGAGCGATTTACGGTGGAAGCTCACATGCTAATTGGGGCTGGAGTTTTATCTGGAGCGGAAGTGTGTATTGCAATGACTTCTGCTGTGAAGCCATACCATGAGTTACATAACGTTATGGCCACGCTGTTGGATGAAGATGTACCTTTGCTTAAACTTGTTCAGTTTTTGTACTGTATAAAATCCAACTTCCCTCCACCTAATGCTGAGCAGAGTCCTTCTGCTATAACTGCTGAATCATCATATTTGGGGAACACTGGCAGTCCAGTGCAGATTTCACCAGGCTATCATCAGCAGTTAAACGTCCAACCTATTCCTGCTTATTATTCCTGGTCAAAATCGCCCTAGACCTACTTATGCTGATCACTTCCAGCTTTACTCTCATTGTGGTTTTTTGCATTTATCAGGGGCGTGAGCCCTATGGGGGTTAGCTGTTTTAAATGCAATCGTCAGGGGCATCTGGCATGATGGTGCTCTAATCAACTGGTCTCTTGTGTACAACCAGGACAGTACGGCCAGGGAAAAGTCAGAGCGGAGTAGAGAAGGGACTCTCTATCTCCAATACTCTAAACCAAGACTTCCCACCTGAACCCAAATTAGAATATTCAGCGGAAGTTTCCTTGCACAATGAGTCAGCTTTATATCAGCAGCCGGTTAGAGGGGTGAATGTTTTGACACAAGTATAGTCAGTGACTTTGGCGGAAAAGGGGTCTCAGATGCATGTTGAGCCATATGCCTGTCAAATGTTCTACCAAGTAACCCCTGAAAAGTTAGACCCCTCATTGGATGCACCTTTTTTGCAAGCAGTAAGCGTCGCTCTTCCTGTCAAAACTATCATAAACCAATACCTAGAATTGGTGAGGGGATTGCGTGTTTCCTTGAAAACAAGGATTCTTTAGATGTCCATGTTATCAACAGTCGAGATGCATCCTAGTCTGAATGTACTTACTGTGACTTGGTTGTAGCTAAGCCCCGAGTCCATGCTATCATAGATACCGGTGCCCCATCAACATAGTCTCCACCAAATTGGTGGCCAGGTTGGCATTAAAACCAGATGTGGAACACCGTATGGTATATGGCACTGCTGGAGTGGAGAATACTGTCTCTGAGGGAGCATACAGTGTGCTTCCGCTGAGGTTTGGTTCTAATATCATTGTAGCTCCAGATAAAGTGTTACCAAATAGCAATTATGATCTGTTAATTGGAACTGCCTTTTTGCAGCACTATGGGGGCTGTTATTGATATGACAAATGAGACTTTTGAAATATTGGGTCAGCGAATCCCAGTCCACTTCACCTCTAACAGAGTACCAAATGATCCGGTGCATATGGGGAATAATAACCTAGCTTATAGTGACGTAGTAATTCCAGTGTGTTACCATCAGTTAAAGGGCAAAACCCGGGCCCTTCCTCAACAGATATATGAATATCAAGGGCTGCCGCTTAGAGCTGCCAGACCTATATCTATTCCATCTGGGCATCAAGTTATATTGAACACTGACTTGGTGATTGAAATTCCAGACGGTCTCTATGGGGAAGTTATTAGGCCATATCAGCAATCACGATTTGAGCCCCACGTGGCCCCAGGCATTATTTTACCAGGGCAAGGGGAGATCAAAGTTTTGCTTGCAAATCTACAAACAGTACCACTGTAAAACCGACGCCACCAAATAGTGTCATACTTACACTTAATCCCCATTGAGGATGTTCTTTTGGTTCATGAACTTGGGTCTCTGGAGGAATTTGGTCTGCCTTTCAAACAACAGCACAGTGTAATGGCACTTGTATCGCATGTTGAATTAATGGGGCTGTTGGAACCACAGAAGGATAGGGAAATCGCTTTACTTCAAAAATATAAAGAGATTTTTGCTGTCGACAACCATGATTTAAGATGCGCGTGGGGGTGGTTCATAGGCTGGACACTGGAGAGCATCCACCCATCAGGTCAAGGACGATCCACCAATCAAGGATGGCGGAAGAAGTAGTAACTGAGTAAATTAACAAGCTATTAGCGCAAGGGATTCTTGAACCATTAAAGAGTCCATGGGCTTCACCCATTCTGGTTGTTAAAAAGAAGGGTGGCACCAACTGTGTAGTAATTGAATACCAAAAGCTCAACATCATCACTAAAAAGGAATCATATCCCTTACCACGGATTGATGACGCTTTAGATCAGCTAGGGGGAGCTCAGTTCTTCTTGGCTATGGACCTGATCTCAGGCTATTGGCAAATTGAGTTGCCACTGGTGGAGCAGATGAAGTGTGTGGTAATCTCATCTAAAGGTCATTTTCCAACTAACCCATATGCCACAAGGGCTGTTTAATGCCCAGCTACTTTTCAACGAGCAATGGATACTATTCTGGGGGACCTAAAACTTTCATGTGTCCTTGTATACCTTGACGACATTAATATTTTTTCCCCAAACCTTCTCTGAACACCTCGACCATTTAGAAGCTGTATTCTGCCAGCTCGCTGAGGCCAAAATCAAGGTTAAACCCCGGAAATGCCACTTCTTTAAGGACCAGCTGGAGTACCTGGGGTTTGTAGTTGATGCCACAGGGCTGAGACCCCAACCAGCCAAAGTAGAAGCTATTTGAAAAATGACTATACCCAACAGTAAACGGGATATACAGGTCTTTTTGGGAATGGTCGGATATTACCGGCGCTTCATACCTAACTTCAGCTATATTGGGGGACCACTCTTTGAATTATTAAAAAAGGACACTATGTTTGAATGAGCGGAACGTCAGCAACACGCTTTTGATACACTTCAAACAGCATTAACCAGAGCGCTGGTGTTATGCTATCCCAATTTTGAAAAAGAGTTTGTTGTTCAGACAGATGCATCCCTTTCCACTGTAGGGGCAGTCCTATCCCAAAAAGATGAGGAAGGAGAAGAGCACCCCGTAGCATACTGTAGTTACAGTTTAAACAGCCATGAACGCAATTACACCATGACTGAGAGGGTGTGCTTGGTGGTGATCTACGCCTATAAGCAATTTTGGGTGTATTTGCATGGGGTGAGATTCATAGCTGTAACGGATCATGCCTTGCTACGCTGGTTACAAAATCTGAAAGAACTGGAATGGCGTCTGGCCCAATGGGCTCTTAAATTGCAGGCATACAATTTTGAAATTCTCATTGACATGGAGCAAAACACCAGAATGTCAATTGTTTATTAAGTTTACCTATAATTGCAGTTACAGCAGATCTGAGTGTAACCTGTTTGATAAGATGCTTAATGGCAAGTATGACGATGATTCGCCCCCAGTCATCAAGTTATTGTATGGAATAAGGGCCAATACGTTCCAGAAAAATGGGGAATTATATAAGCAGATAGGGAACACTACCGTGAATATTCCAAGACCTTCCACCCGGCCAACAATTATTATGAGTGGACAATGAGCAGTTGGACATGGTGGAGTGCATAAGACCATGTAAATATTGTGGCCTCAGTATTACTGAGAAAGCATGAACTTTGATATTTTTGATACTACCTCCTCCTGTCACCGATGCCAAGTGGAAAAGCTGTTCCGCCAGAAGACTTCATACTGTTTAGCGAAGCCGCACTTCACCTGGCACACTGTTTCAATCGATGTGGTGGGTCTCTTGCCAACAGGGGCAAACTGGTGCAAATACATCCTGGTAGCAATTGACCACTTGACCAGGTGGGTTGAGGCGCGACCAATACGAGATTTTGGGGCAATAACGGTGGCCAAGTTTATTATGGAGTGTATAATTCAGCGACATGGTTGTCCCCAATTTATCCTTACTTATAATGGGATGAACTTCACTTCACAAATTCTACCTAAGCTAAACAAGATGATGGACATCTGTGGGGTTCTAACAACTCCATATCACCCCAAGTCCAACAGAATGGTTGAACGGGCTAATGGGACCCTGGTGAACGTACTCCAGAAGTTGTTCATGGACAGGCCCTCTGATTGGAGTACCTCCTTTCTACCGTGGTGTTCGCCTACAACATTAGCTACCATTCAGCCATGGGGAAAAGCCCATTCCAATATCTTTACAGATGGCACCCGGCTCTGCCCTCCCTCCTATATGCCTGTGTAGAGGACACTGGCGGAATGGATCCACAACGCTATTTAACCATTCTAATGAATACGCTGATCAAATTACAAACTGAAGAATACTCATTCAGCTTAGCCAAGAGAATCAAAAGCCAGGTTGCTGATCAGGTACGGTAGAGTGACCTAGCACAGTTCAAGGATGGAGACATGGTCTTATTCCATGATCAACATGTGGTTAGCCAAAACACAAGCTGACCAATATCTGAATCAAACCATTTGAAGTCATTGAGAAGAAAGGCATAGATGTATATACTATCAAGGACCCCACTAGCGGTCAGATCATCAACCAAGTGCATGCAAAGTTCCTCCATGCGTATAAGCAATAGGAGCCTTATTGTCCATTCAAGGAGGGGGTAATATCACGATTCTGATATTACTGGATGATAAGCCTTAGGTCATGAGGGTGGGATGGATGGATCTGCCAAGATTGATATGAGTAATAATACTTTGAGTGCATCAAAATTAGGCGATATTGGGTTGTTGTTTAAATCGCTTCAAATTGGGTGTCAGGAGATTAACAAATGAAGAATTAACATAACCAATGAGATATGGCGAATTGAGTTACTAAGCTGTGTAAGTAGCATCATCCAAAAAATGGTATGATATAAGTGGTATAAGATGATTGAGGGAGGTTAGGGTTTTGGTAGTTGTTGTGTTAGTGGAACAGCGGGAATCAGATGCAATTAATATATTAATAAAAAAAGTTGTGGGAGAAAGTGCCCCATATTTATTTTATAAGTCTATTATTTTTTTCAGGACAACAATCCTCACATCGTTGATCCTAGCTGCTCAGTGGGTCAAACCCTGTGCCAAAACCCTTTGGTGTATCTCTCTCACCTACTGCCAATTTTACAACATGGTGGAATCCTTCAAAACATGGCAATCTTTCAAAATACTTTTAAAACTGACCAAATGGTTCGATCTTAGGTAGCTGGAATATTCTGACTCCTCTTCAGAATAAAGCAAGCTCTTTCTGAGGTCCCTCCCCGCCTTACCACTAATCTCATTCAAGCCACACCGCGGAGACCAGGCCCTTTTATAGGGTTGGAAGGGGTCCTGAAAAGTGCAGATATTTTCTCACATGGTGATTGTCTCAAATTCATTAAATCATTACTCATGGGCTTTTCCTACCCACTCTTGACCCTCCATCAGCCTTTCCAATAAAGCTAGGTAGATTCATGGGCTTCAATTGGTTGAATGACCATATTCCTTATTTGGCTTGAATCTAGTGAATGATTTGATGCGTACACCTTCAAATCCAGAGTGAGTTTATTACTAAGCTGTAACATTATATGAGGTTTCTTTTTCTTATCACTGCAGCACTTAATAAACAAAAATACTTACAACTTTTTAGTTTTTAAAAATTAAAATTATTTGAGGTGGGTTGACCTTGAAACAAATATACCACACCGAGAATATTTTCTGCCAGTACAGGTTTTGAACTCAAAACCTGCACTAGGGGTGGAAGCAGTTTTACCCGCTCAGCTAACCACCCTAACTTTTTAGTTTTTAGTATCTCTTTATTTTTATTAATTAAGTGGTTTTAATCCCCTGTTTGTTAAAGTTTAGGCTTTAACGCACCAGTGAGCCTAAACCTACATAAAATTTAAAAAATGGTGATCACTACAGGGGTTAGCCTGTACACCACAATAAACTTCTTAAAAATGGAGTTTTGGGGAAACTTCCCTCACAACATCCCCGCTTCAGCTGAAACTAGGATCACTGCTTTAAAACATTGACCAGCTAGTGCCTTGTCTTGACTAAAAAAGCATGAGCTTCCCCTCTCAGGCCCTTATGGAGCCGCTCCCACCATCCACAAACCCCCTTTAAGGATAAGTTTACCCCAGGCGAGGAAAGTGTTGCTTCTTTCTCTTTATGTATGAAGTTGCTATGAAGGGGTAAACGGATCATTTTAAAATTAAGTACCTCCTTCCATGCTTGAGTCGTGGCGCTCAAGAGATAATGGTTCCACACATGGCCACCCTCAGCACCTGAGCGGAGGTGAAGCAAGCAATAACTGAGGAATTCGTCTTCCTACAAAGTTTGAACAGTCAAAACAGGCCTTTATGTGCCTTAGTCTGTTAAAGGTGAATCAATCGCCTCTTTTGCCAACCGTTTTTAAATTAAAGCTCAACCCTTATTGCTTGCAAAAATGCTACCCCTAGAAGATGCTATTGCTTCCATAGGCTTGCTTGGCGTCCCATACTCCTTGGCAATGCACCTCTCTTATGTAAAGCGTTTATTTAAAAAAGTACAAGATATCAAGGAAGCTTTATTAGAGGTGTCTAGTCTTTATGAAATTGATCCTATGCAAGGGTCTCTGAGCCAAGCAGCTACGCCAACTATCTTAGCCTACAACAGCTGTTTCCCTCTGGAAACCTGCACCTATAGTGCCATCACTCACTGCGTTTTTCCTATAATGATAATCATATGGTAATGGCTGTGATGGGGAAATGCTCCCCTTCATCTTCAGCTCCAAAACCCAGTTAGTAAAAGCAGTCATTTCTTTTCCTTGCCCATCTTTTTTTCCAGAGCAGCCTTCTCAAGTGGTTCAACAGCTTGCTCCAAAGTCTAAACCCCTTTCTTGGGTGCCAATCGCCCCCATTAACAATGGGTTAATTGACCAAGGCACAAAAGCTAAACCGCCCGTTTCACAAAAACACATAGTCACTGAATATTCTAAAGATGATATAGAAGAAGCATTACCTTCCACGACGCTATCTTCCTCAACCTCTCAGCCAGCTAATTCTAGTGTGAAACCTGTCTCTATGAGGTAGTTATAAACCCCCTACCTTAAAATTTGAAATTTAAGCTGTGAAAAATTTCAACGCCTCCCCCAAAAGCTAATAGGATAGAGGAGCCACCCCAAGAACTATCATGCCCAAAGGGTAGTCCTGAACCTACCTCAACCCCTGTGACTCCCTAACCTGCATTGGTAATTCCTCTGATGACAAATATGAAGGGGGTGGCGAAAATGGAGGTCACTATATCTTAGGAGAAACATATAAAGTGGAGGTATCAGACCAATTGAACCCAGAGAGAGTGAATTGGGCAAAGATCCCTCGTCAAACTTATCTTTGGAAAGTGTTGAGGGGTCTTGAGATTATTGACACTGTCAGTGAATCTGACCAGTTTATTGCCACCTTGATCCGCCCAAACCAGTGTGTTAGTAACCTGCGGTATATCTAGAAAATATCCTGAGACATCCATAAGACTTGCCTCTACTCTCCAACTAAAGGAGGTTCTCGCTCTTTCCCCCAACTTAGGTGGAAAATTAACTAAGGTGGAAGTCATAGTCAATGGAGTGTGGGTTAAGGCTATCCTTGAAACTCGGTCCCCAATAAACGTTGTGTCGTCAAAACTCATTAAAAAATTAAACTGGCCCCCAATATTGACTACATTTAAGAATTGGGACTGCAGGTCCTTTAATACCTGCGCTATTGTGGCGTACTCTTCTCTTCTAATCCATTTTTGGGAAGCTCATCTTGTCTTCTCCCACAGTGGCCCCAACTAACAATACATTTGATTTACTCATTGTTACCCAGTTCATGCTTAGTATGAAGAAATTATTAACTTGAAGCAGGGTTATCTCTCTCTGCTTAACTACGAGGTTCCCCTTTTGGCAAATTATAAGTTTAATAAAAAGGACTATGTTTGCACAGTCATGTATCCCTCTTCCTCTTTATACCTACATTATACCACAGCAGGATGACATACCAAACTGTTGCCTCAATCATTGGACGTCCTCATTGGTATCCCTTTCTATTCTTCTGAATAAGTGACTATCAAGGCTGGCGGACAAAGGGTAGGTGACATTAAGATTACCGTGCAATTTCACACAACTGCCTACTGAGCCTAATTAGCCTAGTGGAGTTAGTCTTTTGGAGCCCAGAGTTTTGCCAGGCGTGCTAGAATCCGCTTATCAACGGCCCATCAACCTCCTACTAGGAAATCTCACCAAGAAGGATATGGTTGTAAATAAGCATCAGGAGATACAAAGAGGCCTGCTGATGCCATCTAGTACTAAAAAAAGAGGCCTGCTGATAATATTGAGGGCATCAAGAAAGTCCACTGTATCAGTTTTATGGCTGATATGGGTTTACCCGCCAACCAATCAATATGCACATTGCCTACTGTTCATATCTCTGATGAACTAACTCCAGCTGAGCTAGAGAAGGTCCACAACCTGCTTGAGGCCTATAGCGACATTTTCTCTAAGTCTAACATAAACTATGGGTACAGAAGGTTTGGAAACATACCATTAACGTTGGCTATGCTCATCCTATCTGCTCAAAACCCTACCGCAAATTAAAAGTTGAGGAGCAACAGATTCAGAAGGAGCTCAAATAGCTGTTGGACGCTGGGTTGTTGGTGCCTTCTTAAAGCCCTTGGTCATCCCCACTGTCAGGATTTCACCAAATTCACATATCTCCAAAAAAAGCCCTTCCTCAATTCCCCTGACATCATCAGAAGGAGCGAGCAATCTATCACAATCTATCAAAGTTGATGATCAATTGGATCTTGATCAACTGATTGAAGATTTGATCATGCAGAGATTAATTTACTCTGATAGATTACGAACCATAAAAAGCCTATAAATATTTCCTCTTTTCGAAAATAAAAAATTAGGTCAATTTTTAATCTGTATTTTGCTTAAATTTCCTCACTTTTTGGAGAATCCGCCTAGTGTAACTTTGAGATTAAACCTGCCCCATTGGAAGTGTAATTCAAAACTTCCAGACTAGTGCTCACTACAGGGGCTCTCTGAGTTACGCACCAGTGACCACGTCTATCACCATAGATTCTCAATTTTCGCCTGACGAGGCTTAAGATCAAGAGCAAGGCATTATTTTATGATGGGTCTTCAATTGGAACCCAAATCCCAAGATTACCCTCCACGTTGGAACTTCAGGCCAACTTGGAACTCTATAATCCTAACTTAAGTCTTGCTCAGACTTTCAAAAACCACCTGAGACCTTGCAAAATATCATCAATCAATTACTTGAAGGGGCTCTAATCCCTGGAATACGTTCTACCTGATCTCGATCAAATGTGGTACCTTCTATATTGCGAGAAGTGCTTCAAACCTCTCAAATGCCAGGGATTGGCTCCAAACAATATTTACAACAACTTGTACATCCTACATTATACCACTTGCTACCTGTAGTTGGAATGCACCATCAAGGGATGCTTAATTTACTAGAAGGACTCCAATCCTTGAATACTTATATTTCTGAGTTTATTAAGTTGGCCTTCAAGTTTAGCCTAGATAATTGTGATGCTATTGCTAATAATCGAACTTCCCTCAATGAAGTACAGCAGCTCATTCAGTTTGACCATGCGATATCAAATTTTATTGATGTACAATTTCAATAAAAAGGTTCAAGAGAGCCAGAAGGAATGGAGAGAGGGTGTTTCCCAACTCTCTGAGCGTAGTCAATAAATGCAGGAAGAAATTAGAGCCCATCTTTTTCAATTGGAACAATTGTACTCAGTAATTCAGTTCTGGGTCAATGAAGTAGAGAAAACCTCTGGAAATATGGGTCCTCCTGGGGTAGAAGAACCTCGTGGGCCACCTGGAGGTGTAGGGCCTCGTGGACCTCCTGGAGCTGATGGGCCCCGTGGACCCCCAGGTGCAGATGGACCTCGTGGACCTCCAGGCGTGATGGTCATTCAGGATCTTATCAGCAAATTAACTATCTCATGAACATGATGACCCACTTATGTGAACAATTCTCTAAGGTGGCCAAAGAATGCAACCTAACCCCTGATGAAAACCGATTGACCCCCTTTTGACTCTTCAGTCCTTGTCTGAGGAATTGATTAAATTTGGGAAAGTGGGCCAAGGACACTGATATCTTATTACATGTTTGCAAATCAAAAGGGAATTGCTCTAAGCGAGAATTGAGACTCTGGAACTCAAGTACAATGCACAACTGGAGAAGATTTTTGAGCTATCTCGCCGACTAGATGAGAAAGTAGGGCATGCAGACCTGAATCGATAGATTAACAAAATTTTGACGGAAGCTGTCGGTCCTTACCCTCAATTTTCTTCTCAAGCTTCAGATTCTGCCTCTTATGTATCTACTCAATCTTAACAGCTTGGAGTGCATGTTTTGACTACCAATGCTCACATGAGTTTCAAGCCAGTATTCAAGTACAAATACTCCCCAGGAAAAGGCATCATTATCGCCTTTCTACATCTGTATGAAAAGGTATTAAGTGAGTCCACGGATCACCAAAAGATGAATAACTTGTCTAATTGTCTTACTCGATTGGCTCAGGATATTATGGTTCCCCACTTTAATGACTTGCTCTACTTGGGCTCAAGTCAAAGAAGCATTGATCAAAGAATTTGGAAGTGAGCAGACCCTATCTTCACAAAAACAGGCCTTTATGTGTATACATCCCACCAAAATGAGTCTATTAAGGACTTTGCTCATCAGTTCTATTGGGAAGCTCAAACTCTTGTAGCCTGTGGTCAGTTAAACTTGGATGATGCAATAACTGCAGTTCTGTCAGCCTTTACTAATAGGACACAAATGCAAGTTTATATGATCAGTGTCTAAATAAATTTCCGAAGTATTTTGGATATTAAGGAGGCCTTATTGGAGTTGCCCCCTCAATTCTCCAAAAAACACCGAGTTTATGAGTCTCCTAGACCTAGTCAGCCCAAAGTCTTTGCCATGCCTGAGAACACTAGATAGATTTAGTGTAATTACTGTCATCGCTACTTTCATACTGAGGATCATTGTTTTAAAAAGGAAGCAGATGAAAAAAGAAAAGAGATAAGGTTAATAAGATTCTTCACCTTAATAATGATGTGAGTGCACAGCAAGAGCAGCAAAGTTCAATTGAGTGTAATAAAGACAACCATTTTTCTTATTCCTTGCCCTCTTTATTGGCATTATTCTCTCAGTTTGGAAGCACCATTACCCAAATTAATTTCCGAGTAAATCAAATCAATGCCAAGGCTATCATAGATACAGGATCTCCGGTGAATGTTGTCTCCTCCAAATTGGTCAAATGGATTAAAGTAACCCCTGATATTTCTCATTATGAAGAACATGGCACCGCCAGCCCTCAGAGTACTCGGTCTATTGGAGCTTTTTCATCCCTTCCTCTGAAAATCAGGAAGCTAACCTTTACCATTCCAGCGATTGCGCTCAATAATTTGAGTTATGACCTACTCTTGGGAACTCAATTTTTACAAGAATTTGATTTAATTATCAACTACCCTGAATCATCATTGTCTCTCTTGGGGTATTGAGTTCCCTTACTTTTATCTGAGCATGCTTCTACTTGACATTGGTTATGTCTGCTAGAAGGAACTAAAAGGTCTTATTCACTTCAGTATCAGGTTGAAGATACTCATGTAAAATTACCTCCTACCATGACTGATATTGAAGAGAGAATGCCTATTTTTCTCCTGAGAAATTAGTTGCTCCACCAAAATCACAAGTGATCATTAATACTTCTTTGCACTTTTCGATTCCCAAGGGGAATTTGCTACAAGTTCAGGGCACTGTCAATAGTTCTGCCAAAGATCTCTTGCCTTGTCCTGGAATATTGGATTATGCTTATTCAGACTCTTTATCTGTATTACTAGCAAACCTTACTGATGTGCCAAAACTGGTAGATCAAGCGCGCCTGATTGCTTATGTCAAGATGTTACCCTTATCTCATATCTATGATGTTAAACCCTTTAAGAGTTTACAAGAGTTTGGATTAGAGTGATCAGGAAATCCTTACTGTGGGACCTGCTATCGGGAACCATCTCCCTAAGGAACAGGAGAAACAAGTGCTTCAATTATTGGATGAATATTCCGACATTTTTGCTAGGCATACTTACAATTTTGGGAAGATGAAAGGTGTAGTGCACACTGTTGAAACTGGTGATCACTTTCCTATACATGCAAAGCCCTATTTTAAATCCAAAGCAGAAGAAGCCCAGGTTACTAAGGAGTTGAATCAATTGTTGGAGGCTGGATTATTGAAACCTTCCAATAGTCCCTAGTCATCCCCATTGTTGTTGGTTAAGAAGAAATATGGTTCTCATCGAGTCATGATGGATTATTGTCAATTGAATGCTATTACCCGATGGGACTGTTATCCCTTACCTAGGATTGATGATTCTCTTAGATTGTTGGCTGGATCCACCTATTTTCAGCCATGGACTTAGCCAGTGGATATTGACAAATCGAACTGTCTCCAGATCATGCCAAGTGTGCCCTGATATCGAGTGAAGGGTTGTTTGAACCAACTCACATGCCTCAAGGCCTAAGAAATGCCCCCGCAACTTTCCAAAGGGCCATGGACAGTATGCTCCAGGATCTAAAGCTTACTTGTGTTCTGGTATATTTTGATGGTATTACCATATTTTCCCAAAAGGTTACTGAACATTTGGACTATCTAAAAGAAGTTTTCAGCCAAATTTGGGGCTCTTCCTTAAAACTCAAGCCCTCCAAGTGCTCATTCTTTCAAAATTAAATGGACTTCTTAGGACATCAGGTTTCAGCTAAAGGGATTGACCCCATGCGGACAAAGTTCAAGCCATCCAACAGATGCCTCCTCCCTCTTCTTTATGGAATATTTAAGTCTTTCTCGCTATGGTTGGGTATTACCAGCAGTTTTTTAACTTTGATAATATAGCTGAACCCTTATTTTATCTATTGCAAAAAGGAGTGTCTTTCAAGTGGGGATCAGCTCAAGAACAGTTTTTAATTCTCTGCGTACCGCCTTGATGAAGGCACCTGTTCTAATTCACCCTCAGTTTGATAAGCCTTTCTTTCTACATATGGATGCAAGCAATGTCACTATTGGGGCTATTTTATCTCAGTGTGATGAAAATAAGGATCATCCTGTTGCTTACTATAGCAAAACTTTGTCAAAGGCTGAACGAAATTATAGTGTTACTGAGTGGGAATGTTTGGTGGTAATTTTGGCCATCAATAATTTTTGGCCCTTTTTATATGGTACCCATTTCACCATTATTACCAACCATTCCTCCTTACGATGGCTGCAGAATATGAAGGATCTTGATGGGAGGTTGGCCCGTTGGGCTTTACAATTGCAAAATTACGACTTTTCCATTGTTCATCGCTCAGGAGCTCAGCATCAAAATGTGGATGGGTTATCCTGACTACCTATTCTGACCTTGGAACCAGAAAAAGAAGAACGCTTGTATAATCTTATTGGATGACCGGAATTATGGGAGCTAGAGACTGAAGAGGATTGAGCCTATCTAAAATCAATTACCAAGGATATTATGATTCAAGAATGAGTTTTGTATAAGAAAGTCAAGTCTAAGTGGTTGCCCTTTCTACATCCCAACTCCAGGTTTCATGCTGTAATGGAAGGTCATGTACAAGTCGGTCATAGCAGCTTAAAGAAAACTCAAGAATGATTGAAGGCTCGATACTATTGGAACAACATGACCAAGTTCATTTGGGAGACTCTTGACTCATGTCTTACTTGCAAACTTCATGGAACTACCAACCCTACTTATCAACATCAAGTCATTTCCCCAACTAAGGCGTTCAAAGTAGTCAGCATTGATGTTGTAGGGCCTTTTCCTCAAGGAGTGCATGGTCATCAGTATATCATTATGACCGTTGACCATTTGACCAAATGGGTTGAGGCCGTTTCAATTGCTACCCCTTCAGCTAAGGCTACAGCCTTATTCCTATATCAGCATATTATTTCCCAACATGGATGTCCAAAGGTCCTTATGTCAGATAATGGGACTAATTTCACCTCGCAGCTTATACAGGAGTTATCAAAATTATTTAACACTACTCAGCAATTTGTTGTCCCATATAATCCATCAACAAATGGGTCATTGAATGAGTTAATGGAACCTTGGTCTCATTTTTAAGGAAAAAGGCCTCAACTGATATGACTAAGTGGAATTTTTAGTTATCAAGTGCCTTGTTTGCTTATTGGATAAGCTATCACCGCATTATCAAGATATCCCCATTTAAGCATATATATGGGCGGGATCCTTCAGTCCCTTCTAGTGTTCAAATTATATTTTTGAAGAAACCATCCCAAGAAATTCTGATTTAGTTATGAGAAATTTGGCTGATGAGATTATCCGCCTCAGGCTCAAGCAATAAATTCAATTGAAACCACCACTTGAAGAGAGACTCTATGAAGCAATCAACATAAACCAGTCTTACCTGAATATCAGATTGGAGATTATTTTATGTATTATCATTATTGGCCAGGTGGATGGACTGAAAAGCTGGGAGCTAATTGTTCTGGTCCTTATAGAGTTATATTTCGAAAAGGATTAGAATATTCAATTGTTCATACTGATACTGGTATTGTGGTAAATTATATTTATCCTAGGTTTTTAAAAAGTCATCCTCCACTGCGATCAAATCTTGAGGGGGGAAGTGTCAGGATTTTACCAAATTTGCATATCTCCAAAAAAATCCCTTCCTTAATTCCCCCAACATCATCAGAAGGAGCGAGCAATCTATTTCAATTTATCAAAGTTGATGATCAATCAGATCCTGATCAACTGATTGAAGATTTGATTGTGCAGAGATTAAATCACTCTGATAGATTATTTTTATTTACATGAGGCAAGCTGACCAGGGGATGGACATTACTTTTGGAGAAAGAAAGTATTGACATGAAACCTGAGCAGGGTCAACTCTGTTGTAGAAAGTTTTTTCACTTCTGGATTGGGACTCAGATTTTTCTGGTTACGTCATGGATAAGGTTTTCGTGTTATTATACCTACTAACTGCCAATAGCTTCCTTCAGCTGGCACCCCAATCAATGTGCAAAGGGTGGGAATTGAACCCGCAACCTTCAGGTTGGTAGTCATACGCCCTATTGACTCGCCTTCCACTATCTACTCTGATAGATTATGAACCGTAAAAAAAGCCTATATATATTTCCTCTTTTTCAAAAATAAAATTTAGGTCAATTTATAATCTGTATTTTGCTTCAATTTTCTCGCTTTTGGAGAATCCGCTTAGTGTAACTTTGAGATTAAACCTGCCCCATTGGAAGTGTAATTCAAAACTTCCAGACCCATTCCTATTTATAAAGAAGAAAAATGGAGGTCATCAGGTAGTTATGGACTACCATAAGCTGAACAACCTCACCAAGAAGGACAGCTACCCTATCCCCTTCATTGATGACTCTCTGTCTCAGCTCTCTGGGTTTAAATTCTTCTCTGCCATGGACTTGGCTAGTGGGTATTGGCAGATGGACCTTTCTCCACGGGATCAGGAGAAAGCGCCCTTATCTTCAGCAAGGGTTTGTTTCAACCCACCTGGCTACCTCAGGGGTTGTGTAATGCGCCTGCTACTTTTCAGCGGGCTATGGATCACATTCTCCAGGACCTTAAGCTGAGCTGTGTGATTGTCTATCATGATGACATCACAGTCTTCTCAAAAATGTTTAATGAGCATCTCACGCACCTATAGGAGGTGTATCAATGTTTGCAGGCATCCAACATCAATCTAAAACACTCCAAGTGCACTTCCTTCCAGAAGAAGCTGGACTTTCTTGGGCACGCCATCTCTCTATATTGGATTCAACAACTTTAGGATACAGTTGAAGCAATATCAAAGATACTCATGCCTAAAACTCTTCATGACATACAAGTCTTCTTGGGCATGGTGGGGTACTACCATCGATTTATCTCAAAATTTGCCCAACTCAACGAGCCCATTGTCCGCCTCCTGGCGAATAACACCCCCTTCTATTGGGGTGCTGAACAAAAGGCTTTATTTGAGACTTAAAGGAGCTATTTCAAAAAAAGGCCAATACTCCGCCACCCTGACTATGGCAAGCTCTTCATGTTATTCATAAATGCCTTTGATTACGCCATTGGAGATTTATTGACTCAATTTGATAAGTAGGGGGTTGATCATCCTATGTCTCATTTTAGTAAAATGCTTTAGAAGGCTGAGTGCAATTACAGTGTCACTGAGAAGAAGTGCTTGGCTGTCCTGCTCGGTGTTAAACACTACCTCCCTTTCCTATATGGGATGGCATAAAAATGATTAATGACCACGCTTCATTAAAGTGGTTACAAAATATGAAAATTCACACTGGGCGGTTGGCTCACTGGGCTCTTAAGCTCCATCATTATAATATGACCATTAAGCATCGAGAAGGGACACACCATATGAATGTTGGTGGGTTAACGCGTCTGCCTGTCCTCCACCTTGACAATAGTGAAGCTGAGATGTTGCATGGCCTCCTAATGACTCCTGTAGTGTGGGCTGATGAAGATGAACCAGTACAGAAACTGCTATCATGACATTCCTGCAACACAAAAGTGGAGAACAGGAAGTTATGTAAGAAAATAGGAGTGAATTGGTTGCCCTAGCTCAGACCATCAGAGCGAGTACCTGTGATTTTGGAGTACCATACCCTTCTAGGGCATAGCAGAGTATGAAAAACCTATTAATGGGTTAAATAGCGATATTACTAGGAGGGCATCATGGAGACAATAACTGAAGTCCAGTATTCATGTTTTACCTGAAAGAAACAATCCAGTTATAAGACTATGTATCTGTACTAACCCATTACGCCTCAAAAACCCTTTCACACCTTAAGTTTAGATGTGGTAGGCCCTCTACCTCAGACCACTGGTGGAAATCGTTATATCTTGGTCATAATTGATCATTTTACCAAATGGATTGAGTCTGTGGCTCTTCCTGATAAACTGTCAAAGCCACGGCCACGTTCCTCCATCAATATATATTTTCCCGCCATGGTTGTCCCCAGGCCCTGCTCAGTGATAATGGGAAAAATTTTACCTCCCAAGTAGTAAAGATCCTCGCTACCTCTATGGGCACACAACAACTCTTTGCTGCACCTAACAACCCCTTGACAAATGGTACTGTGGAAAGAGCCAATGAGACACTGGTCTATTTTTATGCAAAATGGCCACTTCTGACCCTCTTCACTGGGATCTTTTTCTACCCAGTGTTCTCATAGCTTACCATATCAGCTATCACCAGATATATAAGATGTTGCCATTCCAAGTATTGTATGGGTGAGAACCCAGGGTTCCAGATTTACTAGCAAAATATATCTTCACTGATAAGACTGATCCTGAGCAAGCTATGAAGAAGTTAGCCCAGCACATTATTCAGTTGCAATCAGAAGCGATGACTATCTTGGCAAAGATGGTCCAAAGAGGGTCAAGCAACTAATAAACTCCAGCCTTCTCTACCTACCTTCCAAGTGTCAGACTTGGTGCTATACTACCATAATCTAATCACTCCCTGAAGCGAGAAGCTCTGGTTTATCTGGGAAGCCCTATTGTCATTACCTATAAGTGAAGGGACGAGTGCTTAATAAAATCCCTGGCTAACGGAGTTAACATTAACCATGTCCATGGCTGATCCTTGCGCCCATATCTTCCCATAACACTCTGAAAGTGGGTAATGTCAGAGAAATGCAAGTCCATGATTGTGAAAATAGTGTTTTGGATGAGGATTATTGTAAAATTGGCCAAAAGACTCTGGACAATTTGCGGTGGAATCCTTTAAATCTGGGCAATAATTCAATAAATATTAGTAAAACTTTTCCAAATGGTTTGAGTTTAGGTAGCCAGAATATTCTGACTCCTTGGTGGAATCAAGGAAGCTCTTCTTTGGTCCCTCCCCGCCTTACCACCAATATCAACTAAGTTACTTCGCGGATACCAGGCTGTTTTAAAGGTTGGAAGGGATCTCAAAAAGTGCAGATATTTTCTCACATGGTGATTGGCTCAAATTTATTAAATCATTACCTCATGGGCTTGTCTCACCCACTCTTGACCCTCCATCAGCCTTTCCAATAAAGGTGAGGTGAGATTCAAGGGCTTCACAGGTCAAATGACCATATTTCTCTTATTTATGAAAATAATAATGATTTGATGCATTTTACCTTCAATTCCAGAGTGAGTTTATTACTAAGCCGTAACATTATATGAGGTTTCTTTTTCTTATCCCTGCAGCACTTATTAAACGAAAAATACTTTCAGCTTTTTAGTTTTTAGTTTCTCTTCAGATTTATTAATTAAGTGGTTTAAATCCCTATTTGCTGGATTTTAGGCTTTAACGCACCAGCGAGTCTATACTTAACTAAATCCAACAGCCCACAAGGTGTTGGAGCAATGTGTCAAGTTCCAATATTTCTAGTGAGAATTTTCAGGAAAGTGATGATCATAGAAAACTACGCAGTTGTCTTTGATTAATGGGGTAATACACGATTGTATTGCTTCCAGCTTGGAGGGAAAAATGTAATGTCCTTCCTTGAGCACAAATTTTCCTAAGAACTGTGCTTAGTCCTTGAAAAAAATCGTATTATGAAGGCTTTGCTTGCAGGCCCGCCTTTTGTAGGGTGTGTTGGATTTTTGTCTGGGAAAAGTCTTGCTGATGCTTTTTTTACCTCAAATACAGCAATATAATTTAAAGGCTTTTCTCACCATTTATATAAAAATAACATAAACTAATAAATACTAAAAAGGTTTAGTTTTATAGATTTTACATTAGGCGCCACATGGGGATAAAAAAGTGAGCTCACTTAATAAGTCAATAGTAATATTTAAAATGTCAAGGCTCGAAGTTCAGATAGCTTAGTAAAGTCTGAATTAGGTAATATGAGCTGTCAACATATCAGATCTCTAGAACTCACCTTATTTGGGAAGAATGGCTAATTGAGAGTTGGGAGAAGGAAGGACTAGTCCATTAGGTAATTATTTTATTAATTTGACCTAAATTATTGGGATAAAAAAATTTTTTTCTATTTGGCTGAAGATCCTCTGCCCCTATAAAAGGGGCCAGTTTAAGCGGTGTAACCTGTAATAAACTAGAAGAGGCCTGGGGGAGGGAGCCCCAATGAACTCCGGAAATTCACAAAAGCTTGGTGCAATCTGACCGCCCAAACTCAATCTGTTTGCCCAATCATTACCAGAAGAGTTACCCCAATTTGCAAATCCCCAGAAATTGACCAGGGTCTTTTGGCCAATATTTGTATTATTTTCCTCTAAACCACTCTTATCAATACATAAAAATTTTTTATTACTCCCCTTTAAGTTTGGTGGGGGGGAAAAAAGGGCGTAAAAAATGGCCAGTATTATTGATGGGGACTCTGGAAATAGGGATTTGATAGGTATCATCCCCTCGCTTGTATGTATAAAATGCCCTTCCCCGATGAAGTCTTTTCACTTCTAGGGTGTGCAGTTTGTAATACAATCCCAAAACAAATCTTTGAAAAGAAGGGGCATAGAGCTCATTAGCTTCCCCCCTTTTGTGACCTCTTGGCCAAGTTGTCAAAGCCTCCACTTGTAGTTGGATGATTTGTTGGGGCAACTTTTATATGGCTTTCTTCGGGGCTTTCTGTGTGAAAATATTTTTGCTAGTAGAGCTGTACCCCCGGTCCTCAGAGATACAACACATGGAAAAGGCATCAGGATGCAAAAGGGGAACTAATTTCAAAATCATGAGGGGCTGGGGAAATAAAGATCCCAGTAGAGGGTCTGAATTGGGCATTTTGTGGAGTATTGAGAC
>JAKSZP010006650.1:0-222093 GCA_022478985.1 Massospora cicadina | reverse complement strand
ACCAGCGAGTAAAATCTTCTCTCCTTTGGTGGTGGTCAGACTCGTGTGGTAATGATTGGTTAATGTTTACCCTATCATTGTCAAGTAAAATCTTTGCACCTCGGAGGTGGTCAGATTTGTGTGGTAACAAACAACTCAAATTTGGCTGAGAAGTTGGAGAATTCCTATTATCAGTTCTTACCTTATTATGCGATTTTGGTTATAATCCTTATTTTTACAATAGTCAGGATTCCACTGAAAATCCACCAAGGTCTTTTTGCCATTGGTACTCATATCATTGATAACCATATTATTTGAAGATTGGGCAGGAGATGGGCCAATCATGGTAGCAGATTTGGGAGCACTCATACCTCCAACATTCTTTCTCCTAAGTTGAGAAGGTGAATGTCCGACAGCGCTCAAGGGGTGGTACATTAGATGATATGGGGTTCACCCTCACATTCAATTGTGACCTATTAGATGTTCAAAAGCGTGGAAGAGGTTGTTTCTGATGAGGTGGATAAAATTACTGTGTAAGGAATGCTAGAGCCATCAAACAGTCCATGGGCACCACTGTTGCTCATTGTAAAGAATGAGGATGGCTCAAATCAAATGGTTATTAACTATTGTAAACTGGATAACATAATGAAGAAGGATTCCTATCCTCTTCCGTGGATTGACAATGCGTTAGACTGGTTGGGTGGGGCGAATTATTTTTCCACCTAAGATCTGATCTTGAGGTACTGGCAGATCAAATTTCCATCAGCAGAACAAGAGATTTGTGTGATTATCACTTTGAGAGGGTTGTTCCAGATGACTTGAATGACACAAGGGTTGTGTAATTCCCTGGCTTCATTCCAGCATGCCATGAAAAGGCTATTTTAGGTGATTTAAAGCTGTCCTGCATCCTAGTATACCTTGATGACATCAATATGTTCTCGAAGATGTTTACAGAGCACCTTGCCCACTAGAAATAAGAGTTTCAGCACCTCGCTGCCACTAATATCAAAATTAAGCCTTGGAAGTGTCATTTCTTTAAAGAACAATTGGAATATCTTGGGTTCATTGTGGATTAAAATGGGCTTAAACCACAGCTGGCTAAAGTGGAAGCGATAATCAAGATGACTTACCCAGGTAATAAGCAGAACATTCAGGTGTTTCTCAGGAAAATCAGATATTACTGACAGTTCATCCCCAATTTCAGTTGCAAGGGGCCCAGCTTTTTGAGTTGCTAAAGAAAAATGCTTCCTTCAATTGGATGGAACAATGCCAGAACAATTTCGATGTGTTGTGAACCACATTAGCAACTGCACCCATTTTGCAATATCCCAACTTTGACAAACAGTTCATAGCACAAATGGATGCATCCCTCGCCGCTATAGGGGCAGTATTATCCAAAAAGGACGATGACAGCATGGAGCATCCTAATGCATTCTGTAGTAAAAGCTTATACTGTCACAAATGAAACTACACCATGACTGAGTTGGAGTGTTTAGCAGTGATCTAGGCTTACAAACCGTTTCAGGTATATTTACATGGAGTAAGATTCCAAGTAGTGACAGATCATGCTTTCTTGCGCTGACTACAGAATCTGTATGAACTGGAAGGATGGCTCGCATGTTGGGCTATGAAGCTTTAAGCATATGATTTCAAGATTTTACATCACCTGGGAGCAAAACATTAAACTTCAGATTGTCTTTCTCGGCTGCCAATGGTTGCTATCATGGTGAATTTAGCTGACATATTGTACGAGAAGATGGTGGCGAAAAAATATCATGATGATCTTCCTCAGGTGATCAAGGTATTAGATGGGCCCAGGAAAGATACTTTTCTATGCGAGGTGGAGCTATATAAGTGGACTTAAGACTCGACGCTGATTTTCCATAAACCTTTAGCATGACCCTCGATTATTATGGATGCTCATTGGGCTGTAGGATAAAGAGGATTGCAGAAAACGCTGGAGTTTTTGCAACCCTAATACTACTAGGAGAGCATGCACTATGAAATATTGGAAATGGTTAGTTGTTGCCATCAGTGTCAAGTGGAAAATCCTTCTCACAAGAAAACCACATACCAGCTAGTTAAACCCCAGTTCGCCTGGCACAATGTTTCCACTGATGTAGTGGGACCTCTGCTGACTAGCGCAAATTGAGCCAAGTATATAATTGTTGCCATTGATCAATTGACCTGATGGGTGGTGGCCAGAGCTATAAGCGACTTGGGCGCGGTCACCACTGCCAAGTTTATTATGAAGTGTGTTATAGGTGGCACAGCTGCCCACAGTTCATTCTGATGGATAACAGACAAACTTCACTTTGCATATCCTGCCAAAGTTGAATGAGTTGATGGCAATTTGTGGGATTTTGACCACCCCCTATCATCTGGAATCAAATGGGATGGTGGAGCAGGTCAACAGAACCCTAGTGAACATACTCCACAAATTGGTAAAGGGTCAGCCTTATAATGGAGTGCTCTTCTACTTACCGCTGTGTTTGCATATACTATCAGCTATCATTCTTCCACTGGTAAGAGCCCATTTCAACTGCTGTATGGTCGACATCTAGCTCTGCCGCTTTGCTTTATTCGTGTGTAGAGGACACTGGTGGTGTGGATCCCCAGCGATATTTGAAGACTCTTACAGATACATTGATCAAGCTGCAAATGGTTGCCTACTCCATCAGTTTGGCCAATAAGATTCATGATCAGGCAGCTGATTAGTAGAAATGTTGCAGACTCCCGCTGTTTGCTGTGGTGGACCATGTTTTATTCCATGACCAGCACGGATGTGAGCGGAAAAGTCAAGATCTCCAACATCTGGGCCAGCCCATTCAAGATAATCAAGACTGGCATGGATTTCTACACTTTCAAGGAACCTGCGGGGGGTCAGATTATCAACCAAGTTCATGCAAAGTTCCTCCAAGCATATAAACAGTAGGAGCATATTGTTCAGTCAAAGGGGGGTAATGTCAGGAAGTTGATATTACTTGATAATACTCTACACATAAGGCGGTTCAGAGTGGGAATTATAAATGAGTCTTAAGATTTATGGAAAAGGGTATACAAATTATAATCGATCAAAATGATGACCATTCGGTGAATTTAGGGGTAATTTTGCTGAGATTTGATACAAATGAGAGTATATAGAAAAGGGAAGACAATTAGAAGACTAACAAGCCTAGGATGCATCTGGCTTTGGGAACTGAGATATAAAGATCTACATGGAGTATTGAAGGGGAGGTCCTTTTCTGAGGTGTAGAATGATTGCATATAAGTCTGAAATTTATATTGATTTTTGATTGAAACAAGGGACAATAGCTCCATTTATAGCTTATCAAGTTTTATTAGTGAGTCAGCGATCTTCATATCATCTGATTTGGTTGCTCAGTGGCTAATACTCTGTGCAAACTGACTCGGCGGAACTAAGCCTATACACTGAGAATTAATAAATAGTATTGTCTGATGTGTTCAAGCGTTTTCTTTACCCCACCATATATGACAACCTTGTGGGAAGCTTGAATAATTTCTGTACATTCTGAAGGTTTTTGAAATAAAAGCCTTTTTTCATCCATTGTTTTAAACAAATGGCCATTGAAAAAAACAGTTTTCTCCAACACCTTTTTCAGCGGTTTTTGGATTTCCACTGGTTCTTCTTGTAAAACCCCATGGATCATTTGCTCAAATAAGTCATCAGCACAATCTTGCACAGCAAAAATGACAAGTAACATTGATAACTTATCAGCGTTTTGTTTTTTTCTACAGCCAATGTTCTATTTCAATTTCATAGGCCTGCAACTTCAAAGCCCACCGCGCTAATCTCCCTTTTTGTTCTTTAAGATTATGGAGCCAACAAAGATAGGCGTGGTCAGTCATGACCTTGAAAAGTGTTCCATGGATATAGACTCAACTTTGCTTTCAGGCATATATAACTGCAAGACACTCTCACTCCATAACCATATAGTTCTTTTCAGCTTTTGACAGACCTTGGCTGACATATGCCACAGGGTGTTCATCCCCATTTTCGTCTAATTGACTAAGGACGGCTCCTATTGCTGTCAGCGATGCATCCAAATTGAATAATAAATGGTTTTTCAAAATTTAGATATTTTACAATTGGACTTGTTGTCAAATGTTTCCTCAATTCATCGAATGTGATATGAGCCTCATCATTCCAGATGAATCCCTTTTTTGGATCCTTCAATATATGAAAAGTGGTTTGGCTATTTTTGCAAAATCCTTAATGAATTGGCGATAGTAGCTGACCATTATAGAAAGACTTGAATATCCTGAATGCTCTTAGGGACCAACATCTCTTTAATTGCTTCTATCTTCTGTTCTTGGGGCTTGAGTACCTCTGCGTTGATTACAAACCCCAAATACTCCAATTCCTCATTAAAGAAATGACACTTTCTTGGCTTTATTTTGAGATTCGCAGAAGCCAGTCACATGAACACTTCCTCAAGATGGTGTAGGTGTTCAGTGAACATTCAGCTAAATACATTAATATCGTCCAGATAGACAAGGACACAGGACACCTTGAGATCCAATAAAATTTTTTTTAATTGCCCGCTGGAATGTTGCTGGGGCGTTACACAAACCTTGAGCATCCTCGTCGGCTGGTACAACCCCTGTGCTATGATAATAGCACATTTTTCTTGATCCTCTGGGGGCATATCTATCGGCCAATAACCAGGTTTTAAGTCCATGGTGGAGAAAAACTTGGTTTCTCCTAACTGGTCCAGTAAATAAAAGATTCTTGGCAGGGGATATGAGTCCTTTTTTGTGATTTTATTCAAACAACGGTAATCAATTATGACTCTATTCAATCCATCTTTCTTTTTAACAATTAATATAGGACTTGCCCATGGGATGGATGATGGTACAAGCATTCCATGCTCTGAGTTTTTTAATTTCTTTGGCAATCACTGCCTCTGCTTCTCTAGACCTTCGAATAAGCCTCAATCAAATTAGTCCAGCATCCCTAGTATTGACTTGGTGCAAAACATCCTTTGCGCACCTGAGATCATGTCATCCTGAGCAAAAATAATTTGGTGTTTTTCAAATAAGGCCAGAACTTCATCTTTCTAACCTTCCATTACCCAGCTAACTGACCCCTTTCAAATTAGTGTGTGGATATCCCCATCGTTCTCCTTTGATAATCCTAATTCATCTAGTTCTCTTAATTCATGGAAGGAACTCTTCCGGACCTGGTTTTACCTGGGTGAATGCAACTACTTGATGCTGTTTGACTTTTATCAGAGTTTTCCCCAGATTGGTCAAAGGACTCAAATATCCTCATAACTTGGGATTAAAGTCCATGGGGCTACCCAAGGCTCAATCCTCAATTGTTGTCAAGCAGCTTTGATTTCCAGATATAACTGTTCTGGAATTTCTAAAGTCAGTCCAGTCTTCACAATTTGTTTCATTCACGGCTGAATTATGACATCATCCTTAGATTGGATGGTGATTCCACATTTTTCATTTACATATATGGGTAACTTATAAATTTTCTTCCCAATCAATTTTGTAAATGTACAAGCAAATCCCATCCATATAGACTAAATTGATGAAATTATTTCTCTTATTGAGGGGCGCCTTCCCATCCCGTTGATAAATTAGTGGCAACGTCTGCCCCAGAATCGTCAAAGTGTCTTCTTCAAAATCACAAATGACCCTATACTTCCGCATGAAGTCAGTGCAAATGAGGATATCAAATTCTGGTGGTCAGGACAATTGCCCGCGCCAATACAACCAATGATTTAAACTGTAGCGGCAAAGCACTATAGGCCCACAGGAAGTGGTAGAGTCAGGGCAGCCATCCTTTACTACTTCCTGTGATCTAAATCCAGTTTGGCTTTTAATCTCTTCACTAATTTGGTTGATACTATATTGCTGGCGCTCCACTGTCAGTTATTGCCCTGACGGGGACTTGGTTTACCAAAATATCCAAATACATGAACTTTGAAAAATAAGATAAGCTATTTTTTACTGCATGTATGACGAATTCATTTGCTGAATTCAGGGTATGAATTAACTGAACTAATATCTCGTGGAACATTTCTCAAATTGTACCAATTGGACTTGATACATTAACTTGTTCTAACTTGCATTCAATGATATGGTTTCATCTTCAGCGTTTCACTTTCTCCATTATTTGTTGGGCATATGGGCTAGCTATTATTTTTATGGTTTTGGGGGCAATACCCTTCAATTTTGATCTTGTTATTGCGTTTACATCTTGATAGAAAATTTTTTTGAAGAAGAACTAACTTAGGCTCATTCACAAATAGATCTGACTTGTTCATTCATATAATTTATCTGGGGGAACTTTGTTACCTGCAGTTCTAGATTGTACCTCATCTAGACCGCATGGTCTTTTCCCTGCTCATTGGAAATTTCTTGTTTCTCCTTATGTAGGACTAAGTTAACATGTTCCTTCAGTTTGCGTTGTCCACAGTTATTGGCGAAATGACCAGGCTGTCCACACTTATTACAAGTTAACTGAGGCTTATTGAACGGTCTAGATCCTTCATAATGTTTATCTTAATTCCCTCAAAAGTTGAAATCTCTGGATTTGTCAGGGAATCGTTCTGGACCTTTATTATTGTTTGACTGGTTATTCAGTTTTATGTTCAGTTTGGCGCTTCAAACATTGATGATAAGACCTTTAGATGTTCTATCATTTGGAAAAAGGTATTTGCTTTTAAGAGTGGATGGCATCATTAAATGAAGTCTTGGTGAGTATGCAATACGTTCTGCATCACAATACTTTCATTAAAAGCAGTCATCATATTAGCCCCAATGAGGATTTTGTCATGTACCCATGACATCATAGTGGGGGTCAACGCCAAAGACAAGGCTAAGCGCTTGGAGGCCCAAAAGGTTAAGCTACAGGGCCTCCCAGACCTGAAGCACACCCTAAACCAGCGCTGGGTAAGGGCAAAATATGCCCAAGTTGGTCTTAGTGGGGTGCCAAGTGCCCAGCCCCTGACAGTAGCTCAAGCGTTAAAATGAACTATCTACCATATTAAGGCGGATGGTTCAGTTTGCTTAGTTTTGGAACAAGGGTCTAAAACCCGTTCTAGCTATGAAATAACGCGCTTGGGATGAATCTAACTTCAGTCAATAACTCGAGTGAAGTCAGTTTTGGCCTATTTTACTAACTCAGATGGAAGTATCGCCCTATTGATGAGTCGCTGCTTGGGCCCACTGTGGCATAACCCCAATTTCCCCATATTAACTTAAATACATTTTCCTGACTAACATTCCTTGTTGGTTAACTTCCTGCAATAAAATTTTTCCTCATATACCATTTACTTTATGCTTTTTTTATGATCCTGTGTGCAAACCTCTTCAAGGAGGTCTCACGCTCCGTTAACCTTGCCATCCTAAACACAATCCAATTCTCACATCGCGCACTATTAGTCCACCCAGGTACCCTCCAACCTGGGTCATTTACCCCTTCACTCTCTGTGCACCGCGATATTTTTGGCTGGTTCAGTCTAGCATTTCTTTGCTTAAATTATTATTGCTCCAGCACCCTTTGCTGGGCAATAATTAACTTTATTCTAACGGCTAGTTCCCTGACGATGGTCTTGTGCACCCAGCACAGCCCCGCTGGGAACCAGAGAGTTAATGACACTCTCCTAACAGATTTGTGCTTCATCATAAAAATGATCAACAAACGCACCCACTGTTTCATACTTCTTAAACTGAATTCTCATAAATTCTTGTTTCTGGGCTGACATCTTACCTGGACTACCAAAAACTTTCAGAATCGCCTCCTTTGCCTATTTATAGCTCCAGTCTCCCCAATAAGGTAAGGCAAAACTAGATTTTGACATGAAGTATCAAAGCAATATATGACGTTGACAGCTTTATGCCAGTCACTATAGCCATACATGGTCATTTCGAATAAACAGAAGAAGTCAGGTGCATTATCCAATAGAAAACAGGTAACTTTGGATTGCTCTCAAAATCTTCAATGATTACTGGTTCAGTATTTATAATTGGAATTTGGGCGGACAAAGGAGTTGCTTCAAGTTTAACTTCAGGAAGCACCGCAATAGTTGGGGGCATTTACTAAACAGGTTAGGTCATGCTGTCAGCACAACATTCTACTTCAATAGATGCTGACTCATCCTCAAATTAATCCGCCTCATGGTACTCATCTCATGAGCAAATACATTTAGAGTCTTCAAGGTCATCCAATAGTTTAAGGACTTTTTCCTCCCAAGCCAAGTGTTTTTGGTCATTTTCCCAAAGCTGATGATTTTTATTGATTTCCACTTTAAAGTGGCTTTCAGGTCTCAATTTCCTTCTGCAATGTGCCTTACCACTTTTGGATATTGAATAAATGTTCATATATTTCTTGATTTTTATTTTCATATTTGAACATTTCATCATCTAATTTAGTGACTTTAAGCCTCAAGGAATCTAATTTGGATTGAGTTTTTAAATTCTATTACTTTTTTAATGACAATTTTTATCTCTTTGCGAAGCTTGTCAATTTCAGCTCTCATTTCCTCACTGAGATTTTCTAATTTTCATTCCATATCTTTGACAATATCATTAACCTCCTGTTTCCCCTTGATTAAATTGAGAATGACCGTGTGGGTTTCAGTGTTGGCAGCAGCCCTCGGCTCAGCTGCCCCCTGAGCTTAAATCAAATAAGCAATATTTATTCAGCCAATCAGCAGTATTTGTCCACATCATGCTTTCATTGGTAAATAACCCAATTTGGTTGATAATCTCTTCGACTATTACATGAAGTTTAGTATTCAGATTGGCCACCAGTTTTTAATTTGTGTGTTTGATTGCTGAACACACTGTGATGTGGAATCCAAGCCCACGCAAAACTTCTAAAACTGATGTTTAGTTGTCACATTAACGCCTGCTGTTGTACACTATTGTATTGAGTATACTCAACTAGATCGGCAATCACCACCTGCTGCCAAACTTGGATAGCTCTCTGCTTTGGGTAGTTGGTTGAACATACTTGATAACATAATAGCTGATTTTACCAATGCTTCGAAAATATCCTGCTAAGGTTGAAGTGTTCATATTGAAAATTTTTCAAAGTGTCACCTTTGTTCTTCCTGATTGGTTGTGCGGTGGAATAATCCACAGCTTTGATCAAGAGTATCAGTCATCAAAATTTGAAATCCTCTCATCTGGATATCATTAATACACACAAACTCTCTTTAACCGCTCAAAGTCACTATTGAGCGATTTTAAATTTAAGTTTATATATATACAGCCATCTGCCCAAACCTATTCTTTGATGTCCTTGGCTCCGCCGCCTGCCACCCCAGTGCGAGGCAGCAGTGCACCCCCACCTAGCGTTTTCCGCCCTGCAGGCAAGCGCGTTTGGACGGGTTCAAACAGCCCGCCCACTGCTTCCAACCGTTTTGTCCCCCCACAGGACTTAGCGCTCCACCTGGCGCGCGTCCACCCTTCTCGACCCCATCCTCTCGCCCTCCCTCGCTCTGCTATTCGCTATTGCCTCAGAGTGGAATATGGGCGTTTGTTCCCATATGCTGATAAGGCAATTATTGACCTAGCCACTACAGCCTTTGCGCCAGCTGGCTTTATAGACTTCCGCCCTTTTAAGGGCTACTTTGACGTTTGGTTCCAATCTGAGGAGGATGCTGAAGCGGCAGCACAAACTCCTCTAATTTATAAAAAAAACCCCATTCCCACAACCCGTACTCGCCTCCCTTCAGACACCACGCTAGTGGTATCCTTTGCAAATCTCCCATCCCACCTTCCACCCCAGGTTTTGTATGACCAGTTGGTCGCGGGGCTCATGGCTTATGGCACTCAGCCCAACCTCATCTTTGCCATTCTATCTGGTGCAGAACGCCTTGCTGCTCCTCGTGCAACAGCCACCATCATACCACACCACCCTACCATAGCCCAACAGATCCCACCCCGCGCTAGTGTGGCTGCAGCGCCTGATCATTTCTTTTGGGCTCGGGTTGATAATGGTAGGCAGATTTGTTCCCTCTGCTTTGGCCTTGACCATGCAAAAAGAGCGTGCCCCAAGGCCAAATCCGCTAATGCAGCTTCTGAGCCCCCCTCTGGAGGTTCAGTATGGGGCGCTTTGCCGCCCCCTCCCACCCTCCAATCTCGTTCAGTGGGCCCACAAGAAAATCAGCCCCACCCAAAACCTCCATCCTCACTCTCCCACCTAAATCTACGTCAGCCAATCAGAGCAATGCTTGGACCAACATTCGCACCCAAGCAGCTGCCCATTCGCTCAATCATACCCACTCAAATTTAAACGCCACTATTCTAGTGAACCAAAATCCATGGGATCTATTGGATGAAACTGACGAATCAGGTAATATCCTCATTAGTAAGCATACAGGTCAACCTCTCTGCCATGGCGATTATGGTCAGACAGAATTTTTCCTTCCCAACTTTGATGAAACCCCTACCCCTCGCCATTTCGCTCCTCTACCCAATACAGCCCCTTCCAAAGTGACCACCAGCTCGCCTTAGCTGCGGTGACCTCTCCTCATTGCCCAAAACTACGCACCGCGGTGGCCCAGTCAGTGGCTCAGCTCCAGCATGGCCTGCCTACCATCTTCTTCCCCCTGACTTCCCTGAATCTCCCTGCAATGACATCTCAAAACTATTTGATGATGCTGAAATCGCTGTTATGAATGTCGCAACGCTTGCTTCATTCAACCCCTCAGCCAAAATCACCCGCCACAGTATCTCCCTTTTCACCCAACTTTCTGAAGCCCGCAAAGAAGCTGAAGTTCTCCTCGCATCTTTTGTTAAAACACTTTCCAATCATTATATTAATGCAGAAGTGGAAAACTCCTACTACGCTGACCTCAGCCCCCACTATGCAGATGCCCCAACGCCCTGGCTCTCTGCTCTGATCTGGTACTGTAACTAACACCCCTTGATCGAGGTGGGTCTTTCTGAAAACCAACCCCCCGACCCCTCCTCACCCTCTGCCGTGGTGGGTTAAGCAGTTTCTGCTTCCCACCTGGTTAGTAGTTTGTTTTGCCGTTTTTAGTGTTGTGATTGGTACTGTCCGTCCCCTGGTCGGCGTACCTCAAATAAATTGAATGAATATCACTAATAGTGGGTAAACTTTCTTGGATTTGCTCTGAAGGTGGTTTGTAGATTGTTACAGCATTCTCATTCACTCCAATTGTTGATAGATGAATATATTGGAGATCCACCACCATACCTGCCTCTAATTGGATGTTTCCTCTCTGGGCTGCTGATGATCCTGCCTCCTCGTTTCTTTGGTGCTCCATATTAGTTAAATAATTTGGCATTATTATTTTATATAAACTTGACTCAACTTGTGTAGTGAGCACTATGTGTAAAAACCGTGAGGTTTTCACTGGTGCACAGGTTCACTTAACTACTGACTCTAGAAATAACCACAAACTTGCTAATTGTATGAAGACAATTAGCTTAGTCAAGTTTGGATAAATGGTAAATTTGGCCATACTCTGGCTGATAATGATAAGTGACTTCAGCCTCACTCTGGCAAATAAATGAATTCGTGTGACTTCACTTTACTTGGTGTTGACACTTAGACAGGAAGTACTTCTTCACAACCTTGCCTTGAAGTAAACAAACAATAATAGAAAATAAAGTATTCATAGTTCTAAGGTATTTATTTATATAAAATGAGGGAATATTTATTAGCGGAAGTATGGGAGGACATGTGTTAGGGGTATGTAATGGTAACCATGATGGTCTTGTATGCCTAGCTGACGAAAAAGAGATATATGTTCTTTTTTGGGAAATATTCCTGCTGATGTTCACGAGGAATAGCGTATTTAAATCACCATCTGTATCAGCCTACATGTCGGCTACCAAACCCAATGTTTTCCCAGCAGTAGTTGCATATTCCGAGCCAATTTACTTATCTCCATATTATTAGCAACAATCCCCAATGAAATTGTAACTGTAAATATCATTGGATATGGTCCTATGAGAATTATGATTAACCGTCTTGGCAGTTATTATCACTGACTAGACAAAATAATTAAATTGTCATCTAAAGCCTAATAAATAAGCTAAATTAGAAATTATGCAAACCATAAATTAAATACATTGAAGTTTATTTAATCCCAAGCTGGATAATGTGGTTATATAAAAACCCCAAAATGCCCAAACCTGTGCATGGGCTTGCCATGAATTCCTTTTTGCCGTTACTTCCCTCTCACTTCCTCTAGACAAATTTGTGGTAGGCGACATGAATTGCTGGGCCAACCCGGCCACCAACTGCTGACTTTTGCGCATGCCCAACCCCACAGGGGCATGTAGAACTTAACGTTTAAGGCCACTTTGGGGCTGGTTGATAACCTACCTAAACATGCACCGCTGCTCCCCAACATTTTTATCCCCATCTGCACAGTGGTCAGCTGAGGTCTATTTCACACATTGACCTTATTCTTGCCCCGTTGAACTTTTGGTCTCAGGTTGCACACTTTATGACAACAAAAATTGTTTTTCTGACTACAGGTTGGTGTCAATTTCCTTCTTCATGTTGCAACTACTGTCATAGGTGCCAAAGTGGTGCAAACTTCATCAAGCTGAGATAATGTCGCCTAGGATTTCCTCATGGGTGGTCACCAAAACTTGGGCACCAGAGTTCACCGCACCATTCTGTGTGAACCCACATTCTACTTGGTTAACCTTCAAAGCAAACAGCATCCGCCAGGCATGCTACCTATCATCATGCTACTCTCACGCTGCCTCAGCGATCATTTTGTGCACACTTTCAGAAGTAGACCGCCTGGAATCTAATGTCCCTGCCGCAGGCTACAGCCCAGCTTAGGGCCACAAGTGGGCAGTGGTGTCTTCTCGCCTTAACGCACTAGAAAGACAACAAAAACATCACATTTGTGTACAGTATAAAGCAAAAAATTATGGTGGGCCACACATGCTCCGCCTATTTGTTCCAAAAAATCTTCACACTGCGACAGAGCTTGGCTTACACACAGGTGTGGCGGCTATACCATTCTGTTGCAGAAACTCCAGCAGAATGACAATCATAGTTTGAAACTATATTTTGATTTGTATCGATTTGATCCAGTTAAACTAGCCAAAACTTTAATAATTTCTAAAAAGCCCACATATCCGCACCATTTCACGTTATTTTGAGTAGATGAATTTATTTTCTTGAGATGTACTCAGGTATTCTGTTCACGATGTACCGCACAAGTAATGCCCAGGTCCAGATAGGATTCCTTATGAGTTTTATAAAGAATATTTTAAATTATTTCTTCTCTTTGTTGTTTGCCTCAACAAAAATAAGTGTTTGAAGGAACGCGCCTCCTTCCAGGGGCCAGGAGGCATACACTATAACGCTGTATAAAAAAGGGATAAACTGGGCTTGGCCAACTGGCGCCCCATATCACTTACTAACACAGATACTAATTTAATTTACTAAAACTATGGCTAACCGCCTAGGGGAAGTTGCCTATGATGTCATCTCCTCTAAGCAATTCAGTTTCATTCCCAAACGATCTATATAAGACAACGTAACACTGTAGCCAATGTCTGCCAATCCACGGCTACTGGGGCAATTGTTTTTTAGACCAGCAGAAGGATTATGATACTGTCAACTGGATTTGCCTCAAAGCCTGCCTCCCCAGATGCCACCTTCCCCATTGATACATTAATTGGTGATGTTGCTTATGGAATTTTCCACAATGGCTGTGCATGTCCCTGGATTCCTCACTGATGTAGTCCGCCCTCAAAGGGCCTCCGCCAAGGGGTCCCTTTAAGCCCGCTATTGTTTAACTTTAGCCTTGACCCACTTTTATGAAATGTGAATTCCCGCCTTACTGGTGTCCATGTGCAAGGCAAAGCACCACTTAAGATGCTGGCATTTGCCAAAGATTGTGTGGTTGGGGTGTCTAACAACTAAGATATAAGCGCGCTTGAGGCTACTTTACTGGATTACTCCAGGGTAAGTAATGAGGCACTAAACGCCTCCAAAACCGAAATTATTCTCCTCAGTTGACTTCAAGCCCGCTGGTCACCAGCACCCCATTTCCTACCTGCTTCAGCAGCTAGCTTGTAGGTTCGCTTGCCCTGCCAATCCCATAAACCCCGTATGTGCTCCCTTTCAAACCAAGGCCCAATGCTGGTCCAGTACGTCATTTGGGTGTGTGACTGGAGGTGGGAGAGTACGCCTCATCAATGATGGAGCACCTTATTCTGGCAATGTAAAAACGTATCGCCTTTCTCAGAGCCCATAAAAATACCCTCACAGGCAAGATTGTGCTTGCCAACTCTATTCTCCTGTTCAAAGTATGGTTTGTGGCCCATGATATCGCCTTTTCCCCAAATTTTTTCACCTCGTTATAAGCCCTCCTAAAAGGGTGGCTTTGGTTTGGTCGCCCACCTCCAGTATGCCTGGATGTCATGTTTGGCCCTCACCATAGTTGTGGTATGGGCCTGCTCAACTTTGATACCCATGCCGCCAAAATACTGAGCACCTGGATCTCTGCAGTCACCAACTCCACATTCCAAGCCCAAAGCTGGTCACGTGCGGCCCACTCCAACTTTTTCCGCGCCTTGGGCCTCAGAAACCTACCCAACCCCATTCTATGTTAAGCTATCTTGCCTCACATCCCTCTGCTGCAGGTCTGCATGGGACGTCAACCCACTTCAAATGAATTCTCCCCTCCATGCGGAGCGCTGAGTGGAGAATTAGCATCTGTGGACTTTCCCCCCCAAAGGGGTCGCCATACTCCCCATACTAAGGAATGAAGTACAAGGCCAAGCTGTACTGAACAGTTTGATACCCTGGAGGTCCACTAAGATTGCCAGAGTGAAATATCTGGACATGTTGGACATCCCATGCTCCTTGGAAACCCAGAAAGACATCTGGAAGTACTTCCATCACCCTCTTTTGCAGCCACAAGTTTGTTACCATGTGTGGCGCAGCTTGAAATGGGTATATCATACTGCATAGCGATGACTCACATCACACTCCTCATATTTTGCATGTGACCAATATGTGACTTTTGTCCATCTCCTGGAAGAGTGTCCCCCTTCAAAAGCGATCTGGCGTGAGGGTAACGTATCTTCTGCAAGGGTCAATCACTGACCTTCAGCCTCTCTAAGGATATCTTCGCCTTGTCCTTGAATTCCCCTATACAACCTTCCCTCAGAGCCTTAGTGGTTGCAATTGCTATATGGAATTACCCACATAGTATTCTTGGATGCCTTTTAGGGTATACTCCCACCTTTAAGGAATCTCTACTACGATTCCAGTCACACCTTGTGGACCACTATCAAGTATGGTTGTTTGGTTATCTGCCATCCTGTCAATGACAGTTGGTCTCATCCTGGTTTCTGATATGGCTCATCACTTCAGAACCTTTCCTTCATATGTGCTCAATAGTGGTGCAAGCCTCACACAATACCCCGCCTCCTTTTAAATGGTTTACCCGCTGGCAACTGGAGACAGTATTACACTGGGGTGCCTCTAGCTTATATTAGTGCTTGATAGTTTTACATATTGGAAGCGTCCGTCTCATGGTTGGCCTTCCCATCTAAAAATTTAAAATTTAAAAATTTAAAATTTTTAGGGGTTTGTTTGCTTTAGGGGTAGTGTGGCTGAAAAATGTCAACTTGGTGAAATCTGCTCATGAGTTGCCTACAGAAAGTCCAATCTTCTCAAAATTATCCCAGGTTTTCTCAGAAAAGCTAACCAGAATTTAAGTCAAGTAATTCACTCAGAAATAGGTTATATGGCCACAAGGAGGGATTTGAATAGGGGAATGTTGGTGATGTAAGTAGCCACTTAAACAGCAAGTAGATAGTAATTTTATAACTATAATGCTTTTTGGGTGGCATAAGCAGCTCTGACGCTCATTATTAGGGGGGCTGGAAATAAAAATTAATTGAATTATAGCTGATAGTCTAATAATTGCTAATATTCTTAGCAACTCATCTGATAAAATAAAGCGGGATTGACCATATAAACATTATGTAACTGAGGTAGGCCAACCAGGGGATGAGTAATACTGAAATACATAAGGGGATAGGGGAAGGCGAAGTATAACTAAATTAGACACCTCCGAGTAGACAAGCTACCCTTGCTGCCAGCTGGTACCGCCAGGTGTGGGGGTTAAGTGCGCTACTCTGAGGGGGTTTCCCTGTTATGGAGCAGGTGTTGAGGAAGGGGTCCACATGTAAAACCATACTGGGAACCATGACTCTACGAGCCTTTGCTGCCTCAGCTTCATGTATCAATAAATCCAGGCTTGGAAGTGCTCCAGTAGATGAACAAGGAATCTACTGATTTTTCCATGGATGGTTGGTACTTTTCCCTTGAAAGCATCTGAAGCTATGGTGTGGATTGTCCACATTGCGATGGTTACTATTAGGGAGCAAAGGGTAGGTGGTATTGGGGATTCAAGTTGGAGTGCGAGGAGGCACCTGGGTTTGATAATTCCTGGATATTTTGGATCATTAGCTGGCGTGCAACTTTCCGACATATGGCTCTTGATGGGGGGCATGCTTCAAAGCGGTAATGTAGGGTCCCATCCACTCCACACACTGCGCACTTTGTATGAGGACGGTTGGAGCGGTCTGCTATTCTGTAGGTTCTTCTTAAGCAGCTCCAGGTGTTAGCCCTTACCCTTGACTAAAGGAGCGGATGATGTGTTAGCCTCCATATTTTGATGCATTGTGAGGTTATATGGGATGTCCAAAGCACTAGGTAGTTGATTCTTGCTATGACTGAGGTCACATCTTGTGTGTTCCTCTTGGGGTTGTCCTCTAGGTTCCTTAGCGTGAAGTGGTCTCTGGGCCTGCCCCTTCCCTGACTAGTGCCTGTGAGTATGCTGGACCACCCCATGTGTCAAATGGTGCAGAGGAGGCGTTTGAAGTGTGGGGGAGTTCCATGAGGGCCCATTGAAATGGAGCCATTGTTAAATGACATGATTGTGGGCACCAACCCCAAGGATATGGCTGGGCGTCAGGAGGCTTAGAAGGTGAAGCTTCAGGCCTTCATGACCTCAAGCACACAGTATACCAACACTGGGTACAAGCCAAATATGCCCAGGTTGGTACTAGTAAGGTGGCTAACGCCCAGCCCCTTACATCGGCCCAAGCATTGAAACGGACAAGATATTCAATTAATGTGGATGGTTCTATTTGTTTTATTGAGGAATGGGGTTTCAAAACCCATTCCAACTATGAAATCACACATTCAGGTCAGATACAACTTCAAAGGATTACTCGAGTGAAGTCAATTTTGGTGTATTCTAATAATTTGGATGGGAGTGTTTACCTGTTGGTGAATCGGTGCTTGGGACCACTTCAGCAGATCCCAAATTACCCCAACGTTATTTAAACCTGATTTTCAAAACCAACATTCCTTGTTGGTTGACTTTTCCACAATAAACTTCCCCATTTTATTAAATGTTATTTCAGACACTCCTGTGTGCAGACCCCTTTGAGGAGGTCTCACGCTACATTAACATTCCATATAAAATGTGATTAGATTATCCCTTAGTGCACCATTAGTTCGCCCAGGTTCCCTCCAACCTGGGACATTTACTCCTTCTCACCTTTTTCACCGCATCACTTTTGGTTGGTTATTTATCACAATCCTTTACTAAAGTTATTATAGCCCTGGCACCCTCTGCTTGGCTCTAGTACCTTTTGTTCTGATGATTATCTCCTTGGCATTGGCCCGGTGCACCAAGCACTACCACGCTGGGAACAGGTGAGTTATAGATACTCTCTTTACAGGTGGGGTGTTTTGCAAGGTATGTGAGCAGGCTGGATGGGTTGTGTAGTTTGATAGTTTTAGCGCCTGTGCAAAGTTGGCCCTCGCTGCTCTGGACCAGTGTTGTTGTGGGAGGTCCAGGGCAAGGACATCCTCTATCCAGGTGCCCAGTATACAGTTGACATGGACCTCAAAGTCCATTAGGTCCATGTCTCCACTGGAGCATAAATAAAAGAGTGTTTTCACCCATACAGGAAGCTGGGTCCCAGGCCACAGCCATCCGTGGATAAGTGCGCAGATTGAGTACATGAAAGTAGGTGAGAAGGATATTGCATGTGCAGGGAACCACAAAATTGGGAGTGTCGAGATTTAAATATGACTGGGTGATAAGATATTGTTCCGGTGAATAGTAAATTAGAAGCAAAGCGAGCTCCAAGGGTGAGTGATAGGGTCTGTGATTAAGGAAATTCAGTTCAAGCCTCAATGATCAAATGAATTCTACATTGATAGTGAATCGAGGTTGACTAAGTGAAATGTGTTGAATCCATTGAGGAATAGTGGGGGTTAAGGGTTGAGCAAGAGAGAAACTAGGGAGTTTTAAGAAAAAGAGGAGGAAAAAAGAAGAAAGAAGTGAGTAGTAAGAGCAAGCGTGAGCAGAGAAGATCTGCTGTATATATTATATTAAACAAAAGTAGCATAGCTGGGCCAATCACCTCCTATTTTATATAAGTTTATTACATTCATTTGAGGGACCAATGATCTCCATATTGTCGGCCTATTGCTCAGTGGGTTAGACCTTATGCAACTCGTTCAGCAGAAATAAGCCATATCCACAAAAAGTTAACAGTGTTGCTCACTACAGGGGGCCCATTGATCAACAAATAACAACTTCCTCAATTACACCTATGGCGCAACCAGCTCGCATTGATGGGGTACTACCCCCAGTGACTGAATTCTCTCACTATGGGGAACTGAAGCTTGCTTTGGATACCTTACTTTGGGCGCAAAAAGTGCTTTTTCAGGAAAATAAGAATATTACTTAGCAGCTCAACCATGCATTATGTCAACTACTTCTTGTAGGTGAACATGCCAACCAACTTTCCAACCTCTTGAGCATCATGATGGAGCGTCTAGACTGTGCAGAGTATAAAATTAGATAAGATTGTTAAGGAAAAGGAATTCAAAAGTGACAGGCTGCCCCCATTTAACCGTGATGGTAACACACATGGGTTTTTCAAGCAGTTTGAATTTGCCATGGAGAGGGTTTTAGATCGACGAATAGCTAAACTGTTGTTTTCTGCGTTGGATGTTTCAAGTGGTGATCAAATTACATTTTATCTTAAAAACAGTACTGTAGCTTACCAAGAGATGAAGGAGACTGTAATTAACCTGTTTGGGGCAAAGCGAAAATGGTTCAGCGCAAGGCGGACTTTTTAAGATATCTTTCCACAAATGAGCTTTAATACAGTTTGTGGAGCAGTTCACTAATGAGGCTCATGTGTTGTTGGGTGCAAATGTCTTATCTAATGAGGAGGTGGGCATAGCGATGACAGCGGCTATCAAGCCCTAACACGAATTGCATAATGCTATGGCATACACTCTTCAGGAGGATGCGGAGTTACTCAAAATCATCCATAATTTATGCCATTTATCCATCAACTTTAATGCTCCCAATGTGGAGCGGAAGGATCCTGTATCTGCCACTAAAATTTTGCTAAACGAAGGATCCCACCAATATGGGGGCAATCGGTGGGTCATTCCTCAGCCACAGAACTCATGGGCGGGTCCTTTACGTCCATATTATTATCAAACCGCTTATCCTTAGGTCCATAATAAACCGTAGTTCAATAGTAGACCTAGACCTTCTGAGGCGATTCATAGTTAAGTGCTGGTCCCAAATGCTTGTTTCTCATGTGGCCAAACAGGTCATTATGCGGTTAGTTGTCAGGCCAAACCAAGGGTCTACTAAGTATCTGTGGTCCCAAACGAACATGGAAAAGGGCGAGCGGAGTAGAGTTGGGTTTGCTCTGCTTCCGCTGATTCAAATGTAATTGTCCCTGATGTTAATCATGAATCAATTTGTGTCAGCCCTGGGGCACACTCTGAGGAATTACTACATCAACAGATCCCTTACCACTTTTGGCCTCAAGCTGAGGAAGAGACCCCAATAATGTGGACATGGGGTTTCTTTAAGATGTGTATAAGACATATGCCTGGCAGATCCTTGTGTGGAAAAGTACAATTGGCGGTGACCCCTCCGCATATGTTGCAGCTTTGGAGGGGGTGGAGGTGGCGATTCCTGTAGAAGAAATTGCCCAAGAGTATCCTCATGTTGGGCTGGTTGCACACTTTTCTGAATAATCATACGCCATTGAATGTTTATGTATTGAACACCAAGGGTTCTTCTTATTTGGAATGCACCTACTGTGACATATTTTTACAGAATAACAAAATTTGGGCTATCATTGATACAGGCGCTCCTGTCAATATAATATCCACCAAGCCTGTGGCTAAGCTTCTGCTGAAGCAAGATGTAGACCACCAAGTAGTGTATGGAACTGCGGGGACACAGAGTACTGTGTCAGAGGGCGCATATAACTCATTGCCTTTGAGGTTTGGGTCAGCCAGCATATCTGCTCCAGTGGTGGTGTTGCCTAATGACCACTATGACATGTTGATTGGGCTGCATTTATGTGGCACTTTGGGGCTGTGGTTAATATGGAGGATGAAACCATCAGTATCCTGGGACAACGGATCCACATCTATTTTACTTCCAGTGGAGTCCCAGATAACCCCATCCACTCTGGTCAAAATAATCTTGCCTATAGAAATGGTGTGATTCCTGTGAAATATTTGCGGATGAAGTGGAAAACCTGAACGCTTCCAAACCAAATTTATGAGTACAAAGGGAATCCACTACAAGCCGCACATGCTTTGACTATCCCTTCTGGGCACCAGGTCATAATTGGGACAGAACTCAAAATTGATATACCGGGAGGTCTATACAGGGAGGTTGTTGGACCCTATCAACAATTGTGGATCAAACCTCATGTGGCTCTGGGTTACTGTTACCAGGGCAGGGGGAAGTGAAGGTGTTGGTAGCAAATCTGCAGAAAGAGGTGATGAAGGTTCAGCGGCACCAAGTGGTGGCTTACCTGCACCTGATCTCCATTGATGAGGTCCACCAGGTGCACGACTTTGGTTCATGGGAAGATTCCAGCTTGCCTCTAAAACCCCCTTCAGTGTAATAACTGTGATTCCGCGGGAGGCGTTAACTGGTCTATCAGAGGATCAGAAGGATAGGGTGATGGATCTGTTCAAGAAGTACCACAACATTTTTGCAACTGATGATCATGACTTAGGTTGTGCTCGCGGGGTTGTGCATCAGGTGGACATGGGAGACCACCCCCTATCAGGTCATGACCTATCCATCACTCAAAGGCAGCAGAAGAAGTTGTATCTGCAGAAATAGATAACTTGGTTAACAGGGAATGTTGGAGCCGTCAAAAAGTCCCTGGGCATCTCCAGTGTTAATTGTCAAAAAGAAAGATGGCTCCATTTGATTGGTAATCATTTATTGGAAGCTTAAAAGAATTATGAAAAAAGATTCATATCCTCTCCCACAAATAGATGACGCTTTAGAGTGGTTAGGTGGGGCCAAGTATTTCACTGCTATGGATTTGATATTGGTGTACTGGCAGATTGAGTTGCCAGCGGCGGAACAAGAAAAGTGAGCTATAATCACCTCAAAAGGATTGTTCCAGCCTACACGTATGCCACAGGGTTTATAAAAGCCCCCGCTACATTCCAGTGGGCCATGGACACTATTTTGGGTGACTTAATGCTGCCTTGCATTCTTGTCTACCTTGATGATATCAATGTATTTTCACGGATGTTCACAGAGCATGTTGGACACTTAGAGCAAGTTTTCCGCCACCTTGCTGATGCTAACATAAAAATCAAGCCCCAAAGAAGTCAATTTTTAAGGAACAATTAGAATACATTGGCTTCGTGGTAGATTTCAAAGGGCTTAGTCCTCAGCCAGCTAAGGTGGAAGCCATCCACCAGATGACTTGGCCAAGCGATAATTGGGATATCCAGGTGTTTTTGGAGATGGTCAGTTACTACCGGCGGTTCTTTCCCAACTTTAGCTGTATTGGGGCTCCACTCTTTGAGCTACTTAAGAAGAACGCTGCCTTCACCTGGACATATCGATGTCATTCCACTTTTGATGTATTACAAACAGCAGTGGCTAGAGCGCCTGTTTTGCAATACCCCAATTTTGAAAAAAGGTTTAATGTGCAAATGGCCGCCTTGCTTTCCACTGTAGGGGCCATGTTGTAACAAAAAGACGATGTGGTGTGGAGCATCCCATTGCTTATTGAAGCCACAGTTTAACTGGCCCCAAGCGGAATTACACTGACTGAGTGGTAGTGTTTAGTGGTAATCTATGCGTATAAACAATTATAGGTCTACCTCCATGGGGTGAAATTTAAAGTGGTAACGGATCATGCCTCCTTGCGCTGGCTACAGAATATGTGAGAACCTGAAGGGCGGCTCGCACAATGGGCTTTGAAGTTTCAAGAATATGATTTTGAGATCATGCATCAGCCCGGGGCAAAGCATTAGAATGCGTAACTGTGTTTCCCAATTACCCTGGTTGCCATTACAGCGGATGTGGCGGACATCATGTACATAAAAATTGATTGTAGCAAATATCTTAACGAGCCACCGCCCTGATCAAAGCGTTGGATGGGCTTAGGCAGATTACCTTCTTGCTCAATGGGGATTTATATAAGTGGACGGGGGAATCGATGCTGAGTTTCCCAAAACCCTCTGTCAGGCCTGAGATAATTATGGATGCCCATAGAGAAGTAGGTCATGGTGGGTTGAAAAAGATACTGGAGTTCTTGCGACCCCTCTACTTTTGGGAGAGTATGCACTATGATTTGCTTATGATGGTTAGTTGTTGCCATCAGTGCCAGGTGGAGAAAAATTCCATTAAAAGTCCACCTACCAGCTAGTAAAGCCTCAGTTCTCATGGCATAATGTTTCATTAGATGTGGTGGGGCCTCTGCCAACTGGTGCAAACTATATTAAATATATAATCATTGTCATCGACAATTTGACAAGGTGGGTGGAAGCAAGGGCTATCAATGATTTGGGGGCTGTCACTACTGCCAAGTTCATCCTGGAGTATGTCATACAGCGCCATGGTTGTCCGTAATTTATTCTAACAGACAACAGAACTAATTTCACATTACACATATTGGCTAAGTTGAATGAGCTCGTGGCAATCCAAAGGGTCTTAACTACCCCCTACCATCCTGAATCTAACGGTATTGTGAAATGGGACCTTGGCAAATATTCTATGCAAGCTTGTAAATGAGCGGCTGTCCAACTGGAGTACCCTTCTATCCACCGCTGTCTTCGCATATAATATCAGCTACCACTCAGCAACTGGTAAAAGTCAATTCCAATTGCTTTATGGACGACATCCAGCGCTACCTGAACTGCTTTACTCCTGTGTAGAGGATACTGGCTGAGTCGAGCCCACCGCTATTTGTCTACCTTAACAAACACGCTGATTAAGCTCAAACTGAGGCATATTCCACTAGTCTAAACAATAAGATTCAGGATCATGCAGTTGATCAATATAGACGCAGCAGTCTTTCACAGTTCAGGTTAGGGGAATTGTCCTGTTTCATGACCAAAGTTGGTCTGGAAGGAGAACAAGCTCTCCAGCATATGGAGCAGACCATTGAGATCCTCGAGAAGACTGGGGCTGATGCCTACACCATTAAGGAACCTGCGGGTGGTCAGATAATCAACTGAGTACATGCAAAGTTCCTTTGGCCCTACAAGCAATAGGCGCTTATCGTCCAGTCAAGGGGTAATGTTGAGTTTGCAATATGACTGGGCGATAAGCTAGTGTTCTGGTGAATCATAAATTAGATGCGATGCAAGCTCTGAGGGTGAGTGATAGGGTTGGTGATCAAGGAAATTCCATTGAAGCCTCAATGATCAAATAAATTCTACATTGATAGCAAATTGAGGGACTAAGTGAAATGTGTCAAATCCGTTGGGGAATACTGGGGGTTAAGGGTTGAGCAAGAGAGAGAAGTAGAGAGGTTTTAGAAGAAGAAGAGGAAAAAAGAAGAAAGAAGTGAGTAGTAGTAAGAGCAAGCGTGAGCAGGGAAGATCAGCTGTATATATTATATTAAATAAAAGTAGCATAGTTGAAGCGGGGCTTTTTATTCCGCTCATCATTACTTTTGAACGAATTTATTAAAAAGCATCCATTGATTTTCCATCGCCACCTTCACCATATCAGTTTCCATTTTATATCAGCGGATCCGCCACTTGCTGCCCCAGCTTAAGGCAGAAGCGCTCCACCTGCTAGCGTTTTCCGCCCTGCAGGCAAACACATGCAAACTGGCTCATCCAGTCCGCCTAATGCATCAGGCCGTTTTGTCCCTCCTAGGGACTTATCATTACACTTAGCGCGAGTACACCCAACCCGCCCCCACCCACTAGCCCTACCCTGATCAAATATTTACTTTTGCCTCTAAGTCGAATATGGGCGTCTCTTCCCATATGCTGACAAATTGATAATTGAGCTGGCAACATCCACCTTTTCACTAGCGGGATTTATTGACTTCCAGCCTTATAAAGGCTATTTTGATATTGGTTTTCCCACTGAAGAGGACGCAGCTGCAGCAGCATCTACGCCTTTAATATATAAAAACACTCCTATTTCTACAGCCTGTACACGCCTCCCCAGTGACACCACAATGGTGGTGACCTTTGCAAACCTTCCTTCGCACCTTCCACCTCAAACACTTTATGAAGAACTGATGATGGGGCTATCCAAATATGATACAAACCCCATCCTCCACTTTCAGATCCCAAGCGGAGCTGAACGGTTAGCAGCACCACGGGCAATAGCCACCATCACCCCCCACAAACCAACCGTAGCCCAGCACAAACCCTCCATGTGCCCATATCCCATCTGCACCAGACCACTTCTTTTGGGCTCATGTTGACAATGGCCACACCATTTGTCCCCTATGCCATGAGTTGGATCATTTCAAGCAATCCTGTAGTTTCAACTTAAAACTAGCGGATTCTGCCATGCCCACACATGGGCTCCGCACAATCAGCGTTCAAATGGGGACTTTGCTGCCCCCACCCCCTCCAGCTGAACGCTCAAAAATCAACAAAACCTTTGCAACCACAGCCCAAGGTGGCTTAATTTCAAACAATTTAACCAATCAGGAGCAGGTTTGGACCCATCTTCAGTCCAACCGATTTAACGCCTTAAAATTTACCCAACCAAAACCACATCCATCGGGTTCAATCATGCTCAATCAAAATCCCTGGGACTTATTGGATGAAATTGCTGAATCTGGGGAAAATTGTACCACCTCCCGACTTTCCAATTAATTTGGAACCATATCTACCTTCAGAGTTCTATGCCCATTCCTGCCTAAGAAATATATCCCCAAACCCACTGCTACCCCATTTTTGAGTGACCATCAACTTGCTGAAGCTGCTGTGGCCTCTCCTGATAACTGCCATCTCCGTGAATCCATGGCACAATCTGTTTCTCAATTTAAGGAGGGGCTACATCCACTCAGTTACCCTGATGATTTTCTGCGATTGCAAAGGAGGAAATTGAACAATTAAGGGCAACCGCCATCTCTGCTCTCACACAAGTTGTTATGCTGGCAGAATTTTCCCCCACTACGCGCATCACCAAAGCCAATATAGCCAAATTTTCTCAGCTTACTGATGCACGCATACAAGCTGAACACCATGTTGCTGAATTCCTAGAGGCTATTCTCCAGACCTAGCTTTTTAGCAATGAATATAACCCTTTTCCATTTTTACTCAACCTGCATCCTGCGGATGCCCCAACCCCTTTGCTCTCATCTTTTGCTAGTCTCTTCATTAATGAAAAGGAAATCGATAAGCTGTCTGAAACCCCCTCCCTCTCCCCCTCCGCCATGGTGGGATAAGCGGTCCACAACTGCTACACCTGGTTGGCTTGGTTTTCCTTTTTGTTTTGGTGTCCCGCCACTCATTTAGGGCTTTTGGTTTGTGTTTTCTTAGTCAATTTTGTATTGGTATTGTCCGTCACCTGGTTGGCTTACCTCAAATAAAGTAAGCGTAGTTGGGGCGATTGCCTCCTATTTCATATAAGTTTATTACATTCATTCAAGGGACCAACGATCTCCATATCATTGGCTGTTGCTCAGTGGGTTAAACCTTGTGCAACTTGTTCAGCGGAAATAAGTCATATCCACTAAAGGTTAACAGGGAGGATGAGTGAGTTGGCAACTGTTATTCACCCCGTTAGTCCTGAGGATCTTCTGTTGAGGGAGGCGACGCGGTTGGACATCCGTTGTAGTAGGTTGTTCTCCATCATCTCATTGGCAAACCCACTTGTTTTAGCAACATCCCAGGGTGGCGACAGGGTTAGTTTATGGAGGTGATGTGAAGGGAAGGATGAGGGGGGTTGTTACTTCGTGAGGGGCTGTGAGGTTTGGGTGTTGTAGACCAGTTGTTGGTGATTTTCCTAGGAGGATTATTTCCGTTTTCCTTTTGTTGAGCGATGCGTTGCTCATTATGAAATATTCCACTAATGTGCATTCCAGTTGGCGGACATCATTGTTGTTAGCTATACATGTCACGCAGTCGTCTTCAAAGGCTAGTATCATGACTGGTGACTGGCCTTGTGCGGTTATGCCCATAAGGCATGAGTTAATAATGCGAAGGAGTGGATCAAAGCTGAAGTTATACAGCAGCGGGCTGAGGGGGTCCCATTGTTTGAGCCCTCGTGTGGTGTAATCTTGTTGCTTAAAAAGCTAGGGCTGCATAAAGCCATGGATGCTGATTCTGTAAGGAGCATCACCCGTTTATGTGTCTGGGTGGGAGTTTACAGGCGCTCAGGCATTCATTAAGGTACGGCCAGCTAACGCAGTGATATGCCTTCTCCTGGTCTAGGAATACCAGGGCTCCAGATGCTTTGAATTGACATATGTTGGCGACGGAGTGTATATTGGTCCAGATTGAACGCCCTGGTATGAACCCAAAAAGATTAGGTGACAGGACATAAGAGGCTATTGTGCCTAATCTGGTTACTAAAATTTTAAAAGTAGTTTATGTATCTGTGTTAGAGAGTGCAATTAGGCTGCCAGTTGGCCAGGTCCAATCGTCACCATTTTTCTACAGGGTTATGACAAAGAGTCCTGATCACCATGTGGGAGACGTGTCTCCAGCAGGCATTGGTTTTTGGATGCTAAGAGGAGGGGGGAAATTCGCTTGAAATTTTTCTTGCAAAAACTTGTAGGGTATCCCATCAGGCCCTGAGCATTTCCTTAGAGGTAAACTGCAGATTGTGTCCCAGAGTTCATCCTTTTTTATTATGTTTAGGAGGTTATAGTCCGTGGTGTGCTTTTTATTCCAGCGGTATTTATATAATCTATAATTTTTTGGGGGTCCGTTGGTGTGTCATGATATAGTTTGGTGTAGTTGCAGTGTACTCCGTTTTGACCTCCATTGGGTCAGTTGCCATGGTGCCATCAACTTTGTGGTTCTGTGTGAATGTGGGCTGGTTGCTGCGTGAGTGGAGTTTGGTAGAAGAAGTACGTCAAGCAGGCTTTGCCTTCTTTTATGAAAATTCCTTTTTCTCAATACTTTATTCTGTGCTGGTGTTCAAAAATGAGTACGTTTAGGCGGGCTGATATTTCTACCCATTTATGTTCCCAGTTGGGGCTATAGCCAGACTTCAGGGCATTGAGCTCAAGCTGGTCCAGTTCTGCAAAGGTGCGTCTGATTGTGGCTGTGTCAGTGAAGTACTTATGCGAGGCAATGTGATGAATTTTATTTATTAGTTCAGTTTTGAAATTTTCCCATGTTTTGATGGGATCCGATATTAATGGTGTTGTGAATTCTGGGTTCATGGCCTCATGTTTGACACAGTTGGATATTTTGGGCAATTTTATGTTTTCAGATGTGGCTTCCTCCAGGTCAACGCCTGTTTGGGAGTTCAGGTTGGTGAAAGATGCACCAAAACTAGTTGATAGTCTGAGAAATTGATTTTTTGTTGCAAAGTTGGAAATGTTCAAGCAGTGAGTTTTTGGTTTGAGGATGTAGTTGATGCGGCTCATTGTAATGTGCATTCCTTCACATATGCTGGGGCGGTTCATGTTGGGAAGGAGTGGTGTTCCAGGAGAAGGTATCATGTAGGCCTAGGGATGCCATCATTGTATGGAACTCGTTGTGCCCCATTGGGTATCCCCTGGTATTAGGCCCTAAGTCCGTGTTAGGGTTATCCCAGAAGTTGAAGTCGCCCAGGATGGTATCAGGTGGGAGGGCGAGTGTTAAGATGATTTTGGAAATGTTTCCTCTTGGATGCAGTATATGGTGCTTATTTGCTTGCTATCAAAATCATGTCCTCTTGGTTTATGACCATCCCGCTAGGATGCAGCTGTGCAGATATGAGGAGGAGTTTGTGTTTTATAGTTTTTTGTTGTTTCTGACAATCACCCCACATTGTGTCATCCATATTAATAGGGATGGTGAGACCCTGGCTGAAAAGGATCCCTCTTCCCCCTGTAGACAATGGGTTTCTTGGATGGCCAAGATATCTACATGGGGTTTTCGCAGAAAGTCCATCTTTTTGGCTTAGGACACATGAGACCTGGCTCATGTGATGTTTAGCATTCCTATTGTCACTGAGGTGCCCAAGGTGCGTCAGGAGCAGTTGGGAGGACCGCCCTACCCACACCCAACGCCCTTATTGCTAGCCCTGCTCTGTGTCATTGAGCTAGTATATTCTGTGGCATCATCTAAATTTATATCCTGTGTCAATTTCTTGCAGAAATTGCAGCTTTTACAATTTGCAGCAGATTCATCAACTTGTGGCCCATATTGGGCTGGTGCAGTGCGCTGATTTGTTTCTGTGACTTTGGGGCGCAAATTTGGAGAATTGGGTCCCGATTTTTCGCCCATAGTGGAGCTGAATTGTTCTTATAAGTTTTCTTGATTGATATCTTTTGGTAATTCAGTTGCAATGTTAACAAATTTTTATTTTGGGCGTACTGCTCTGATTGGGTGACTTAAATAATTTCCTTCATGTCACCCTCAGCTTGGACAGTCTGTTCTGATTGGTTGGTTCGGCTGATTTCTTAATAAATTTCTGAATTTTGCTGGTGTCAATGGCAGAGTCTGTGAGTGATGCAGCCTTGGCCACTTCCCATTTTCGGGCCTTCTGCATCATTTTGCATGCTTTGGGTGTTACTGGGTCTATTATGAAATATTTCCCATACTTTCACCATTGGAAGGCGTGGTTGGCATCAATCATTATGCCAAATTCTGCATCTTTTCCGTTCATGGTGTAATTGCAGAATTCTGGGGCCATAATGCCCTCCTTCACGGGGCATGCATGTTACTTGTGCCCCAATGCAGAGCAATGGTTGCAAATAGGCGGTACACATTCCATTGTGACACAGAATGGCTCTGAAACCTTCCCATCTGGGAGGTGAAACTGTACTTCATGAGGTATTCTTGTGAGGTCCGCGGCCACCTAGGGGATCAGGTGGATTACAGAGATTGCCTTTTTTGTGCACAGGTTTAGCATCACTTGAAGTCTTTGTAATTCTAGCTGTTTAATATCTCCATAGTGTTTAAGTTCAGCTCGGAGCTCCTCCTCAATTTGCTTGTGAGGGCGGTTGTCAGGGAGTGAGTCAAATGAGATAAACAAAGTGTTTGCTTTGTTCCATCTGGTGCATATGGTGCGCGCAATTCGTTTGCCCTCAGGGAGGACAGCTTCAATGTATATTTTTGTGGTGATGTCTTCATCTTCTTTGGGTCAAAGCCCAAATTGACTCAGCCACGTGGGACCATTTCCATGTTTACATACACCATGTAGGTGAAGAGGGAGTCCTGTGCCTCGCACATTTTCTCCCACAGAGTTGGAGACTCAACCCCTAGGTAGAGACAGAGCCCATGCTCTACCTTCGAAAGGGGTTGGTTATACTGGATTTCCATGTACTGGTTTTGTTTCATGGTGAACTCCACAAACCTGGGTGGTGTCTAAGTTTATGATTTTTTGGCAGCCATGTTTCTTTGTCCCCCTCCAGGGCGGTTCTTGCCCTCTGGCGAACCATTTTGTCCATTGCCTGTTATGGCTTTCACCCAGTTTAATTGGTTTTTGTTGAATACACCCATCTCTCCTGTTTGATATTAATATCCTTTTCAAATCAAATTTTAGTAACTAATGCTACCATTAGGGAAATAAAAGCTTGAATATAAAAACATGAGACTATAAAGATGAGCTGGTTGGCTGGGAAGAAGTTTTTAGCCTTTAAAAACCAACCAAGCCAATTTGACAGGCTTTAAAGTAAAATCTACTTTTTAAAAACACAAGATGATTGTGTATAATTGTTTGGCAAATTAGGCTGCTCCCGAAGTGTTTAAAGGAGATAGATGATTGTACAACATCAGAAAGCCCCTCCAAATTGATGTTGGGCCTACGCCGGAGTGAGTATAAGTGGAAGCAATTCCAGTGGCAAGGGAAGGGCACTTGCGCCTTAAAGGGTCAAGGCAGAGTCAAGAGGCATATGGTGCAGCTACCCAATAAGAAGGCCTAGAATGGGAGATTGGGAGAAGAGCAGATTAAGGCTTAAGGGAACCGCAAGATGGATGTCTCAGGTGAAAGAGCGTATCATCAGCTAGGCCAAGGCCCTGAAAGGTGGTTGTCCCAATTGAGAAATATAAACTGTATCAAAGGTGTTGCGGCATAATCAGCCAATCCTTCCAGGAGCTCCAAGTGAATTTTCTAAGGAGAGAGATGTTTGAAAGGATGAAAAACTGAACCAGCATAGTGGCATCTACCAAAAACCTTGTATGGGTGTTTAGTTTTATGCATTTTAAAATTATGTGGCATTTTTGCAATTATCATATCTTGGTTCTTCCTAGAGGAACCCAGTAAAGTACTCAAATTAGGGGCAGAATTTAATAAAGCTAGCGTGTTTAATAAGCTTATATGCCATCTAAAATTGGCTTCACTCATGTTGGTGATGAGAATACACTATTGGATTAAAGGATAAAGTGTAGGTTGCTTTAAGGAGCACCAGGGGACTTTAAAGCAACGCCTGAGAGCCCATGAAGTGTAGAACAAGTACAAAGGTGGGCAAAGTGATCGGTAGGATGGGACTAGCTGAGCCAGAACAGGCGCTCTAGCAGTAGCTGAAAGATTCCAGGAGGCGGCGCACCACCACACCTTATTGAGGAAGAAGTTTTTTGATTTTATGATTTTTAAAGCTCAAGTACACTATGGCAACATTTTGGTATATATTGACTTATAAAATTAAAAATAATCACTTAAATGATCAAAGTTAAGAAAGTCCTAAAGCTAGTTGCTATGATTATTTGTTCACTGTTTATAAGGCCCTAGCATGGACCCAGTGTGCAGAGGTATCGTCAGCTTTTATCATCATAGAGTTGGCTAGAACACGAAGGCTTTTAAATCAGTTTAGACTTTATATATGTCAACCACAAAGGAATCTAAATGTCATCTTGTATTTAGCCTTTAGATGAAATTTTGATGCTGCTTATTTGATGATTCTTGAGCTTAAAGTTATCAACTTATAGCTACAGAAGTTTCCAGAGGTGAAGTCAAACGAAAAAATGAAGTTGAGTTGGTCATTCATACTAATGTTAACTCTAAACTAAAATCATAACAAGAAAAATAGTTAATTCCAGTCTGTAACTGGCTGATTTTCACCAGTTCGCCACAAAGGAATTTGCAAACAATTCAGGTCACTGACAACATAATTTATAGGCTTGCAGAGACTCACTCCTGAACCTGCAGGTTATCTTGAAATTCATGAAATATTCTTGAACCACGCTCTCAGCAATACTTTAAATTTATTGTGGGGAAGGCCGACCATGGGACGGACACTTCCGAATATGACTCAGGACAGATAAACTTAGTACTGGGGGAGACACCCCAGAGAAGCGATGCTATCTCTTGTTGCCAGCGGGAACGCCACTTATGGGGAGGGGGAGGGAACGTGTGAAGGGGCCGTAGCCACTATTGAGCACGTGTGGGAGGAAGGGGTCTTATTTGATGAACCAGACTGGGAACCAGGAGGAGACCAGCTGTCATCAACGCGGTGGGAGGTATCCAAACATCCACGCTTTAAAGTGGTCCACCAAATGAGACCGGAATCTGTGGACCGTTTCTGGGAGGGTGGGGGTGGAGCCTGCAATGGCATCCAAGACAATCGTGTGGATGGTCCACATGGCGATTGCAACCACCAGAGCACGGAGGGAGGGTGGAAGGGAGGAGGCCATTGATAGAGCAAACATATCTCTTGACAGGCTGAAGGGATGCGTTTGATACTGGCCCAGCAGACGTTGAACTTCGCGCCATATCTCTTTAGAGTGGGGCACTTCTCCAGGCGGTGGAACAGCGTTCCATACTGGCTGCACACGACACAGGATGAGTGTAAAACGTTAGAGCGCTCAGCTGTATGATACACCCGCCTCAGGCAGCGCCACGCATGGGAGCGGACTTGAGGCTGCAACAGAGGGTGATTTACATATTTCCAGATTGTTTTTTGGGTCTCAATGGAATAAGGGATGTCCATCATGTCCAGGTAATCCACCCTGGATAGGACATGCGGCCGAATGGGGATCACGCCATCATGGATGGGTAGCCCCTGTACCTCTTGTGTGAGCTGAGGAGAGTGGCGGCCTCTTTGGGTTGTATGTCCACTAATACGAATTCTCCACTCTGCGCTCTGCATGGAGAGTAGGATTCGTTTGTAGTGGGTTTTGTCCAGTGAGGACCTGTGGCCGATGTGTGTGATGCGAGGTATTTCATCAGGAGTGGGGGTTTGATGGATTGTTGAGGCCCAAGGCTCAGGAGAAGTTGGAGCGGGCTGTGCGGGACCAGTGTTAGGATGAGAGTGTAGGAGCGGTGATGGCCGCGATCAAAGTGCCCAGGATCTTGGCAGCATGGCTTTGAAGTCAAGCAGGCCCATGCCACCATGATGATGAGGGCCAAACATGACCTCTAGCCGCACTGGTGGAGGGCGGCTTGACCAAAGCTATCCTTGCAGCAAGGCATACTAGGATTGAAGAAGCTTGGGGAGAAGGGGATGGTGTGGGCTCCGAACCAGACTTTGGATAAGGAGCATAGAGTTGGCTAAAACAACCCTGCCAGTAAGGGAAGTAGGGTGGGCTCAGAGAGGCGATTCGCTTCGTCACGTTGTCCAGAATACGGCACTCCATTACTGCTGACGCGTATCCTCACCTGCCTCCATCCACACGCCCAGATGGCGCACCAGTCCTATAGTGGGACTTGGCACGAAGGAGAGCACCAGTGGGGCGGTGTGTTGAGTTAGTAAGGCGGGACGTGGGCAGAGCAGATGGGCTGGGTTGGTAACTAGTTGCTGGGGCCCAGCAGTTCTGAAACTGACCAAGGAGGATTATTTTGGGTTTGGAGGCGTTCAGTGCCGCGTTGCTTACCCGGGAATATTCTCTGGATGAGAGCTTTAAGCGCGCGTGCATCTTGAATATTAGAAACCCCAACCACACAATCATCAGTGAATGCCAATATCTTGACTGGGGCTTGGCCTGGCGCATGGGCCCCAGTGAGAAAGTCATTCACAGCTCGCAGTAGTGGGTCAAGGCTGAAGTTGTATAAAAGTGAGCTGAGGGTCCCCTTGTCGCAAGCCCTTGAGGGCGGACTACTTCCGTAGGAAGCCAGGGCCACGCACTACCATTGTTGAAGATTCCGTGAGCAGCATCACCCAGTTGATGAAGCGAGGAGGTGGCGGAATTGGAGGCAGGCCCTTAGGTATTCCCAGTTTACTCTATCTTAGGCATTTTGTTGGTCCAAGAATACAAGTGCCCCAGAGGCTGTGGACTGACATACATTAGTTATAGAGTGCACGTTATCCCAAATTGACCTTCTGGGGATGAAATTGAATTGTTCTGGGAGATGGTGGCAGATGCTACAGTCCCTAATCGGTTAGCCATGATTTTGTTACAATTTTGGTGTCTGTGTTTGTTAGAGAAATGGGGCGCCAGTTGGCTAAGTCAAGATTATTCTCTTAACAAAGAGGAGACAGTAAAGAGCCTCATGTCCTCCTGGTAGGAGGCGTTTCCAACAGGCTTTGGTTAAGTGAGGCAAGCAGAAGTGGGGGATATATGTTGAAATATTTTTTGTAGAACTCATATGGAATGCCATCTGGGCCTGGGAATTTTCAGTTTGGCGCACCATGAAAGTCTGTCCATAATTAGTTTGGAGTAATTAGACTCATTATTTCTGGATATCAGAAAATGGTGCGGATATGAGCTCAGTCAAGAAATTCCGCCACTTCAGCCAGCTGAATTGGTTCAGCTCGGTACAACTCAGAGTAATATTTTGCGTTTTGATTGCCACTTCAGCCGGTGTATCCACAATAGAATTATCTGATCTTCACACCTGTTTGCAGGCCACGCTCTGGCATGGTGAAAATATTTTTTAAAGAAATATGCGGTGCACTTGTCGCCTTTTGTGATGCGTGTGTGTCCTGTATTGAACACAAACCCGATGTTTGTGTTGCCTTTGAGTGCATTGAGGTGGGCGGCTGCCTCCATCCATTTCTGGCCCCATGCAGGGCTGTATCTTGTAGCTGGATTTTGGACTCCAAGTGTGCCAATTCTGCCAGAGCGCACAAGATCACCGCCAAAGTGGCTCGTGAGCATCTGGAGGAGAGATGGCAAGAGTGGCGGATGGCGTCCTCTTTGAAAGTTGCCCATGTGGAAATGGGGTCTGCGCAAAATGGTGCAACAAACTTTTTGCCAAAGTTGCCTCTTCCACCCACGTGGAAAAACCTGGCGACGCGAGCTCGGGGGGCAGATTTTGCACCAATGTGGGGCCTTAGCAACTGTGACAGGTAGGTGGTAGGTTATCAAGACCAGTCGGTGATTGATGAATTCCATTTTCGTTGTTTTGAAGTGTGAGATGTGGGGTTGAATTTCGCCGGCGTTAGAATAAGGTCTATGCGGGTCATGGACCTTAATTGGCCATTGTGGATGCGGGGACGCGTCATGTTTTTGAGCAGTGGGGCATGTTGCAGCAGCGCATCCATTAACCCAAGGGTGGCCTTTAGAACGTGAAGTTCTACGTGACCCTGTGGGGCGTGGGGTGAGGGAGGCCACCAGTCCTTTGTTGAGGTTAGCCAACAGTTCATGTCGCCAACTAGAAAAGAATCAGGGGGTAGCGGGAGGATTTGACTGACGAGAAAAATTCCGACACTCATGTGCACCGTTTGGGTATAGATGTTGATGATTGCGTGTGCTACGTCAGCCCACAAGAAGGTGATGACGAGCACAAGCCATTTAAGAATGTTTTGAGGATACAAATTTGAAAAAATTATTTTTCCAAATTAGCACCCCACAGTGCTTCGACCAAAAGGATAGGGATGGGAGGAGCATTGTTTTCCAAGTTTCCTCGGAACCTTGTGGACAGTGGGACTCCTGGATGGCCAGGATATCCATGGGTAAATTGTGTTGTAAAAAACAGTTTCCTAGCCCAGGATGGGGAGGCCTTGAGTCCAGTAACATCCAATGTCCCTAAAGTGAAGGTTCCCCCATTATACCTTAGGTGCGAGGGGTGGGCCCCCAGGCCCACCAGCCTCTTCAAGGTCCCCATGGGCTTTCACAGCAGCGCGGGTGTTAGCAGCAATGCTATCGGAGTTTTTTTTGATTTTTGTGGAAAGAGTCGCGTTGGCTTTTACCATCAATTTTTGTTTTTCCCGACGTTGGACAAATTTTTTTGCAGTGCGGATGAGTTCGGTGCACCATAGAGCGGGTCAAAAAAAATTTTTCAGTTGGGATAGGTCCCAAGTCAGTTTTGACCAGAGCTTGGGTGCAATAATTGGGTGAGATCAAGTCTCCTATCAGATCCTCAGATTGAGTGGCCCGCTTGCATGGGTTTCCCAAACAGATTGGTTGATGGAATCCTGAGTTGCTTCCACCACAAAGGTTTCCATGTCCTCCTGGCGTTGTGAGTGTGGGATTGCGGTGGTGGCCTTGGCCTTTTCCTTGGCCGCGGCCCTATGGGCCTGCTTGGCCTTCTTCCATTCTTGTGGGGAGATAGGCTTTACCAATAGGTAGCAGCCTTGTGCTCCCCACGGAAAACCTCCTTGGTGCTTGCAGTTGGTTCATAGTGCGCCTGTCCATTGGCCATGGTCGCCAAGGGGTGCTCTTGGAATGTGACGCCCTCCTTGATGGGGCATGTGTGTGATTTATGGCCAAACGCATCACAGTGGGTGCAAATGGGGGGCGCGCTGTCCACGGTCACCTGGAATGGGTGGGTGGTATGCCCTGTGATATCAATAAAAGTGGAGTGCGGGATCTGGGTTAGGTCCTTCGCGATCTCCTCAGTTGAGGTCAGAACTGCAATGGCTTTGCCAGTGCACAGGTGTGGCATCAGCATGATGTGTTGCATTTTGAAAGATTGTATTTCGCCATATACGGTGAGACCATCTTTCAGGTGTTGTTCCAAAATGTCACGTTTTACCATAGTAGGCAAAAAGTCAAACGTGAGGAAAATTTGGTTTAATTTATTCCATCTGGTGCATTTGTTTTGACGACCCATTGCCCTTCGGGGAGGTCAACCACTATGTGCACCGCTGCAGCCTTGTCTGCTGCTTTTTTGCTTTCGAAACCTAGGTCCAGCCAACCATGTGACATGGAGTGAGGTGAAATGTACACCGCAGTCAGGAAAATTTTGTGTACATTTTCACAAAATCTTTCCCATAAGGCCATTTTTTGGATGTCCAGATACACGCGGACTCTGAATTCCACCAATGAAAGTGGTTGGGAGTGTGGCGTGTTGATGTACAGGTTGCATTGTGCTTGCCATGTGAGTATCTCTGGGGAAATCTTGACCGCTGGTTTTTTAAGATTTTTGTCTATTCCGCCAGATTCTCCGGGGCGTTTTTGAACGTTGGAGGCCGCGGGCCTTCCACCTGCTCCTCTTACCATGCTTGCTTAACTGCTCCCTGACATGGGCGCAGACTAATCTACTCTGTGAGATTATCAAACTAGATTCAGTCTTGAATTGAATAGGTTGCAAAAGTGATTGCAACGAGAAAGAAAAGTTGCTCTCTCAGCAATACTGCATGTTAAAAAAAGGGTCTGTGTCCTAGACTGTGGCGAGAGTGCAGCCATCACTTTAACTAGTTCACCTATTGATCTTGTTCTCCAGATCAGAATTTAATTAATATGTTTTTAGAATAAAATTATTCTATAAAGTTTTATGATGAGCTAGCAAAGCTTTATTGACTATTTAATAATAGAAAATGAAACTAAATTTTTTTGGTTTTTGTCTTTTCCACAATATTGCACTGCAAAACCTTAACTAAGCTCTTTTTACCCTAAGCTTTTGAGCAATGACTAGAACATCATTTGCGAAGGGTCAATAATCTGGTTGTTCAGTAATATAAGAATTGTGATGCCCTTGTTTTAATCCGCTGAAACAGTCTCTGCCCCAAAATTTCAGACTCCTTACCTTTAACAAAACCTGTTCATGATCTGCTCTTCCATTGATCTCGTTTTATCTAAATTTAATTTTAAATTATTGGTGAAATCCGAAATTTTACCAGTTAAGTCAATGTGTGAAGTAGGCTATGCCTGATCCATTAGAACACCCGCTTGTGAGGCCAAAGGTTCCTAATCTTCTCCAGGAACTGCGCGCATTCTTCTAGTGTTTTCCACATAGCCTCCTCCAAGGATAACCCTTCCATTTCACTATGAACTTCTGCCAGTTTCTCACACACCATTCGTCCAGTATCTTCTTGACCTCATATTACTGGGTTTTCCACTTGCGTTGGCTCAAGGTCCTGGACGCTCAAATAATCTTATCTTTAAAATCCCATAGTTGTGAAGCATGGATCATCTAATGTGCTTTTAATTCTCCAGTTACTCCAGTTTTTAAAATGACCTTTAGATAGCTGAACAATTGTGATGGGCCCAAAAACTATAGGCAGGTTATAGCTCTTCACCAGTACAACGTAGTTCTTAGCTGCCACTAGCACCCAATCCCCATAGAAAATAGCAGATCCAGAGCTCTTAGTCAGTTTTATTGATGCTTCTGCTGCATCTTGGCTCATTACAAATTCCCTAGTAGTCTTCTCTCAAAGTCCTCCATATTGCGTTTATCTTGTCCAACCCCTGTCAATACTTCACCTCCTAAACCATCAACGAAATTAGTATTAAATTTAAATTTAAATTTAAATTTATTGCGGAAGGCCGACCATGGGACAGACACTTCCGAATATGACTCAGACGAGACAAAACTCAGTACCAGGTGAGGCACCCCAGAGAAGCAATGCTATCTCTTGTTGCCAGCGGGAACGCCACTTATGGGAAGGGGAGGGAACGTGTGTAGGGGGCGTAGCCACTATTGAGCACGTGTGGAGGAAGGAATCTGATTTGATGAACTAGACTGGGAACCAGGAGGAGACCAGCTGCCGGCGACGTGGTGGGAGATATCCAAACATCCACGCTTGAAAGTGGTCCACCAAATGAGACCGGAATCTGTGGACAGCTTCAGGGAGGGTGGGGATGGATCCGGCGATGGCATCCAAGACAATCGTGTGGATAGTCCACATGGCGATTGCAACCACCAGAGCACGAAGGGAGGGTGGGAGGGGGAGGCCATTGATGAAGCAAACATATCTCTTGACAGACTGAAGGGATGTGTTTGATCCTGGCCTAGCAGACGTTGGACTTCGCGCCATATTACTTTAGAGGTGGGGCACTTCTCCAGGCGGTGAAACAGCGTTCTATACTGGCCACACACGACACAGGATGAGTGTAAAGCATTAGAGCGTTCAGCTGTACGATACACCCGCCTCAGGAAGCGCCACACATGGGAGCGGACTTGAGGCTGCAACAGAGGATGGTGTGCGTATTTCCAGATAGTCTTTTGGGTCTCTTTGGAATAAGGGATGTCCATCATGTCCAGGTAGTCCACCCTGGATAGGACTTAGGGTCGAATGGGGATCACGCCATCATGGATTGGTAGCCCCTGTACCTCTTGTGTGAACTGAGGAGAGGGGCGGCCTCTTTGGGTTGTATGTCCACTAATACGAATTCTCCACTCTGCGCTTCACATGGAGAGTAGGATTCGTTTGTAGTGGGTTTTGGTCCTGTGAGGACCTTGGCTGATGTGTGTGATGCGAGTTATTTCATCAGGGAGTGGGGGTTTGATGGATTGTTGAGGCCCAAGGCTCGGGAGAAGTTGGAGTGGGCTGCGTGGGACCAGTGTTGGGATGGGAGTGTAGGAGCAGTGACGGCCGCAATCCAGGTGCCTAGGATCTTGGCGGCATGGGCTTTGAAGTCAAGTAGGCCCATGCCACCATGATGATGAGGGCCAAACATGACCTCTAGCCGTACTGGTGGAGGGCGGCCTGACCAAAGCCAACCTTGTAGCAAAGCATACAGGGATTTGAAGAAGCTTGGGGAGAAGGGAAAGGCGTGGGCTCCAAACCAGACTTTGGATAGGAGCATAGAGTTGGCAAGAACAACCCTGCCAGTGAGGGTAGTAGGGTGGGCTCTGAGAGAGGCGATTCGCTTCATCACGTTGTCCAGTATATGGCCCTCCATTACTGCTGACGCGTATCCTCCTGCCTCTAACCACACGCCCAGATGGCGTACCGGTCCTATGGTATGTCGCGGCACGAAGGGGAGCACCAGTGGAGCGGAGTGTTTTTAGTTAGTAAGGCGTGGACTTGGGCGAGCAGCTGGGCTGGGTTGGGAATTACTTGCTGGGGCCCAGCAGTTCTGAAACCGACCAAGGAGGATGATTTCAGTTTTGGAGGCGTTCAGTGCCGCGTTTCTTACCCGGGAATATTCCTGGATGAGGGCTTCAAGCGTGCGTGCATCTTAATTATTAGACACCCCCACCACGCAATCATCTGCAAATGCCATCATCTTGACTGGGGTTTGGCCTGGCACATGGACCCCAGTGAGTTGGGCATTCACATTTCGCAGTAGTGGGTTAAGGCTGAAGTTGTATAAGAGTGGGCTCAGGGGGTCCCCTTGTCGCAGGCCCCTTTAAGGATGGAATACTTCCATTAGGAAACCTGGGCCGCGCACAGCCATTGTTGCAGATTCCGTGAGCAGCATCACCCAGTTAATGAAGCGGGGAGGTAGGCGGAATTGTTGGAGGCAGGCCCTAAGGTATTCCCAGTTTACTCTATCATAGGCCTTTTGTTAGTCCAAGCATACAAGTGCCCCAGAGGCTGTGTACTGACACACATTAGCCACAGATTGCACGTTATCCCAAATTGACCTTCTGGGGATGAAACCAAATTGTTCTGGAGAGATGGTGGCAGATGCTACAGTCCTTAAATGGTTAGCCATGATTTTTGTTAAAATTTTGGTGTCTGTGTTTGTTAGAGAAATGGGGCGCCAGTTGGCTAAGTCTAGCCTATCCCCTTTCTTAAAGAGTGTGACTGTAAAAGCCTCATGTCCTCCTGGTAGGAGGCGCATTTCCAACAGGCTTTGGTTGAGTGAGGCTAGCAGCAATGGGGATATGTATTTAATATTTTTTGTAGAACTCATATGGAATGCCATCTGGGCCTGGGCATCTTTGGTTTGGCGCACCGCAAATGGTAGTCCATAATTCGTTCGGAGTAATTAAATTCATTATTTCTGGGTATCAGAAAATGGTGTGGATATGAGCTCTGTCAAGAAATTCCGCCATTTCAGCCAGCTGAATTGGTTCAGCTCGGTATAACTCAGAGTAATATCTTTGCGTTTCGATTGCCACTTCAGCCAGTGTGTCCACGATAGAATTGTCTGATCTTCGACCTGTGTGCAGGCCACGCTCTGGCGTGGTGCAAAAATTTTTTGAAGAAGTATGTGGTGCACTTGTCGCCTTTAGTGATGCGTGTGGCCCTGTATTGGACACAAACCCAATGTTTGTGTTGCCTTTCAAGTGCGTTGAGGTGGGCTGCTGCCTCCACCCACTTCTGGCCCCATGCAGGGCTATATCCTGAGGCTGGAATGTTGGACTCCAAGTGGGCCAATTCTGCCAGAGCGCACAATATAACCGCCGATGTGGCTCGTGAGCATCTAGATGAGAGATGGCGATAGTGGCGGATGGTGTCTTTTTTAAAAGTCGCCCATGTGGAAATGGGGTCCACACAAAATGGTGCAACAAACAATTTTGCCAAATTGCCTCTTCCACTTACATGGAAAATCCTGGCGACGCAAGCTCTGGGGGGCAGATTTTGTACCAATGTGGGGCCTTTGCAACTGTGACGGGTAAGTGGTATGTTATTGAGACCAGTCGGTGGTCAGAGAATTCCATTTTCATTGTTTTGAAGTGGGAGATGTGGGGTTGGAATTTCGCCGGCGCTAGAATAAGGTCAATGTGGGTCATGGACCTTAATTGGCCGTTGTGGATGCGGGGACGCGTCATGTTTTTGAGCAGTGGGGCATGTTGCAGCAGCGCATCCATTAACCCAAGGGTGGCTTTTAGAACGCGTAGTTCTACATGACCCTGTGGGGCGTGGGGTGAGGGCGGCCACCGGTCCATTGGTGATGTTAGCCAACAGTTCATGTCACCGATTAGGAAAGAATTGGGGGGTAATGGGAGGGATTTGACCGACAAGAAAAATTCCCAATGCTCTTGTGCACTGTTTGGGGCGTAAATGTTGATGATTGTGTGTGCAACATCAGCCCATGAGAAGGTGACAACGAGCACTCAGTCATTTAGGAATGTTTCTGAAGATGTAAATCTGAAAAAATTGTTTTTCTGAATTAGTACCCCACAGTGCTTCGACCAAAAGGATAGGGATGGTAGGAGCATTGTTTTCCAAGTATCCTCGGAACCTCGTGGACAGTCGGTTTCCTGGATGGCCAGGATATCCACGGGTAAATTATTTTGTAAAAAACTCAGTTTCCTAGCCTGGGATGGGGAGGCCTTGAGTTCAGCGATATTCAGCATCCCTAGAGTGAAGGTTTCCCCCTTTGCACCTTAGGTGCGAGGGGGTGGGCCCCCTGGCCCACCAGCCTCTTCAAGGTCCCCACGGGCTTTCACAGCAGTTGGGTGTTAGCAGCAACGCTATCAGGGTTTTTATTAATTTTTGCAGAAAGAGTCGCGTTGGCTTTGGCCTTCACTTTTTGTTTTTCCGACGTCGGACAAATTTTTTGCAGTGCGGATAAGTTCGGTGCACCGTCGAGTGGGGCAAAAAAAATTTTTCGGTTGGGATAGGTCCCAAGTTGGTTTAACCGGGGCTTGGGTGCAGCGATTGGGTGAGATCAAATCTCCCATCAGATCCTCGGATTGAGTGGCCCATTCAGCTTGGGCCTCCCAATCTGATTGGGTGATGGATTCCCAAGTTGCTTCTGCCACGAAGGTCTCCATGTCCTCCTGGCGTTGTGAGTGTGGGATGGTGGTGGTGACCTTGGCCGCTTCCTTGGCCGCGGTCCTATGGGCCTGCTTGGCCTTCTTCCACTCCTGCAGGGAGATGGGCTTTACCAATAGGTAGCAGCCTTGTGCTCCCCACGGAAAAGCCTCTTTGGTGCTTGCAGTTGGTTTGTAGTGCGCCTCTCCGCTGGCCATAGCTGCTGGGGGGTGCTCTTGGAATGTAACGCCCTCTTTAATGGGGCACGCATGTGCCTTATGGCTGAACGCATCACAGTGGGTGCAAATGGGGGGCGCGCTGTCCACGGTTACCCAGAATGGGTGGGTGGTGTGCCCTGCGATGTCAATAAAGGTGGAGTGCGGGATCTGGGTTAGGTCCTTCACGATCTCCTCAGTTAGGGTCAGAACTGCGATGGCTTTGCCGGTGCACAGGTGTGGCATCAGCGTGAAATGTTGCATTTTGAAAGATTGTATTTCGCCATATATGGTGAGACCATCTTTCAGGTGTTGCTCCAAAATGTCACGTTTTACTGTAGTAGGCAAAAAGTCAAACGTGAGGAAAATTTGGTTTGATTTTGTCCCTCTGGTGTGTTTAGTTTCAATGACCCATTGCCCTTTGGGGAGGTAGACCACTACGCGCACCGCTGCAGCCTCGTCTGCTGCTATTTTACTTTCAAAACCTAGGTCCAGCCAACCGCATGACATGGAGTGAGTTGCAACGTACACCACAGTCAGGAAAATTTTGTGTACATCTTCACAAAATTTTTCCCATAGGGCCGTTTTTTGGATGTCCAGATACACATGGACTCCAAATTCCACTGATGAAAGTGGCTGGGAATGTGGCGTATTGATGTACTGGTTGCATCGTGCTTGCCACGTGAGTATCTCCGGGGAAATTGTGACCGCCAGTTTTTTTAGATCTTTTTCTATTCCGCTGGATTCTCCGGGGCGTTTTTGAACGTTAGAGGCCGCGGGCCTTCCGCCTGCTCCTCTTGCCTTGCTTGCCCAACTGCTCCCAGACATGGGCGCAGAATAATACCCTCTATGAGATTATCAAACTAGATTTAGTCTTGAATTGAATGGGTTGCAAAAGTGTTTGCAACGAGAAAGAAAAGTGAAATTAGTATTAAATTAATAGTTAAAAGATGAGTTTATTCCATCAATCATTTTCAATGGTTGTATCACAAACTGTACCAACATGACCCACAAGACCAATTATCCTGCTGACCAGAAACATAACACCGGAGATATTTTTTGAGTATTTACTTTACTCTCGCTATTTGTCCATAAGATTGGGAATGATATGCCAAAACTCAACATGAGCGTTTTTCATAATTACAAGCAAGTTTGACCAGACTATTGCACAAACTGAATTTTGGGTCTGAAACAATTAATACTGGTAACCCATTCTAAGAAAATATTACCTTATAAAAAACTCTACTGTTTCCTATGATAAGAATTTGGTAGTTCACAGGAAAAATTCGTTGTATTTAGTCAAATAATTGATTATCACCATAATATCATCCTTTGATTAGAACCTTGATAGTCCCATGATAAAAGTCCACACTAACAGACCTCCACAGATGATCTGGAATTTTGAAGCAGAATTAGCTTACCAGCTGAAGGCTTCCTAAAAGGTTTTGACCGTGCACAAACCAAGAATTTCACACATATTTCATAATGCCCCTTTAAAGTCCTGGCCACGAATAATTACGACTCAACACTTTGACCATCTTCTTGATTCTAGGGTGCCCTGCCAATTTTTGCCATAATAAACTTGTAATGTCTTCCATTAAAATTGTAGATTTGGGACCAAGATGTATGAATCATGGTACAATATATCGTTCTTCTTTCCATACATGTGGTGGTGGTTGTGTTGTTGAACTTCTACTGTCTCAACCCATAACTGACATCCAAATGCCGACTTCCTCTGTTTCAGCCAGATATTATAATTATGCACTTTCTACACTTTAAATGATCCAAAATTGATCTGGCCGTAACATTATAGCCATGATACAAACTTCCAACTACTTCTTCGTATAGACTAACCCCACATCCAAAATTAGCCATTGCTAAGTTATTAGTAAAATCTGATTGATACTCTACCCAAAAAAGCTTATTTGACAAGCTCCACATGCCATCAGGCTTGGCGCTGGTTCATCTTCCTTGTCTCATAATAATAATTTAGAGCTATATGATTTATACACACCTCAAAAGGATGACGAGCATATAGAAGATGGTGCTGCCATTCTCTTTAATCAAAGACCACTACCAGTAATCCTCTAACATATATCAGGTATTTTTTCCATTGGATTTATTTTCAGCTAAAATATCATACAGAGCGTTCTAATCCATCTTCTCTTCATGTAATAAAACCACCCCTATGGCGTAATTTGAGGCGTTTGTTTTGAACATGGAGGGTTTCCTGTGGTCAGGATGAGCCAGGACAAAAGCCAAAAAGTAGTTCTTTTTTAACTAATTAATCGCCCGTTCCTTCCCATTTCCCCATATGAATGGAACATATTGAGCTAACTGTGTATGTGGTAGAGCCATTTGCAACAGATATTCATAACCTGCCATAGAAAAGCTATTATCTCCAAAAAACACTAAACTATCATTTAGTCATAAGGATTTCCTTGCTCAAACAGCATGCAGCTTATTGGGGCATATCCCAAGCCAATTCCTAAAAAATTATATTGCACAAAAATGTTATCTGGCTTTAATTCCATTTGCATTTTGATGACATTAACCTCAAATCTCTCTTGCCAATCGCTTCCAGTACCTCCTACACATCATGAATCTGATAAACTTGGGAATGGGAAAACATAAAGATGTCATCCATTTATGCGGCACAGCAATGGCCTATCTTACCACTAAGCACTTGATCAATAATCCACTTAAACAACACTGGGGAATTTCATAGCCTAAAAGGAATTACACAATACTAATTTTTATCTACTTAGTGGCTGTAGGAACCAAGACAATTTCTGCTCGCTGATGCTTTATTCCGCTGGATCTCCACAGAGGGTTTTAAGTAAAATTAAATCTTAAGCACTAATAAAAAACTGGGGTTTTATGAAGTTTAATATTAACGGGATAAAAGAAATAAAACGTACCACTTTGATATCTGATTGATCAGTATTTAAACTGTATCAAGGGGCAAAAGGATCCAAGAACAAGTTTGGAATGGCTTGTTATAGTCTAAATAAGGAAATATGCGCATTTTGCCTATCAAAGCTCAGAATACTCACTTCCTAAGGCTGAACAACAGATGGGAATTAATGGTTGGCAATATGTACCAATGAGGTATTGTTTTAATATATTTCAGCCAATCCCTGTTTGTTTAATATTATGCACCTTGAGGGACCCCTGCCAAGCCTATAAAAGAGGGTTGTCCCTACATATGTGCATATATAGAACTGGTTAGCTGGAGGTGTACCACCCAACAGGTGCACCAGTGTCTGCCGCATGGTCAGAGAAATCTGACTGTTTAATCTCATGGTTATTTCCCAAGAAGAACACAAATTCTTGTTACCCCAAATTTCTGGGTTCCATCGAGAATCATCTAGGGTCCTTTGGCTGATTCTATTGTTAGTATCATCTAGATCCTTTAATTTAATAACACAGCCTAAAAATTGCTGACGTTTCCCCTTTTTGGCTGAATTTAACCCAAAATATTCTTATTTTTCAGCTGTGAGGGCAAATGTCTGACATCACACCCCTCAAGAATGTTGGAGGGAGAAGAGGGCCATAGATTGTGGCTATGTATATGATTGAAAGTAATCCTAGCAGCCATGGATTCTATAAAGTACTCATTGCCTCTTTTATAGGTGATGGTGAAGGGACCCTCCCATATTGATCCAAGTTTATCGCTTCTAGGAGCGATGCAGTTATGCTAGTAAAATACCATGTCCGACACTTGGAATGTAGGTAGAGGGTTCAGAGCTCATTGGCAGCCTGCCCTTCTTTTGTCCCTGTTTCAAAAAAAATGTTCATAGTTTCAGATCGGAGTTGTATTATGCGCTGAGCCAATCTTCTCGTGATTTTCTCAGGTTCCTCAACTCCAGAAGAGAATACATTTGTAGCTAAGAAAGCAGGTATTATTGGTTCCCACCCATACAAGACATGGAATGGAGACATTTTTTAAGATCTGGTGTTAGCTAATATGGTATGCCATAGAGCACTGGGTAAGTATTGATCCCAGTTAAAGGGTCAGAGGAGGCCCTATCTCGTTGAATAAAAACTAAGGTTTCATTTGGTCTTTCCACAGTCTTATTGGTGGAGGAAATATATGGAGCCAAGAAAAGTGGTTGGGCTCCCAAGGTTGTAATCAGGATTTCGACTACTCTAGAGGATAATTAGCTTACCATTATCGCAGAGTAGAACTTGGAGACAGCTATGACTAGTGAAAATAATTTGATGTATGAACTTGGCTGTGGCTTTGCCATTTGGACAGGAAGAGCCACAGCTTCCACCCACATATTGAAGTGGGCAATAGCTTCTAGGATGATCTGTTTCTAGTCGTATTCTGAGGAAGAGGACCTACTAAATCCAAACTGATGGTGATGAACAGTTGTTGAGGGGTAGTTGGCTGATACTGTTATCTAGTCTTGAGACTGGATAATATCTTGCACGTAAGGCAAGCTTCAAAGACATCAAAAATAGATTCCATCATTTTATATAGATAGTACTGATCCTTTTTTAGCACTTGTGGCGCTCAACCCAAAAGGGGAGCCGCCACGCATCTTTATTTGTAAATAAGCCAAACAAAGAGATTATTAGAAATCAAAAATCCCAATATAGCCCCTAAGTTATCAGTCTGGGAAGTTATATCAGAAGGAGTGGAAGCTTTGGGGAAACCTTTATCCAGCGCTCGCTTTAGCTGGTGGACCTTGTCAGGCAGCATATGGGTTGGAACATCAGTGACATGTGGCATAAGGAGATATAATTTTGGGTTATCAGTATTATCGATACTTAATCCACTCATAAGTTTTATTTGCCCCTCCATGACCTAGGGTGGAGTGAGCTTCTAGGATAGCAGGTACGCTTTCCAAGGGCCAAAGATAAGGCATCCATTTATCCCCCACCTGTTTATACAACTTCCCGTTCTCCACTTTTTTGTTATGGGAGTTCCAGGCTAACATATTCTGGACAGGCTCATCCTCATCCTCCCATTCATTGGGGGTCATTAAGAGGTCATGTAACCTCTCTGACTCACAAATTATCCAAGTGAAGGACTGGCAGCCAGTCAACCCATCAACATATATGTGATGGGTCTCAGCACGTGTTCAATATTCATGTCATAATTTTGGAGCTTTGCATTTGCCTCACCAAGCTAACCGGCTAGTATTATCCTTAATATTCTGTAATTACTTCAACGAAGTGTGGTCCATAACTACAGTGAAAATGGTCATATAGGAAAGGGTGGTAGTGATTTACATCTAATAAAAATGGCAAAGCACTTCAACCATGTAACGCTGTAGTTGTGTTCCGCTTTTGACAGAATCTTACTAAATAAGAATACAGGATGATCTAAACCGTTTTCATAAAATTGGGCTAGGATGGCCCCAACGGCGTAGGCTGAGGCGTCAGTAAATAAGATAAAAAAAGATAAACGGTTAATTTTATCTGGGTGTCATAGGAAAACAAGTTGTTTAGCAGTTGTTTTAGCATCTCAAAAACGACCTTTTGTCCAGGACCCCAATTAAAAAGGATATTCTTAGTTGATAGATGGACAAGGGGCTCTCTTAGTTGGGCGAACATAAGGATGAATTGATGGTAATACCCCATCAGTTCTAAATACCTGAATATCCTGTAGGTTTTTAAGGGGAGGCATTTTTGATATTGCTTCGACATTGACCTGTATGGGTTGAATTCCTTCTTGGGAAATGGAGTGGCCAAGGAAATCAAGTTTCCTTTGAAAGAAGATACAATTTGATGGTTTCAACTTAAAAATACTTACATAACCGTTGAAAAACATCTTTCAAGTGATCAGGATGTTCATTAAAGGGTTTTAAGAACTCCGTGATATCATAAATATAGATGATGACACAAGTCAACTTTAGGTCCTGCAAAATATGATCCATCGCATGCTGGAAAGATGCAGGTGATTTGCACAACCCTTGGAGAAATCGTGTGGGCTGGAAGAGACCCTCACTACAAATAAGAGCTTTTTATCCTGATCTTGATGAGAAAGGTCCATTTGCCAATAGCCACTGGCCAATTACAAGGCGGAGAAGAAGTTAGTGCCAGAGAGTTGGGCCAGGGCGTCATTAATGCGGGGGATAGGATAGCTATCCTTCTTCATGAGGTTACTTAACTTTCAGTAGGACATGACTATCTGATGACCTCCGTTTTTCTTTTTAATTAGCAAGAGGGGGAAGATCAAGGGCTTTGTGAAAAAACTAGGAACTCCACGTCTAGTAACTGCTGAAGCTCTGTCCTCATTTGATATTCCTCCACCTTTGACTTGCAATAAGGTTTGGCCTAATAGGACGAGCATCTCCCACATCGATGGAGTGGCACCAGCCCTTCATGTGGACATAGTCATTATAAGATTTGAAGAATATGTTCGCTATAGTCGTCTTGTAGAGTATGAACTTTTTCCAGCTCATCTGGGGTCAGCTCATCCGAGATATGGGCGTTAGGTAAGGTACATATCAGGTTATCCGTTGGCAGGCCCATATACAAACGTAGAGACAATGGGTGTATTTGTTCAAAAACTTACAAAAGGACTAACAAGCCTCTGTTAATCCTAATGTTTTCTTACATTTATGTCTTTGATGTGAGTTTTACTAACAGCAGAGTAATAGGCCTCTGGTAAGCTGAGTTGAGAACGCCAGGTATTACATGAGGCTCCAGGGACTAACGCCCTCAATACTTATGAGATGTAACAAACAGTGTTGTGGAATTTGAAGCGTGATTTTTGTAGAACACACTCGTTGTTCACCAGGTTTAATCAAGACCTCTTCTGCAAAATAGAAAGAGATACCCTCCCTAGCATCCACTGAATCAGGCAATTTCTTTGTGTTACGCCCAGAGGTGGAGTAGTGCAAAGCATAACAGAAAATCTGTAATCAACCAGTCAAGAGTATTCGTTCTTTCCAGGCTCTTTATTAGATAAGACTAAAATACCTCATAGTTGATTAAAGAGAGGAAACCTTGCTTCATGTTGATTATTCCCCCGTACTCAATCATAAATGGGTACCTATGACATATCATAGGCGTTTTTTTCCAAAGCCACTTCAGGGGCTGATAAGTTCAGCTTCCCAATTCATATGGGAAGGGAAGAATATGCATTAAAGTCATGAGTGTTGTTTGGGCCAGCAGTTCCAAACAATTGATTTTACTAAAAATCATGCGCCAGCTTTATCTTTTTATGAGCTTAGTAAAGATTATGTTAACCAAAGAGCCAGTATCCAAGATGGCCATTACCCGGAATTTTTAAATGACCTTTTCAACTTTGATGAATGTTCCTCCAAAGTTAGGAGACAAAACCAAGACCTTCTTGAGCCGGAAAGTAAAGGTTAATTTTTGAGAAGTCTCAGGGAATTTAGCCAGGATGTATTTCATGATATGTACCCGCTGAAGAGGTAAAATCGAGAAAGCCAAGAACTCATCACCATCGCTGGCAGTTCGAATAACTTTTGGGCACCCTAATATATGTCCAGGGTACGCTTCCTAAGGTATAATGGTATTGTATACTCCTTCAGTGTTCAATTAATCAGAGACCTCAACTCATTTGGGAGCTCACAATAAATAGTAGCCTACATCATCGCCTCCCTCAGATTCATCCCCAAGGGTATTCTCCACAACTGGAAAGGCTGTGATTGAGGTAGGTGAGACGGCCACAGGAGATTAAATAGCCTTAGGGCGCGCATTTACCAGCTTGAAGGCTGGGAATGCACGGCGGCTTTGGTGAGCTTGTGCTGGAGTATGGTATTAGCTTACTTACACGGCTCTGAATTATAGGAGGAAATGATTCGTTTTAGATTCACACCGAGGAAGCAGATTTCACTGGGGTAGGTACAGTGGTGCTTTCCCCAAATGTTCTAAAGGCGGAAGCTCCTTAATGATTAGAGCTGAAGGTTGCACCTCACCTTCATTTGTTATTATACAGAAATGAGAATCAGCAACAGCTAACAGAGCCTCCTTTATGTCGCATATGTTTTTGAAGTAATGTTTCACTGAAATGATATGCCTGGGAAGAGAAGGATGAGGAGTCAACCCAGTTTACAAGGGTGTAATAGAATCATCAAAAGTTAACATGTTAGCCATTGACAATCTTTGCGCAGCAAGGTAAAATAACTCAGAAAAGGCAGCGGTTGGTTCGCCCTTATACATGCTAATGTGCATAAAGGCCTGTTTATCACTGTTAAAACTCTGCTTTGAACCAAATACAGCTAATAGAGCCTCTTCAACTCTGCCCATGTATGCGAATTGTCTAATAAGGGACCATCATATTTTGTGCTAGCGACTTAAGCATAAAAGGATATGTCAAAATTTTTGTTTATCAGTGGCGTCATGCATATCAGATTCGTATACATACAAGAAAGAAGCAACACTCCATTACCCAGGGTTTACTTGTCTTTTAGAGGGAGTTTTAAGGGGCTCTGCTCCAGCTCATTAAGATGGGCTAGGGCGCTGGCAAGTTGCTTTTCAAGAGCAACTATTCTTGGCGTACATGTGTACCCTGTAGTGAGCACTATTTTTAGGAGCCCAGCCATTTTCTGCTCGCTGGTGCTTTATGCCACTGGGTTCTACAATGGTTTTAAAAAAATATAAAGCAATAATAAAAACTGGTTCTTTTACGATTTTATTATTAACATGATAAAAGAAAGTAAACGTCCCCCTTTGATATCAGCTTAACAGTATTTAAACTGTATCAAGGGTCAAAAGAATTTAAGAACAAGTTTGGAATGGCTTGTTGCTGTCTAAATAAGGAAATATGCGCATTTTGCCTATCAAAGCTCAGAATACTCACTTCCTAAGGCTGAAAAACAGATGGGAATTAATGGTTGGCAATATGTAGCCATGAGGTAATGTTTTTATATATTTCAGTCAATCCCATTTGCTAGATATTTTTCACCTTGGGGGAACCCTGCCAAGCCTATAAAAGGGAATTGTCCATGTATAGATGCTTGTATGTATCTAGTTGTGGTTGGAGGAGTACATCAATAGGTGACCCAGGTTCCAGCGCATGGCAGAGAAATCTGACTGCACAATTTCATGGTTTTTGCCTGAGAAGAATCTAAATTTGTGTTACCCCAAATTTTTGGGTTCCACCGATAATTAACCAGGGTCTTTTGGCTGATACTCTCGTTAGTATCATCTAAATCCTTTAATTTAGTATTGCAAACTTGAATATGGCTGACATTTCCCCTTTTTGGTTGAATTCCACCCAAAACACTCTTATTTTTCAGCTTTGAGGGCAAATGTCCGACTGTGGTATTTAAGTGCCATATATTTTTGATCTTACAGTAATACAGGTACATGACTGAACACATCTGTGAGATCTAGCTTTGCAAAAATTGTACAGCCCACAGTTATTTTGAAGAATATCCCTTGTCAGGGGGATAATAATCTAGCTCTATACCTGCATTGAGCCGCCAGAAGCCCATACACAGCTGCATATCCAAGCATAATAGTGGTTAGTAGTACTGGTGATACAATGGTGGAAATTAATGGATCAATCAACCTTTTGCTCAACATTGAACCTACATGCTCCTTCAGCGCTGATTTTTCCCGCTGATTGAGTGGGTAAATTTGACATACACAAGAGAGTTCAGACCTTTCCAAAATTAAAATGAAAACAATTAGGCTAATGGGGTAAATCAGTGAATCCATTTTTTGACTGAATTTTCTAGAAAATTGTGATCTTCTGCTGGCAATTCATCAGCCTGCATCACACCTGTACTCTTAGATACATTCAGTTTTTAAAAACTAACAATAAATTCTCTATATCATCAGTAATCATGTCCTCAGGTTCAAAGTAATTGCACAGAAGGGTAAGTCCATCTGGGGTTTAAAAATGCAGCCACCACATCCCTTACACCACTTGATGTGAAAAATTTTCTATTGCATAAAATAATTCTCGAACAGAAATAGACTCTGCCATACTATAATTGAGGGACTTAATCACCATGATGGAGCCTTTTGTGACACATAAGCAAATATGACCTCTGGGGATTTCTGTATTTCAAACTTCAATTCTTGGTTAACAAGAATTCCACATAATTTTCCTCCACCCCTATATCCACCAAAGCCATTAACTCTTCTGTTACTCCATGTGTGTATAACTCTACTAGGATAAATAAATAAGTATAAAGTAAAGAACCAGCTCTTTCTTATTTTTTATTTAATTTTCCAGACGACCTATACTTGAACATGATAAACTTCATGTGTCTCTGAATTGTCAATTTACTGGATTTCTCCACGTTTCCTTGTTGGGCTCCCCAATGTACAAATTTAAAATTTAATACTGCATGCAGCCCCCTGCCCGTGCTGATACATGCTGAAATTGTCCCTTTCACATGTACATGGAGCCTTGCATCAGTTTTGTGCCAACAAAATTGTTTTTCAACCTGCAGGGCTAATGAAAACTCCTCTGCCATCATCTCTTGAACCTTTAATTCCGCCATCACACCCAGTACATCTGTTTGGAACCCTTATAAAAACATTCATGATGATTGCAAATCTGACATCCAAGACTCTTTTGCCAATGGACAAAAAAGCCATGTTTACTCCTCCACTGATCTACGCCCTGGTTAACCATCAAGAGTTCTGGCCATTCTTCATCCTTCACCTCATCTGGGAATTCTGCATGGTCAATTAATTTAACACATTTACCTATGTAACTTAAGATGCAGCCTTGTTAGTTAATAAGCTCCTGTACCTAACTTACTAAGTATGACGGTTACAGATCCATTACTTAGGCAATTTGGAGAGAGAAAGGGGCCTCCTCCATGTCACCTGAGCCAAATGCGCCTGAGATAGAAACACCCTTATCACTTGATTACTTTTGTCAAATGTCTCCTTGAACAGGGCTACTAACCATCATTACATTTTTGGGCGTTTATGAATTACCTCTGTTTTTGGTATCACAGCAAACCCATACCCGCCCCACCTTGTGAGTTAAAAATGCCAAAGAGAATCCACACATTCAGAAAATATCATTAGATGTTAATATCATTTCTCCTTTACTGAGAACACCACCTCCTTTCAGGGCCCAAAAGTTAAAAAGAAAGTATTTGAGGTTCATATAATGTAAATGTAGGCTTGCAACAGTAGCTACAAAGAAAAATGTTAAAAATGACAGGTCATTGAAAACATAACATATATTCCAGCAGAGACCCATCCCTGAACTTGCACACCATGTCTAGAAGCCATGACTTATTCTTGAACCACAGTCCCAGAAACACTGCATGGCAAAAGCAGGGCCTGGGTCCAGGTGTTGGACATTACAATTCTGATTATTTAATAAGATTGTTTCAGTAATAACAAGGAGGAAAATAAGGACGAAATTGGCAAAAAGACAATGGCTAATTCTTGGTGGAATCCTTTGATTTAGGGCAATAAATTTAGTAATTATTTCGGCCCATTACTGTGAAGCTAGATAATCAAATTGCGCTGACTATGCGACGAGTTTAGGAGAGCCCATTGGATGCTCCTCAGGCCACCACTAATTTAGTGTAACCTACCCTGTGGAGGATGGAACCTTTATAGGGGACATAAGGGGTTTTGCAAGGTAAAAATATTTTCATGCCCAATGATTGTGTAAAATTGATCAAATTGTTACAAACAGTCATATTCTACTAACAATCAACTTCCCATCAATCATTTCATCAAAACGAAGCGAGTTTTCTAAGATCCATAGGCCAAAGCACAATATTTTCTAATTTGGCCTTTATAACAAATCACACATTAAACCTAGCCATTTTAAGTACTATATATCAACTTATTAAGATGGTTTTCTTTTCTGATCTCGGCAGTTTCAATAAAACCATCATAAAACCTATTTTTTAGTATTCACTTTCAAGTACTTTTATTATAAATATGAGCAAAACAACCCATCTAAGTATTTCTGCAGTAGAAACTAATTTTTTCTTTCAAATTGTTGAACTTTAGGGGCAAATTAGCACCAGCGAGAATAAACCTAGCCCAGAGTCCAACACTAAACTAACACCGAGAATGAGGCCTATATTTTGACCTAGCTCACTTATCAAGCTCATTCTCATGATCTGAGGTTTCTAATATGTTATAAAATAAAACTTCTTATAGAGTATCTTTTGAGCTTATAAAGCTTTATTGACTATTAAATAACTTTATAGAATTAAAAACTTTATACTTTGCTATTTCCTTTTACTTAATATAGTGAATTAAAACTTTTCTCTCTCGTTGCAAACACTTTTGCAACAAATTCAATTTTAAGTCTAGGTAAGTTTGATAATCTCATCGAGGAGATTAGTTTGCACCCAATGTAAAGGAGAAGTTGGGCAAGAAAAGTTAAGGGCACAGGTATAGGCCCCACATCAACCAAGTTTTGTAATTGTTCTGGCGAATCTGGCGGATTAGATAGAATTAATAGTAAAAAGACCGCCAGTTACCATTTCCCTGGAAATTTTGGCCTGGAAAGCGCGCTGCAACCAGTTCATAAATAAGCTGCATTCCCAACTATTATCATCAGTAGAACACAGGGTGCGTATTTTCCTGGATATTCAAAAAATGGCGCTTTGGGAGAAGTTTTGCGGAGATGTACACACACATTTCCTGAATGCGGTGTATGTCGCACCACACTCCATGCCTTGTGGTTGGCTGGATCTTGGTTTTGAGAACAATAATGCAGTGGACAAAACCATACAAGTGCGAGTAGTAGTGGACCTCCTGGAAAGCCAACGGGTAGTTGAAACAAAACGCAACTGCTGGACTAAATCAAACCAAATTTTCATGACTTTTGACTTGCTACCTACTACTATCAAGTGCATCGTTCTGGAGCACCACCTGAAGGCTGAGCTCACCAAATATGGGGAAATCCAATCCTTCATTATGCAGCGCTTTACAATCATGCCAGACCTGTGCACAGGCAAAGCGATTGCTGTTATCACCCCATCCACGGGGATAGTGGAGGATTTGACCCAAATCCCTCATACCACTTTTGTAGAAAACAATGGGCAAGACTCCTGCCTATTCAGGGTCACCGTGGATAACGCGCCTCGTACCTGCACTTTCTGTCACATTTTTGGCCATAAGGACCATACCTGCCTGCCAAGGAGGGCATTACCCAAACGAATTAATCCCAGAAGCAATGTGTGATGCAGATGCCCACTATGAACCAGCACTAGACACTGACGCAGCCTTCCCATTGGGAGCGCCAGGGTGCTACATTCAAGTAAAATCTGTGTCCCCTCAGGAGCATAAGATGGGCAAGCAGGACCACAAGGCAGCGGTCAAGGAGGTGGCCGAGACCAAATCTGCAATCCTGCCAGCCCATCTCCAGGAGGACATTGAGACATTCATGGTGGGAATGGCTCACGAATCCTTCCACCAATCAGATTGGGCCACCCAAGCTGATTAGGCCAACCAAGCTGAAGACCCAATGGGTGAGTTGGTTTCCTCAACTAATGCTACCAAGCATTGATTGGAACTGAGTCGCTCAACAATATATCTGCCAAAATCCCACCTTCATGCAATGGTGCAAGCAAGTGCACACAACACCAATAATTTGTCCCACTGTGGGGAAGAAGCAGAATGCAAAAGCCAACGCAAACCACACAGCTAAAGATTCCCATACTGAAACATACTCCTTAGCACAAAATACCCGCTCTGTCAAACAGCAATGTTCTGAGAATGATAAGGCTGAAGGGCACGGGTGCCCTTTCCTTCGCACCTATGGTGCAATGGGGGCAGCCTTTACTTTAGGGATGTTGAACATCACTGGAATTAAGCCCTCACCATCCTGGGCTAGGAAACTGAGTTTTTAAAAAATAATTTACCCATGGACATCATGGCCATTCAGGAAACCCACTCTCTGCGAGGTGCAAAGGAAGCATAGGCAACTATGCTCATCTCTTCCTTTTTTTAGTCTACACACTGTGGGGTGCTTGTTTGAGCGAACTGTAGTTTTAAATTTATTTTATCAAAATTGTACCTTGACAGCCATGTCATTGTAGTCACCTTTTTGTGGGATGACAAAGTGCTTGCTGTTGTTAACATTTATGCCTCAACCTGTGCACAAGATTGTCAGGAATTCTTTTTCAGCTGTAAATTTCCTTCTGCTACCCCCAACCCATTTGTTGATGGTAACATGAACTGCTGGACAAACCAATCCACAGATGGCTGGCCCTTGTCACTTACACCCCCACAGGGGCACGTTGAACTTCACGTTCTAAAAGCCACCCTAGGGTTGTTTGATACTCTGCTATGGCATGCACCACTCATTAACATGTCTCTCCCCCATGTGCACAATGGCCAGCTAAGGTCCATGACCCACATTAAGCTTATTCTCGCACCATTGAAATTTTAATCCCAAATTTCACACTTAACCATGAAGAAATCAATTTATCTGACCACAGAATGGTATTGGTTTCCTTCCATTTTCATAATCCAGCGGCCCAGGTACTGAAGTGGTGCAAACTCCACCCCACCATGATCACGTCGCTAAGGTTTTCCTCATAGGTGGAAACCGTAACCTCAGCTCCAGTGTTTACCACACGTTATGTGCAGACTCAATCTCCACCTGGTCAACCTTCAAAGCAAACAATCCGCCAGGCTCACCACTCTCCGCTTATCACTCACGGGCTGCCTTGTCAGTCACTTTGTTCATGATGGCAGAAGTGGACCACCTGGAGTCTAACGTCCCCACTGCAAGCTACAGCTCAGCTAGGGGTCACAAGTTGGCGTAAGTGTCCACTCGTCTCAATGCACTGTTAAACATAAGCATTGGGTTTGTGTTCAGTATAAAGCAAAGCATATTACATTGGGCGATATGTGTTCCACTTGCTCTTTTGAAGATTCTTCACACTGTGCCAGAGCTTGGCCTGCACACGGGTGAGGCGGCCAGACCACTCCGTCGCAGATACTCCAGCTGAAGTGGCAATGAAAATATACAGCTATTAATCCAAATTATATTTATCTGATCCAGTTTCACTTGCTGAAGTAGATAATTTTCTTAAAAGCGCACATATCTTCACCATTTCCCGCTTTCTAGAGTTGATGAAATTGATTACGCAGGACGCACTCTGGTCTGCCGTTTACAGTGCACCATATAGAAATTGCCCAGGCCCAGACGGTATTGCTTATGAGTTCTTTAAGAAATAGTTTAAAGATTTTTCCTCCTTGCTGTTGGCCTCTATGAAATAATGCCTTATGGAAACGCGCCTCCTTCCTGGAGGGCAAGATGCCTTCACAATAACGTTGTACAAGAAAGGGGATAAGCTACTTTTTTTTTCTCGTTGCAAACACTTTTGCAACCTATTCAATTCAAGACTAAATCTAGTTTGATAATCTCACAGAGGAGATTAGTCTGCGCCCATGTCTGGGAGCAGATGGGCAAGCAAGGCAAGAGGAGCAGGCGGAAGGCCCGCGGCCTCCAACGTTTGAAAACGCCCCGGAGAATCTGGTGGAATAGACAAAAATCTAAAAACTGGAAGTCACAATTTCCCCAGAGATACTCGCGTGGCAAGCACGATGCAACCAGTACATCAACATGCCACACTCCCAGCCACTTTTATCGGTGGAATTCGGAGTCCATGTGTATATGGACATCCAAAAACAGTTTTATGGGAAAAATTTTGTGAAGATGTACACAAAATTTTCCTGACTGTGGTGTACGCTGCACCTCACTCCATGTCGCACGGTTGGCTGGACCTAGGTTTCAAAAGCAAAATAGCAGCAGACGAGGCTGCAGCAGTGTGCATAGTGGTCAACCTCCCCGAAGGGCAACAGGTCGTCAAAACCAAATGCACCAGATGGACAAAATCAAACCAAATTTTCCTCACGTTTGACTTTTTGCCTACTATGGTAAAACGCGACATCTTGGAGCAACACCTGAAAGATGGTCTCGCCATATATGGCGAAATACAATCTTTCAAAATGCAACGTTTCACACTGATGCCACACCTGTGCACCAGCAAAGCTATTGCAGTTCTGACCCCAACTGAGGAGATCGCGAAGGACCTAATCTAGATCCCGCACTCCACCTTTATTGACATCGCAGGTCATACCACCCACCCATTCCGGGTAACTGTGGACAGCGCGCCCCCCATTTGCACCCACTGTGATGTGTTCAGCCATAAGGCGCATGCATGCCCCATCAAGGAGGGCGTCACATTCCAAGAGCACCCCTTGGCGACCATGGCCAATGGACAGGCGCACTACGAACCAACCACAAGCACCAAGGAGGCTTTCCCGTGGGGAGCACAAGGCTGCTACCTATTGGTAAAGCCCATCTCCCTGCAGGAGCGGAAGAAGGCCAAGCAGGCCCATAGGGCCGCGGCCAAGGAAGCGGCCAAGGCCACCACCACCATCCCGCACTCACAATTCCAGGAGGACTTGGAGACCTTAGCGGTGGAAGCAACTTGGGAATCCATCACCCAATCAGATTGGGAGGCCCATGACGAGCGGGCCACTCAATCTGAGATCTGATGGGAGATTCAATCTCACCCAATTGCTGCACCCAAGCTCTGGTTGAAACCAACTTAAGACCTATCCCAACTGAAAAAATTTTTTTGCTCCTTTTGACGGTGCACCAAACTTGTCCACACCGCAAAAAAGTTGTCTGACGTCGGGAAAACAAAAAGTGAAGGCCAAAGCCAACGTGACTCATTCCACAAAAATTAACAAAAACCCCCGATAGCGTTGCTGCTAACACCCGCGCTGCTGTGAAAGCCCATGGGGACCTTGAAGAGGCTGGTGGGCCTTGGGGCCCACCCCTCGCACCTAAGGTACAATGGGGAAACCTTCAATTTAGGGACATTGGATGTTACTGGACTCAAGGCCTCCCCATCCTGGGCTAGGAAACTGAGTTTTTTACAACACAATTTACCCATGGATATCCTGGCCATCCAGGAGTCCCACTGTCCACAAGGTTCCGAGGAAACTTGGAAAACAATGCTCCTCCCATCCCTATCCTTTTGGTCGAAGCACTGTGGGGTGCTAATTTGGTAAAATAATTTTTCAAATTCACATCCTCAGAAACATTCCTAAATGGCTGAGTGCTCGTCGTCACATTCTCGTGGGCCAACTTTGCATATGCAATTGTCAACATTTATGCCCCAAATGGTGCACACGAGCGCCAGGAATTTTTCTCATCAGTCAAATCCCTCCTGCTACCCCCTGATTCCTTCCTAGTTGGCAACATGAACTGTTGGCTAACTTCACCAATGGACCGGTGGCCGCCCTCACCCCACGCCCCACAGGGTCACATAGAACTACGCATTCTAAAAGCCACCCTTGGGTTAATGGATGCGCTGCCACGACATGCCCCACTGCTCAAAAACATGACGCGTCCCCATGTCCACAACGGCCAATTAAGGTCCATGACCCACATTGACCTTATTCTAACGCCGGCGAAATTCCAGCCCCACATCTCCCACTTCAAAACAACGAAAATGGAGTTCTCAGACCACCAACTGGTCTCAATAACATACCACTTACCCTTCACAGTTGCAAAGGCCCCACATTGGTGCAAAATCCGCCCCCCGAGCTCGCGTCGCCAGGATTTTCCATGTGGGTGGAAGAGGCAACTTTGGCAATATCGTTTGTTGCACCATTTTGCGCGGACCCCATTTCCATATGGGCAACTTTCAAAGAGGACACCATCCGCCGGTATCGCCATCTCTCCTCCAGATGCTCACGAGCCACATTGGCAGTGATCTCGCGCGCTCTGGCAGAATTGGCCCACTTGTAGTCCAACATTCCAGCTACAGGATACAGTCCTGCATGGGGCTGGAAGTGGGCGGAGGTAGCCGCCCACCTCAATGAACTCAAAAGGCAACACAAACATTGGGTTTGTGTTCAATACAGGGCCACATGCATCACTAAAGGTGACAAGTGTACCGCATACTTCTTTAAAAAAATTTCGCACCACGCCAGAGCATGGCCTGCACACAGGTGCAAAGATCGGATAATTCCATTGTGGACACACTGGCTGAAGTGGCAATTGAAATGCAAAAATATTACTCCGAGTTATACCAAGCTGAACCGAATCAGCTGGCCAAAATGGCAGAATTTCTCAACTGAGCTTATATCTGCACCGTTTTCTGATACCCGGAAATAATGAATTTAATTATTCCAAATGAATTATGGGCAGCCATTCGCGGTGCGCCAAACTGAAAATGCCCAGGCCCAGATGGCATTCCATATGAGTTCTACAAAAAAATATTTCAAATATATATCCCCATTGCTGCTAGCCTCACTTAACCAAAGCCTGTTGGAAACGCGCCTCATACCAGGAGGACATGAGGCCTTTAATGTCACACTCTTTAAGAAAGAGGATAAGCTTGACTTAGCCAACTGGCACCCCATTTCTCTAACAAACACAGACACCAAAACTTTAACAAAAATCATGGCTAACCGTTTAGGGACTGTAGCATCTGCCACCATATCCCCAGAACAATTTGGTTTCATCCCCAGAAGGTCGATTTGGGATAACATGCACTCAGTGGCTAATGTATGTCAGTCCACAGCCTCTGGGGCACTTGTATTCTTGGACCAACAAAAGGCCTATGATAGAGTAAACTGGGAATACATTAGGGCCTACCTCCATCAATTCCGCCTACCCCCCGCTTCATTAACTGGGTGATGCTGCTCATGGAATCTGCGACAATGGCAGTGCTTGGCCCAGGCTTCCTAACGGAAGTAGTCCGCCCTCAAAGGGGCCTGCGACAAGGGGACCCCCTCAGCCCACTCTTATACAACTTCAGCCTTGACCCACTACTGCGAAATGTGAATGCCCAACTCACTGGGGTCCATGTGCCAGCCCAAACCCCAGTCAAGATGATGGCATTTGCAGATGATTGCGTGATGGGGGTGTCTAATAATAAAGATGCACGCGCGCTTAAAGCCCTCATCCAGAATTATTCCCAGGTAAGCAACGTGGCACTGAATGCCTCCTAAACCGAAATCATCCTCCTTGGTCGGTTTCAGAACTGCTGGGCCCCAGCAATTAGTTCCCAACCCAGCCCATCTGCTCGCCCACGTCCACGCCTTACTAACTCAACACACACCGCTTCACTGGTGCTCCCCTTCGTGCCACGTCCTACCATAAAACCGGTGCACCATCTGGGCGTGTGGATGGAGGCAGGCGGATATGCGTCAGCAGAAATGGAGTGCCATATACTGGACAACGTGACGAAGCGAATCGCCTCTCTCAGAGCCCACCCTACTTCCCTTACTGGCAGGGTAGTTCTTGCCAACTCTATGCTCCTATCCAAAGTCTGGTTTGGAGCCCACGCCAACCCTTTCTCCCCAAGCTTCTTCAAATCCCTGTATGCTTTGCTACAAGGATGGCTTCTGTCAGGCCGCCCTCCACCAGTACGGCTAGAGGTCATGTTTGGCCCTCATCATCAAGGTGGCATGGGCCTGCTTGACTTCAAAGCCCATGCTGCCAGGATCCTGGGCACCTGGATCGCGGCCGCCACCGCTCCTACACTCCCATCCCAACACTGGTCTTGCGCAGCCTGCTCCAACTTCTCCCGAGCCTTGGGTCTCAACAATCCATCAAACCCCCACTCCCTGATGAAATACTTCGCATCACACACATGGCCACAGGTCCTCACGGGACTAAAACCCACTACAAACAAATCCTACTCTCCATGCGAAGCGCAGAGTGGAGAATTCGTATTAGTGGACATACAACCCAAAGAGGCTGCCCCTCTCCTCAGTTCACACAAGAGGTACAGGGGCTACCCATCCATGATGGCGTGATCCACATTTGACCCCATGTCCTATCCAGGGTGGAATACCTGGACATGATGGACATCCCTTACTCCATTGAGACCAAAAAATATCTGGAAATATGTACACCATCCTCTGTTGCAACCTCAAGTCCGCTCCCATGTGTGGCGCTTCCTGAGGCGGGTGTACCGTAAAGCTGAGCGCTCTAACGCTTTACACTCATCCTGTGTCTTGTGTGGCCAGTATGGAACGCTGTTCCACCGCCTGGAGAAGTGCCTTACCTCTAAAGTGATATGGCGCGAAGTCCAACGTCTGCTGGGCCAGGATCAAACGCATCCCTTCAGACTGTCAAGAGATATGTTTGCTTCATCAATGGCCTCCCCCTTCCACCCTCCCTCCGTGCTCTGGTGGTTGCAATCGCCATGTGGACTATCCACACGATTGTCTTAGATGCCATCGCTGGCTCCATCCCCACCCTCCCAGAAGCTGTCCACAGACTTTGGTCTCATTTGGTGGACCACTTTCAAGTGTGGATGTTCGGATATCTCCCACCGCGTCGCCAGCAGCTGGTCTCCTCCTGGTTCCCAGTCTGGTTCATCAAATCAGACCCCTTCCTCCACACGTGCTCAATAGTGGCTACGCCCCCTACACACGTTCCCTCCCCTTCCCATAAGTGGCGTTCCCGCTGGCAACAAGAGATAGCATTGCTTCTCTGGGGTGCCTCCCTTGGTACTAAGTTTATCTTTCCTGAGTCATATTCGGAAGTGTCCATCCCATGGTCGGCCTTCCCCGCATTAAATTCAAGAAAGGGGATAAGCTGAACTTGGCCAACTGGCGCCCCATTTCACTCACTAAAACAGACACAAATTTTAACTAAAGTCATGGCAAACCGCCTAGGGGTAGCTGCATCTGCTCTCATTTTTCTGAAAAATTTGGTTTCATTCCGAAAAGGTTAATTTGGGACAACGTTTACACCGTAGCCAACGTGTGTTAATCCATATCTTCTGGAGCACTTGTTTTTTAGACCAGCAGAAGACTTATGATAAAGTCAACTGGGATTACCTCAGAACCTGACTCCACAAATTCCACCTCCCCTTTCGTTTCATTAATTGGGTGATGTTGCTCACGGAATCCACCACAATGGCTGTGCGTGGCCCAGTCTTCCTCACGGGTGTAGTCCGCCCTCAAAGGGGCCTACGCCAAGGGGATCCTCTTATCCCACTCTTGTACAGCTTCAGCCTTGACCCACTTTTTCAAAGTGTAAATGCCAACCTTACTAGTGTCCATGTGCAAGGCCAAGCACCAGCCAAGATGTTGGCGTTTGCTGATGATTATGTGGTTGGGATATCTAACAATCATGATGCACGAGCAATTGAAGCTACTATCCAGGTTTACTTTAGAGTAAGTAAGATTCACTCAACGCCTCTAAAACCGAAATTGTTCTCCTTGGTCAGTATCAAGACCGCTGGGCCTCACCACCCCGTTTCCTACCTGCCTCATCAGCTATTGCACGAGATAGCTTGACCTGCCCACCCCACACCGCCCCGCTTGTGATCTTCTTTGTGCCAAGACCCACCGTTGGCCCTGTCCGCCACTTGGTGATGTGGCTGAAGGCGATAATGTACGCTTCAAAGGTGATAAAAAACCATATCCTAGACAACGTTACAAAACTCATAGCTTCCCTAAAATCCCGCCAGACCTCCCTTACAGGCAGGGTAGTGCTAGCCAACTCTAAGCTCCTTTCTAAAGTTTGGTTTGGGGCCCACAACATCACTTTTTCCCCTTATTTCTTCAAGCCATTATACGCCCTTCTGCAAGGGTGGCTTTGGCAGGGCTCCCACCACCGGTGCACTTGGATGTCATGTTTGGCCTTAGCCATAGTGGTGGTATGGGCCTGCTCAACTTTGAGGCCCATGCTGCTAAAGTCCTTGGCACCTGGATCACTGCCATCACAAACCCAAGATCTCAGCACAGCACTGGTCCTGAGCGGCCCGCTCCAACTTCTCCCATGCCCTGGGCCTCAGCAATCCTACCCACCCCCATTCTCTGTTAAAAATATCTCACCTCACATCCCTCTGCTGCGGGCCCACATGGGATGTCGCCCACTTCAAAAGGATCCTCCTCTCCATGTGGAGTGCATAGTGAAGAATTCTCATCTGTGGGAACACTGCCCAGAGGGGGCGCCCTACTCCTCGGTTCACCCAGGAATTACAAGGGCTACCCATTCCGAATGGAGTGATACCCATGAGGTCCCCTACCATAGCCAGGGTGGACTATCTGGACATGGTGGACATCTATAAACCATAGATACTAGAAAGCCATATGGAAGTACGCCCACCACCCTCTTCTGCAGCCGCATATCTGTTCCCATGTGTGGCAATGTTTGGGATGGGTATACCATGCTGGCGAGCGCTCTAATGCTTTGCACTCATCTTGCGTCATGTGTGGCCAGTATGGAACGTTGGTTCACCGCCTGGAAGAGTGCTCTCCCTCAAAAGCGATATGGCGTGAGGTACAGCGTCTATTTCGCCAGGCTCAGGCACAGCCTTTCAGCCAGTCTCAGGCCATATTTGCTTTTTCCATGATTTCCCCTCTACCACCTTCCCTCTTCGCCTTAGTAGTTGCAATCGAAATGTGGACTTTCCATATGATTGTCTTGGATGCTATCTCAGGCTCCACTCCCACCTTCCAGGAAGCTCTACACCAGTTCCAGTCGCGCCTTCTGTACCACTTTCAAGTGTGGATGTTAGGGTACCTCCCACCTCATTGCCAACAGATGGTCTCATCCTGGTTTCTCAGTTTTGTTCATAATTTCAGATCCCTTCCTACATACATGTTCAATAGCGGCGCAAACCCCTGCACACGTAACCTCACTTCCTTCTCTTGGCGTTCCCACTGGTAACAGAAGATAGCGTTTGCTTCTTTGGGGTGCCCTCCTCTCGCTGAGTTCATTTTGTCATTTAGTATTTAATTGAAAGTTTCTATCCATAGGTTGGCCTTTCCTGAATATTATTAAAATTAATATAGTGAATTAACCCTCTATGAAGCATCTTTACCCTAAGCTTTCAAGTAACAACCAGAGGAACTTTTCTCTATCGTTGCAATCACTTTTGCTACTTATTTAATTCAACTCTGAATTTAGTATGATAATCTCACAGAGGAGATTAATCTGCGCTCATGTCAGGGAGCAGTTGGGCAAGTAAGGTAAGAGGCACAGGTAATAGGCCCGCGACTTCCAATGGTTAGAAAACGCCCCGGAGAAACTGGTGGATTAGATAAAAATAAAAAACTGGCGGTTAATATTTCCCTGGAAATCCTCGCTTGATAGGCGCTATGTAACCAGTACATCAACACGCTGCACTCTCAACCACTCTCATCAGTGGAATATGGAGTCTGGGTGTTTCTGGATATTCACCAAACAGCATTATGGGAAAAATTTTGTGGGGATGTGCACACTCATTTCCCAACCGCGGTTTACATTGCACCTCACCCATGTCACACAGTTGGCTGAATCTCAGTTTTGAAAACAAGGAGGCAGCAGGTGAAGCTGCTGCGGTGCATGTAGTGATTGACCTCCCTGAAGGGCAGCGGGTCATCAAAACTAAGCACAAAGATGGACAAAATCCAATCAAATTTTCCTCACGTTCAACTTTTTACCCACTACAGTCAAGCGTGCCATTCTGGAGCAGCATCTGAAGGCTGATCTCACCATATATGGCGAAATACAATCCTTTGAGATGCAACGCTTCACGCTGATGCCACACCTGTGCACCAGCAAAGACATAGCAGTTCTGACCCTAACCGAGGAGATCACAAAGGACCTAACCCAGATCCCACACTCCACTTTTATTAATATTGAGGGGCATAACACCCACCCTTTCTGGGTAACCATAGACAGTGCACCCCCCATCTACACACACTGTGATGCGTTCGAAATAAGGCACATGCATGCCCCACCAAGGAGGGCATCACATTCCAAGAGCACCCCTTGGCAGCCATGACCAATGGGGAGGCTTACTATGAACCAACCACCAGTACCAAAGAGGTCTTCCCGTGGGGAGCTCAAGGATGCTACTTATTAGTAAATCCTGTCTCCCCTCAAGAGCGAAAGAAGGCCAAACAGGCCCACAGGGCCGCGGCCAAGGAAGCAGCCAAGGTCGCCTCAGCTATTCCATACTCCCAATGCTAGGAGGACATTGAAACCTTTGCGGCGGAAGCATCTTGGGAATCCCTCAACCAATCAGATTGGGAAGCCCAATATGATTGGGCTACCCAATCTGAGGATCCAATGGGAGACTTGATCTCACCTGACCTTTGCAACCAAGCCCTGATTGGAACTGATTTGGTCTTCAACCTACCTGAAAAAAAAAATTTTGCCCCAAACATTGGTGCACCAAACTCATCCGCACCACAAAAAATTTGTTCAATAGCGGGGAAACAAAAGAGAAAGCAAAAGCTAACGCGAACCTGTCTGCTAAAATTAACAAATCTTCTGATAGTGTTTCTGGTAACACCCATGCCGCCATGAAGGCCCGTGGGGATCTAGAGGAGGCTGGTGGGCCTGGGTGCCCACCCCCTCACACCTAAGGTACAATGGGGGAACTTTCACTTTAGGGACATTGAATATTACTGGACTCAAGGCCTCACCATCCCGGGCTAGGAAACTGAGTTCTTTAAAAAAATTTACCCATGGACATCTTGGCCATCCAGGAGTCCCACTGTCCGTGAGGTTCCGAGGATGCTTGGAGAACCATGCTCCTCCCTTCCCTATCCTTCTGGTCTGAGCACTGTGGGGTGCTTGTTTGAGTGAACTGTAGTTTTAAATTTATTTTATCAAAATTTTACCTTGACAGCCATTTCATTGTTGTCACATTTTTGTGGGCTGACGTGGTGCATGCTATCATCAACATTTATGCCCTGAACTGTGCATGAGAGCGTCAGGAATTTTTCTCATCAGTCAAATCCCTTCCATTACCCCCTGACCCTTTTATAGTTGGCGACATGAACTGTTGGTTAAACACATCCACAGACCGTTGGCCTTACTCATAACACGCCCACAGGGCCACATAGAACTTCGCGTTCTAAAGGCCACCCTTGGGTTATTAGACGCGCTTCCATGGCAAGCTCCGCTGCTCAAGAACATGACGCACCCCCACGTCCACAATGGCCAATTTAGGTCCATGTCCTGCATCAACCTTATCCTCATGCCGGTGAAATTTTGATCCCATAAACCCACTTCCACACATCAAAAATCAATTTCTTCAACCACTGGCTGGTCTTAATAACCTACCACCTACCCATCACAACTGCTAAGGCCCCACATTGGTGCAAAATCCGCCCCCCGAGCTCGCGTCGCCAGGATTTTCCATGTGGGTGAAATAAGCAACTTTAACAAAATAGTTTATTACACCGTTTTGCGCGGACCAATTTCCACATGGTCAGCCTTCAGGTGGATACCATCCGCCATGCTCGCCATTTCTCCTCCAGATGCTCACAAGCTACATCAGCCATCATCTCGCGCGCTCTGGTAGATTTGGCACACCTGGAGTCCAACATCCCAGCCACAGGCTACAGCCCTACTTGGGGCCGGAAGTGGGCAGAAGCAGCCGCCCACCTCAATGTGCTTGAAAGGCAACATAAACATCGGGTTTGTGTTTAATACAGGGCCAAACACATTACAGAGGGCGGCATGTGCTCTGTCTATTTTTTTAAAAAATTCTTTGCACCATGCCAGAGCATGGCTTGCACACAGGTGTGGAGATTGGACGATTCTGTCGCAGATATGCCAGCCAAAGTGGTAATCAAAATACAAAAGTATTACTCTGAGTTGTACCAATCCAATCCAATTCTGCCAGCCAAAATGGCAAATTTTCTCAATAATGCTCACATCCACACCGTTTCCCAATACCCGGAGTTAATGAATTTGATTACTCTGAATGAACTCTGGTCCACCATCCGCGGTGCATCAAAACGCAAATGCCCAGGCCCTGATGGCATTCTTTATGAGTTCTATAAGAAGTACTTCATATATATATCCCCACTGCTGCTTGCCTCCCTTAACCAGAGCCTTCTGAATACGCGCCTTCTACCAGGAGGGCAAAAGGCCTTCACCATCACACTCTTCAAGAAAGGGGATAAGCTAGACCTAGTCAACTGGCGCCCCATTTCTCCAATTAACACGGAAACAAAAGTTTTAACTAAAATCATGGCTAACCGTCTAGGGATTATAGCCTCTGAACCATCTCCTCAGAACAATTTAGTTTCATACCCAGAAGGTCGATTTGGGACAATGTGCACTCTGTGGCTAACGCATGCCAGTCCACAGCCTCTGGGGCACTATTATTCTTGGACCAACAGAAGGCATATGATAGAGTAAACTGGAAATACCTCAAGGCCTGCCTCAACCAATTCCGCCTACCCCCTCGCTTCATCAGCTGGGTGATGATGTTTACGGAATCTGCAACAATGGCAGTGTGGGGCCCTGTCTTCCTCACGGAAGTAGTCCGCCCTAAAAGGGGCCTACGCCAAGGGGACCCCTTAGCCCACTCTTATACAACTTCAGCCTTGACCCAATACTGCGAAATGTGAATGCCCAACTCACTGGGGTCCATGTGCCAGGCCAAACCCCAGTCAAGATGATGGCGTTTGCAGATGATTGTGTGGTCGGGGTGTCTAATAATCAAGATGCACGCGCACTTGAAGCTCTCATCTAGGAGTATTCCCGGATAAGTAATGCTGCACTGAACACCTCCAAAACCAAAATCATCCTCCTTAGTCGGTATCAAACCTACTGGGCCCCAGCGACCGGAGCCCAGCCCATCAGCTCGCACATGTGCCCATCTTCCGTTCTCACCCCACACCGCCCCAGTTGTGCTCCCCTTCGTGCCACGCCCTACCATATGGCCTTTCCGCCATCTGGGCGTGTGGGTGGAGGTAGACGGGTATGCCTCAGCAGTAATGGAAAGTCATATTCTAGACAACGTGGCGAAGCGCATCACCTCCCTCAGAGCCCACCCTACTTCCCTTACTAGCAGGGTTGTTTTAGCCGACTCTATGCTCCTCTCCAAAGTCTGGTTTGGAGCCCACGCCATCGCCTTCTCCCCAAGCTTCTTCAAATCCTTGTATGCCTTGCTGCAAGGATGGCTTTGGTCAGGCCGCCCTCCACCAGTATGGCTAGAGGTCATGTTTGGCCCTCATCATCAAGGTGGCATGGGCCTGCTTGACTTCAAAGCCCATGCTGCCAGGATCCTGGGCACCTGGATCGCGGCCGTCACCGCTCCTACACTCCCATCCCAACACTGGTCCCGCGCAGCCTGCTCCAACTTCTCCCGAGCCTTGGGTCTCAACAATCCATCAAACCCCCACTCCCTGATGAAATATCTGGCTTTCCATCCATTGGCCACAGGTCCTCATGGTACTAAAACCCACTTTAAACGAATCCTCCTCTCCATGCGGAGCGCTGATTGGAGAATCTTATTTGTGGACACACAGCCCAGAGAGGCCGCCCCTCTCCTCAGTTCACACATGAGGTATAGTGGCTACTCATTCAAGATGGCTTGATCCCCACACTGCCCCATGTCCTATCCAGGGTGGACTACCTGGACATGATGGACATCCCTTTATTCCCTTGAGACCCAGAAGACTATTTGGAAATACGCACACCACCCCTTGTTGCTGCCTCATATCCGTTCCCATGTGTGGCGCTGCCTGAGATGGGTGTACCATATGGCTGAGCGCTCTAACGCTTTACACTGATCCTGTGTCGTGTGTAGCCAGTATGGAACGCTGTTCCACCGCCTGAAGAAGTGCCCTACCTCTGAAGCGATTTGGCGCGAAGTTCAACCTCTGCTTGGCCAGGATCAGGCACATCCCTTCAGTCTTTCAAGGGATATGTTTGATATATCCATGGTATCCCCTTTTCCACCCTCCCTTCATTCTCTGGTGGTCACAATCTCCATGTGGACTATTCACACGATTGTCTTGAATGCCATTGCAGGCTCCACCCCCACCCTCCCAGAAGCTGTCCACAGATTCTGGTCCCATTTGGCGGACCACTTTCAAGCGTGTATGTTTGGGTACCTCCCACCGCGTCGCTGTCAGTTGGTCTCCTCCTGGTTCCCAATTTGGTTCATCAACTCAGACCCCTTCCTCCACACGTGTTCAATTGTGGTTACAGCCCCTTTACACGTTCCCCCTCCTCCCCATAGTGGCGTTCCCGCTGGCAACAGGAGATAGCATCGCTTCTCTGGGGTGCCTTCCCTGGTACTGAGTCTAATTTTCTATTATGATTACTTTTGGAAGTGTCCATCCCCTGGTCAGTCTCCCTGCAATAAATTTAAATAATACTAATTTATACTAAAAATTATATTTCATACCCCTTATTTTATTTAAAAGTAAAAATCATCTTTTATCAGTGCGCTATCTAGGCAGGTATGGGTAGAACTTGGCCCCTATTTTAATATTATTTTTGATATAATTAACTTACAGTAAATAATAGTATACCAGGTTTACTATGAATAAAACTGGCTTGCTGCTACAAAAAGGAAACTGACAGCCATTAAAGGACTGACTACCATAAAATATATCCTGATTTCAATTAGCTAATATAAAAATTGATTTTGACTAAGTCAACGGTCAGCTAGATGCTCATATCAAAAAACTTAATAAATTTTGTAGATGGTTTTTAACTTTAATATTTAAAAACAGTTTTTGAAGTGTTCAAGTAATAATGGCAAGGTAAGAAGAAAAGCACAATGGCATTATAGGATAACACACCTTAACTGCAAACACGTTCAATGGTACTGGCGTCTAAAGAGGAAATTTAGCCCATATGATTAAAAGTAAAGGCTAGCATGTTCTCTTCAAAGTCATTGTTGCCAATAGGTGGCGCCGCCTACCTACCCCCAAGATCATTGGGTATTGAAAATCTAAAATCGCTGCAAAATTTACCCACAAAATATTGTTCATGGGAATTTAACGCAGTGGCTTAAACATTGTACTTTTTAGCATTGGGACACATGAAACACTCTTTAAAGACAAACCTATTAAAATTTAGGCCCAAGGCATCCACCACTGACACTTCAAGATAATTTTTATTGCCCTATTGTACATTAAGCGTTTATTTTACTTTGCATTTTAGAAATTCTAATTGAACAGTAAATATAAGGTAAAAACAATTAAAATTCTTCTTATCGTTGATTGAACAAAGGGGAAAATACCCCATTGGTAGAATATGGACTCACTACCACTGCCTCTCCTAGTTTTAATCTGGTACATGAACTTTGAGTAGGGGATGACTATGACTGTGTTGGAGTTGCGCATCAATGCAACGAACTGAGATAGTGAATAGCAATGCGGTCCATAGGAGTTTCTGGCCTATCATACGCCGTGCATGGGGTTTTCTAGGTTTTATCCTCCTTTCCCAAATTCTTCAATTCCTCTAATCAGTGCAGTATCATCCCCCAGGTTGGCCCACCTCAAATAAATTTTAAAATCATCAATGGAACAAATATCATATCATTCTTCCATGACTATAAGCTCACTTTCATTAGAATCTTTTTTTAAGAGATTAGTACAAATGAAAACAATTTTTGGTAAGTTTAACCTCCTTGACTAGCAGCTATATTTTTCTATACTTTATTACAGTCATGGGATTTTGGTACCATCTTGACTTATAGGCGTGAGAATCTGGAGATTTGTTCATAGGTATATTGCATAAGAAAAAACTAAGTGTTTATATCTTGAATAAAGTAAATTCACAACCAACATTTTATGATCGTTCTACTCAGGTCAGATAAATAGGGTGATATGTTTGTCTAGCCCAAAGCCAGGTGACATAGCTAATGTCATAGCAGAAATATAAAAATGTTGGTTTAAAGTTTCAAGGAGTTTATAAGTCAAGAAAATCCCTAATATCATCATGGGTACTGAAGCATTCAGGACAACAGCTTCCGGTCACAAGGGACTGACATTCTGTTTTATGCTTCCAATGGTTAGAGGTAATGTTAAGTAGGGAGAATTTGGAGATGGTTGTAAGTTTTGGCAAAGGTGTTAGGCATATGAGACTCTAAACTCCAGGAAAATTATTGTGAAGCAGTGTAGTTTAAATAAATTTACCAGAACCAAAGTAGCCAAGTTTTATATAATATAACCAATATCAACCAAAATAATCAAATATAAAAACAAAAGATTAGTCTGTTAGTTTTGAATATAATCTAATTGCTTATAATTCTTAACCATTACCTGAATTAATGGATATTTATGATTAGTAGACTAATTTATAATACTAATCTAGAATTGCCTTTGTTTAATAGGTTTATAAAAACAAACAGTAGAACATTGTAGAAGCATAAGGCGTCTCTCACACATTTGGCAACACAAACTCACGTGAGACAAGTAATATTCATAAAAAGAAGGTATACATCTCATAAAGCTAATATATTAGCTTTATTACTCTCAAAAATTTACCTTAATGGAAGAAAATCAGAATTTTGATTATTTTTAATACAGATATTGGAATGCCTAACCTACTTTTGTCAATTTTCTTCCATCCTAACAAGATTTAGTCTCTTTAGATTTAGGTAAAATTATAAGTACCTTTTCTTAGATAAATGCAAAGTGCTAAGAATATTGTGACTTCATATTGTAGGAATATTGGGTAACACTTAGCAAGAAAACAACCTTACCCAAGATTCTTAAACATAATAACTGCTTTTTTGAGTTTCTTGATTATCTTTCTGATAATGGTAGAAGTAATATAAAAAACTAGCAGTACCAAACCATTATTTAAAAGTACAAGATGGTCCAATTAATGGTTGAGACTATCTAACCAACATATTGCCTTAGGCTTGGACTTAAGGTAATGCAGGAGAACTTGATTGAAAAACTTCATCATGAACAGAATAAAGTTCCTTGATTCTTGTTTCATGATATTAAGATATATAAAATTGCATCTGAAAAAGTGATTAAGTTTGCATAACTAAACTCATTGGCTAGGCCTCAGAAGCTATATCCTTTGAACCAGATGTAGACTGGCAAAGCTTAATTGTTGTAAGTTATGTATAAAAAGAATAGAAACTTGAGCTCTCCTCAGTTTTTTATCCTAATAGTTTAGTACTAATTAAAAATAGAGGCATCCATATAGTATGATTTTATTTCTCACCTTAATTATAAACGCTTACTTATGGAGTTTATTAGTTCTTTTTGTCAGGCAATTGTCTCGTTTCACACAATTACTTTAGCCAAATTTTTTTACTTGGCACTAGTATTTTTTCTACTTTTTTCCAGGGCTTTAATAGATTTGCTCGAAATAGATACATATTTAAATGTGGTTCTTGAGTTTGATATCACTACATTGGTCAATGGCTTGAGTATTCATATCTAATTAATTTGTGTCAGACCTGCTTAGCCCTTGCGTTACAGTCCCAAACCAAGGAAAATTTCATTGATGGTAATTTACTTGCACTCAGGATACTAAAAGCTGGAGCAAGGGAAGAAAACATAGAAAATGTAAAGCAAAGAAGGGGGATAGGTTAAACAGAGCCTTGCTGCAGTAGTGACCAAGTGGGAGAGTATTAGTGAAATGTTAGAAAATTTCAGGGCCACCCTAATTTTGTACCCAAAAAGGGTGATCTTGTGCAGTAGGGTCCATAATTTCAAGCCAAAGGTCGCGCAAAGAAAACACTGTGACTAGTCCAGAGAGACTTAACATAGACAAGGAATTGATAAAGGTCAATCATAACTAGGCATTATCTGCTCAATGAATAGTGTCAGCTTATCTGTTCTCCTGAATGTAAGCTAATGATTAAAATTGGCTTCACATCTATAAATCTATCAATGATGCCAATAAAGATGAAAAATTGGATAAATAAAACACTTTATTGCTTTTAAAGATTTGATATAATTAAGGGGAGTAAGGACATGCTGCCATGAGGAGCTCTATAGATCTGTATCATCTGATCTTCCACATCTTCATAGATTGACTGCCTAATTGATACCTTCATTGTTCATTGATGGTGTCCTTGTGACTGTATTAAGAGGAGTCGCTTTTTGTGATTTAAGAAGTGGAAATGCAATATCAGAAGGCATCTCATCAGTATCCAAGTGCATTATGCTTCCTAATTAAATTTATCATCAGTTCTTTAGGTACAGGTTTTTGACAAAAATCTTGATAGTCAATAAAGTGGCTCAAATCAGGATTGTATATCTTGACTTTTTATCTCAAATCCTGGTAACGCCCCATTCAACATCATGGTTGAGGGTAATACAAGGCCATAGAATGATTCATGGACTCAGCTAACCACTTTCCCTAGGTAACGTTTGCAATTTTAGTAATTAGGATTTACCTTATTAAAGTCACATTAAGGTACTGACCAAAGATTATCAATCTAAGTCTTTTAAGATCCAAGCTGATGGTAGTTAGAAAATTGCTTTTCTAACTACAGTGGGCACCTTTAGTGTGCCAGGCTCTCCAGTATGGAGAATGGCTGACCCTTGCTGTTTCTCAATCATAAGCGTACCAACCCCCTATAATTCCACGTCCAACTCACCACTAAGCAGACCAACAACTTCACCTTAGCAATATGGTTCTTCTTGGGAGTGCACAAGTGGTCATCAGACCCCTTCCTGGGCTGACCAATCACTTTCTCAATTTTTTATGACCAAATTACCAGCCTCTTCTGGGTGTTCTTCAGCAAGTCCATCCTTCATCCTGGGCAGCTATGCCACTCTTGCGCTACACCACCCTTATGGCTGAAGGTCATTAGCCCATCATAGTTGGTGGCCAGTTGGTCAGGCTTCTGTCAGGGATTTCTTGTAGGAGAGCATGAAAGCTGGTGACATCAGCCACTCCAGTCGCATCACCCCACACCAGCATCAGAGGTGTCCAGTCCCACATCTACCGATCTTAGTGTCTCTTTCTACTTCAAATAAATAAAAATGGGCAACAGAAAGATCTTTATTTGGAGGGAATGATGACTCTGTCTACTCTAGGCTACTGCACAAATGAAAACCCCTTAGCCATCCAATCCAGAACTTCAACCATTTGCCAGTAGTCCATGATACCAATTCCCTCACAATCTACTCATCTCAACTCCCAAATATTGTTGGCCCAGCTTTGGCACAGTTCGCCGGTCATTCATATATATAAATTCCTCTTATTACGTAACTTAGAGTATCCTTGGCATTAGTTGCTGGTATTAAGATTAAGGCGGCAAAATCATCATCAGACGTTCAATAACAAATATATCGGCTTTCCACTGAAAAATTACACAATAGCCCATGATTTACAGTCAGAGTAAAACTAGGATTCCGCTAAACTTGAATGATTATTATTTAAATAGTTAACATCCTCAGCATTAGTCCCAAGTGTTGACCTTTAAAAAATTTACTATTGGGAATTATCCCAATACTTCAAAAAGGCATAACTCAACATATGGGGAGCATTAATTGGCAGATATATCATTAAAATAACACTAAACTAAGTATTAGTCAGCAATCATGACCAACTAAATGACACCCCTTAGTTATGACATTATTAGAGGAATTAATATGAATAATTTTCCAAAAATGGTGATAGAAATGACAAAGTGACATAACTGAAAAAAGATAAAGAGGATTTGACAATATTTAAGTATATTGTCTCTTTTTTTGTAGCGTTATAATTCCATGAGTGAGGAGGGCTTGAAATTAGATAATTTCTTTATATAAGGCCCTAAATGTTAAGTCTAAGCTTCAGGTACAAAAGAATTAGTAGGGTTTAAAAATTACTTGGCAGTTGAGGAGTATGCTTTATAGAGCTTCAGAAGAAAAGATCAGGGTTATTTGATAATAACTTATCTGTTAAGAAATAAAAGCGCTGGGAAGATAGTTGCTCCATTCTATTGGGTCAAAGGCGGCCATCTTCTGTTAGATTGTAACAGGTGTCCCATTAGCATGTTCTACTGCTCCATTAGTTAGGAGATTAACTTTTCTTTCTCGTTGCAAACACTTTTGCAACCCATTCAATTCAAGACTAAATCTAGTTTGATAATCTCATAGAGGGGATTAGTCTGCGCCCATGTATGGGAGCAGTTGGGCAAGCAAGGCAAGAGGAGCAGGCGGAAGGCCCGCGGCCTCCAACGTTTGAAAACGCCCCGGAGAATCTGATGGAATAGACAAAAATCTAAAAAAACTGGAAGTCACAATTTCCCCAAAGATACTCGCGTGGCAAGCATGATGCAACCAGTACATCAACACGCCACATTCCCAGCCACTTTTTATCGATGGAATTCGGAGTCCGTGTGTATCTGGACATCCAAAAAACGGCCCTATGGGAAAAATTTTGTGAAGATGTACACAAAATTTTCCTGACCGCGGTGTACATTGCACCTCACTCCATGTCGTGTGGTTGGCTGGACCTAGGTTTTGAAAGCAAAATAGCAGCAGACAAGGCTGCAGCGGTGCGCATAGTGGTTGACCTCCCCAAAGGGCAATGGGTCGTTGAAACTAAATGCACCAGATGGACAAAATCAAACCAAATTTTCCTCACGTTTGACTTTTTGCCTACTATGGTAAAACGTGATAATTTTGGAGCAACACCTGAAAGATGGTCTCGCCATATACGGCGAAATACAATCTTTCGAAATGCAATGTATTACGCTGATGCCACACCTGTGCACTGGCAAAGCCATCGCAGTTCTGACCCCAACTGAGGAGATCGTGAAGGACCTAACCCAGATCCTGCACTCCACCTTTATTGACATTGCAGGGCACACCACCCACCCATTCCGGGTAACCGTGGGCAGCGCGCCCCCCATTTGCACCCACTGTGATGCGTTCATCCATAAGGCACACATGTGCCCCATCAAAGAGGGCGTCACATTCCAAGAGCACCCCTCGGTGGCCATGGCCAGTGGAGAGGTGCACTACGAACCAACCACAAGCACCAAGGAGGCTTTCCCGTGGGGAGCACAAGGCTGCTACCTATTGGTAAAGCCCATCTCCCCACAGGAGCGGAAGAAGGCCAAGCAGGCCCGTAGGACCGCGGCCAAGGAAGCAGCCAAGGTCACCACCACCATCCCACACTCACAACGCCAGGAGGACATGGAGACCTTCGCGGTGGAAGCAACTCAGGAATCCATCACCCAATCAGATTGGGAGGCCCATGCTGAATGGGCCACTCAATCTGAGGATTCAATGGGAGATTTGATCTCACCCAATCGCTGCACCCAAGCCCCAGTCGAAACTGACTTGGGACCTATCCCAACCAAAAAATTTTTTTTTTTGCCCCACTCGACAGTGCACCGAACTTATCTGCACCGCAAAAAATTCGTCCGATGTCGGGAAAACAAAAAGTGAAGGCTAAAGCCAACGCGACTCTTTCTGCAAAAATTAACAAAAACCCTAATAGCAATGCTGCTAATACCCGTACTGCTGTGAAAGCCCATGGGGACCTGCAAGAGGCTGGTGGGCCAGGGGCCCACCCCCTTGCACCTAAGGTGCGATGGGGGAAACCTTCACTCTAGGGACACTGAATATCGCCGGACTCAAGGCCTCCCCATCCTGGGCTAGGAAACTGAGTTTTTACAAAACAATTTACCCGTGGATATCCTGGCCATCCAGGAAACCCACTGTCCACGAGGTTCCAAGGAAGCTTGGAAAATAATGCTCCTACCATCCCTATCCTTTTGGTCAAAGCACTGTGGGGTGCTAATTTGGAAAAACAATTTTTTCAAATTTACATCTTCAGAGACATTCCTAAATGACCAAGTGCTCGTTGTCACCTTCTCATGGGCCGATGTTGCACACACAATCGTCAACATTTATGCCCCAAACGGTGCATAAGAGCGTCAGGAATTTTTCTCGTTGGTCAAATCCCTCCCACTACCCCCTGATTCTTTCCTAATTAATTACATAACCTGTTGGCTAACCTCACCAACGGACTGGTGGCTGCCCTCACCCCATGCCCCACAGGGTCACTTAGAACTACGCGTTCTAAAAGCCACCCTTGGGTTAATGGATGCGCTGCCATGACATGCCCCACTGCTCGAAAACATGACGTGTCCCCACGTCCACAACGGCCAATTAAGGTCCATGACCTGCATCAACCTTATTCTAGCGCCAGCGAAATTCCAACCCCACATCTCCCACTTCAAAACAACGAAAATGGAATTCTCCAACCACCGACTGGTCTTGATAACATACCACTTACCTGTCACAGTTGCAAAGGCCCCACATTGGTGCAAAATCCGCCCCCCAGAGCTCGCGTCGCCAGGATTTTCCACATGGGTGGAAGAGGCAACTTTGGCAAAATTGTTTATTGCACCATTTTGCGCGGACCCCATTTCCACATGGGCAACTTTCAAAGAAGACACCATCCCTCACTATCGCCATCTCTCATCCAGACATTCATGAGCCACATCGGCGGTTATATCGCGCGCGCTGGCAGAATTGGCCCACTTGGAGTCCAACATTCCAGCCTCAGGATATAGCCCTGCATGGGGACAGAAGTGGGCGGAGGCAGCAGCCCACCTCAACGCACTTGAAAGGCAACACAAACATTGGGTTTGGGTCCAATACAGGACCACACACACTACTAAAGGTGACAAGTGCACCGCATACTTCTTCAAAAAAAATTTTGCACCACGCCAGAGCGTGGCCTGCACACAGGTGCGAAGATTGGATAATTCTATTGTGGACACACACGGCTGAAGTGGCAATCGAAATGCAAAAATATTACTCCAAGTTATACTGAGCTGAACCAATTCAGCTGGCTGAAATGGCGGAATTTCTTGACAGAGCTCATATCTGCACCATTTTCCGATACCCAGAAATAATGAATTTAATTACTCTGAACGAATTATGGACTACCATTTGTGGTGCGCCAAACCAAAAATGCCCAGGCCCAGATGGCATTCCATATGAGTTCTACAAAAAATATTTTAAATATATATCCCCATTGCTGCTAGCCTCACTCAACCAAAGCCTGTTGGAAACGCGCCTCCTACCAGGAGGACATGAGGCCTTTACAGTCACACTCTTCAAGAAAGGGGATAGGCTAGACTTAGCCCACTGGCGCCCCATTTCTCTAACAAACACAGACACCAAAATTTTAACAAAAATCATGGCTAACCGTTTAGGGACTGTAGCATCTGCCACCATCTCTCCAGAACAATTTGGTTTCATCCCCAGAAGGTCAATTTGGGATAACGTGCACTCTGTGGCTAATGTATATCAGTCCACAGCCTCTGAGGCACTTGTATTCTTGGACCAACAAAAGGCCTATGATAGAGTAAACTGGGAATACCTTAGGGCCTGCCTCCAACAATTCCGCCTACCTCCCTGCTTCATTAACTGGGTGATGCTGCTCACGGAATCTGCAACAATGGCTGTGCGCGGCCCAGGTTTCCTAACGGAAGTAGCAACCTCAAAGGGGCCTGCAACAAGGGCACCCCCTGAGCCCACTCTTATACAACTTCAGCCTTGACCCACTACTGCGAAATGTGAATGCCCAACTCACTGGGGTCCATGTGCCAGGCCAAACCCCAGTCAAGATGATGGCATTTGCAGATGATTGCGTGGTGGGGGTGTCTAACAACAAAGATGCACGCGCGTTTGAAGCCCTCATCCAGGAATATTCCTGGGTAAGCAATGCGGCACTGAACGCCTCCAAAACTGAAATCATCCTCCTTGGTCAGTTTCAGAACTGCTGGGCCCCAGCAAGTAGTTCCCAACCCGGCCCATCTGCATGCCCACGTCCACGCCTTACTAACTCAAAATACACTGCTCCACTGGTGCTCCCCTTTGTGCCATGACCTACCATAGGACTGGTACGCCATCTGGGCGTGTGGGTGGAGGCAGGTGGATACGCGTCAGCAGTAATGGAGTGCCATATACTGGACAACGTGATAAAGCGAATCGCCTTTCTCAGAGCCCACCCTACTACCCTCACTGGCAGGGTTGTTCTTGCCAACTCTATGCTCCTATCCAAAGTCTGGTTCGGAGCCCACGCCATCCCCTTCTCCCCAAGCTTCTTAAAATCCCTGTATGCTTTGCTACAAGGTTGGCTTTGGTCAGGCCGCCCTCCACCAGTACGGCTAGAGGTCATGTTTGGCCCTCATCATCATAATGGCATGGGCCTACTTGACTTCAAAGCCCACGCCACCAAGATCCTGGGCACCTGGATTGCGGCCGTCACTGCTCCTACACTCCCATCCCAACACTGGTCCCGCGCGGCCTGCTCCAACTTCTCCTGAGCCTTGGGCCTCAACAATCCATCAAACCCCCACTCCCTGATGAAATACCTCGCATCACACACATCGGCCACAGTCCCCATGGTACTAAAACCTACTTCAAACGAATCCTCCTCTCCATGCGAAGCGCAGAGTGGAGAATTCGTATTAGTGGACATACAACCTGAAGAGGCCGCCCCTCTCCTCAGTTCACACAAGAGGTACAGGGGCTACCAATCCATGATGGCATGATCCCCATTCGACCCCATGTCCTATCTAGGGTGGACTACCTGGACATGATGGACATCCCTTATTCCACTGAGACCCAATAGACTATCTGGAAATGCGCACACCATCCTCTGTTGCAGCCTCAAGTCCGCTCCCATGTGTGGCGTTGCCTGAGGCGGGTGTATCGTACAGCTGAGCGCTCTAATGATTTACATTCATCCTGTGTCGTGTGTGGCCAGTATGGAACGCTGTTCCATCGCCTGGAGAAGTGCCCCACCTCTAAAGTAATATGGCGCGAAGTCTAACGTCTGCTAGGCTAGGATCAAACACATCCCTTCAGTCTGTCAAGAGACATGTTTGCTTCATCAATGGCCTCCCCCTCCCACCCTCCCTTCGTGCTCTGGTGGTTGCAATCGCCATGTGGACTATCCTCACGATTGTCTTGGATGCCATCGCTGGATCCATTCCACCCTCCCTGAAGCTGTCCACAGATTCCGGTCTCATCTTGGTGGATCACTTTCAAGCGTGGATGTTTGGATATCTCCCACCACGTCGCTGACAGCTGGTCTCCTCCTGGTTCCCAGTCTGGTTCATCAAATCAGACCCCTTCCTCCACACGTACTCAATAGTGGCTACGCCCCCTACACACGTTCCCTCCCCTTCCCATAAGTGGCGTTCCCGCTGGCAACAAGAGATAGCATCGCTTCTCTGGGGTGCCTCTCCTGGTACTAAGTTTTGTCTCATCTGAGTCAATTCAGAAGTGTCCTTCCCATGGTCGGCCTTCCCCGCAATAAATTTAAATTAGTTAGGAGATTTAAGTAGCGGTGATTCTTTTGTATAACCCATTAAAAGAAGTTAGTCCTTAGTTTACCTGTGAGTTAATTTTAGCACATTTCAAAATTAGAGTTTTCAGGAATATGTGCTGAGTAAAAATGCATAAGAATATGATGATCTGGATCAAACCCATATTACCATAAACTAATTTGGCAGGAGGGCACAGGAAAGGGCCCACTTGCAGGAGAGTGAAGTGGTGGTTAATAATTACATTCAATAGATTGATGAACGGTTGTTGCTAAACCCTTGAAAGATGGTAAGGACAATATTGACGCTTAGGAGGATTGTCTGTCCACTAGAGAGGGCGTACAGTGAGGCGACAGCCTTGTCATAATCAGAGGTATAGTTCCTTTTCTGTTCAAAACCCTGATTACTTTCACAAATTCTCAGAAAACGATTTTAAACTTTAAACTTTATTTTTTGCTTTTAAAATTTTTTATTGCAAATATTAGAAGACAAAAGTTGTCCTGAAACACCCTCGTCTGGTTGTATTTATTTTAGGAAGTGGGGGATATGGAGGAATTTTGTTCCCATAGAGTCTACAGGCGGCGGTCTATCTAAAGCCTATTTTGAGAAACTCTACTTCCAGTATTTCCATCAGGACCCATTATATACTATTTATTGGGCTCCTCAGGCGTTACAAAAACTTTCCACATTAAATTTTGTTTATTGAGGATCAATCAAAAACTCAGCATTTCCATATCGACCTTATTGCAAACTTTTAATAAAGATTCATTCATTTTTTTCTGGTGACTTCTTGTTCACTCAGTTGCTGCTTCCCTCAACTCTCAGTACTTTTATTTTGGTGTAATTCTGCTTGACAGCTCCTGTTTCACCAAGCTGCCCATTGCCATAGTTCTTGATGGTACCATTTTTGGTATAATTTGACTTTACAGCTACTGATTTGCTGGACTGCCATTTGCCATTGTCCTCATCATTCCTTGTTTCAAAGGATTTTGGATAGGTGGCCTTTAATTGGTCTAATCACCATTTACGTCAGCCCTAGCCACCTCCACATCAAGTTTGGTCAGTTTGTTGACCTCTGAATGGTCAAAAAGTATTGTTTTTTTGTCATTGCCTATAAACCCTACAATTACATTACCACAATTGATATCACTAAAAGCCTAAATCTCCACCTTAGGAGGGATCAGGACTATGGATGGTCAGGGAGAATCTTGATCATCACATCAACCCCCTCAAAGGAGAGCACCCTGCTCCCTCTAGCCTTCCTTGACCTGCTGAGTACAGTTGGCACAGTGTTCAGGTATAAATTGAGGTTTTCATATCCCCCTAGGGGAATATGGAGGTTTTGTTGAAATCTGGTAAAGGCTTATTTGTCAAATTACCACCCTCTAAGATACAATCCTTTGTAGCGGTGGTGGTAGTGATTCTTGGCTTTAGCTTTCTAACTTTTGAGGCAGATGTGAGCGCTTTGGGGATTCTTTGGGCAGGTACAATTTTCTGGCCTGCTAGCGGATCTTAGCTTTTTCCCCTTCAGATTTTTGATCTTTTAATAATACAGCCAGTTAGGCAACTTGGGTTCATCTTGATACCTTCTTGGCAGGGTGAGCAATAAAGGGTACAGGGTCAGGTTGGCTAGAATGCAGGTTGTGGAAAGTAATCTCTTGCCTGGGGTATGTTGTGAGGAGTGCTTCTGGAAGTGAGCCAGTCCATATGAGCTTTAAGGTGAATATATGACAACTTACAAAATTCTGTGGAGGTGATGCCAACTATGACCATAACTTGGCAAGGAGAATAGTTGTCATAAGGAAGCAACAAGTCCAAACGCAGGAATGTATTACTTTATTAAACTGAATTGCTTCCCACAGTAAAGGAGGAATGGGACATGAACTTCATCTAATGTGACGATTGGGATCTTTCCACATCACCATAAACTGATTTGGCAGGAGGGAACATGCAAGGGCCCAAAATCAGGAGAGTGCAGTGGTGGTTTATGATCACATTCATTGGCTTGATAAACTTTTTTTTGCTAAGCCCTTGAAAGATGGTAAAATATTAACGCTTAGGAGTATTGTCTGTCCACCAGAGAGGGCGTACAGTGAGGCGAAACTCTTGTCAAAATCAGAGAATTAAATCATTTTCTTCAAAATCCATAGTATCTTCACAAAATCTCATAAAAATGGTTTTGCTATTATAAATTATTTTCACTCTTTGAGATTTTTAATGAATATATTAGAAGACAAAGTTATCCTAAACACCTTCAACCGGCTGTATTTATGTTAGGAATGAGGGATATGGGGAAATTTTGTTCCCATGGAGTCTTCGGGCGGCGGGCTATCTGCAGGCCTATTTTGAGAACCTTGACCTCCTATATTCCCATCTGGGCCCATTCTAGACTGTTTGTAAGGTACCTCAGGCGTTATGGAACTTTTACACATCTGATTTTGTTTAATTGAGATGAAATTAGATCTCAGCATTTCCATGGTGACCTTATCACAAATTTATAAATCGAAATTCATTAAAAGTTTTCAGGTGACTTCTGATTCACTCATCCACTGCTCGCCTCTACTCTCAATATTTCCATCTTTGGTCTAATTTGGCTTGGAAGCTCCTGATTCACCAAGCTCCTCAAGAGCCATGGTCCTTGACGTTACCATTTTTGACATAATTTGACTTAAAAGCACCTGATTTGCTGGACCATCTAGTACTAAAAAAAAAAGCACCTGATTTGCTGGGTTGCCTTTGACATTGTCCACATCATTTCTCGTTTTGGCAGATTTCAGGTTGGCTGCCTTTGATTGGCTGTAAAATTTTGTGTGGTCTACTGCACAGGTTAAATAAACTTAATAGAAATACTAGCTGTATGTTGACAACTAGTAGGATGAGTCTTCACAAAGAGTGTCAATGAATCTACTCTGGTAACTTTATTTGAGAAAAACAACTATGTACTTTTATTTCTTTCAATATTCAATATAGAAGTAGATATAATAATGATACATCGTTTAAATTCCTTTTTTTTATTAGAGGATATTAGGAATTTTTATTGGTAGAAGGCGGAAAACATTTTAGATAATTATCTGAAAATCAACTGAGTGGTCTCCTGATACTTCTAACCCTTAGGATTAACTTCTAATGATGGAAAATGCCTTCATTTTAGTAAATCATCAGCAGTGTGACCTTTTACAGATCAGCAACCAACCCCTATGTTAAAAGCCGTACATAAATGGGCTAGGGCCGTGTTACCTGATAATGTCTACTAGCTACTGCCAAAATAAGCGTTAAAATACTTCTGTAACTTTGTAAATATGACCCAAAATAGTTCAGATCTAAGTGTTTGAACAATCCACTATGGCAATCCAACTATTGGCAATCAAACCCTCTTCAAATTGCCTAATTAACAATGCTGGGGATGAACCAATAAAACTTTAATTAAAACCATTTGTTGTATTATATCCTTTGGTTAATTACAACTAACAAATCAGTTTTCAACCATCACCAAACAATAAATTGCTTTTAACAATCTTTGAATTTCTAATTGGCAAGGGAGATGGATAATGTGATAACCAAATTTCCAACACATCCCCTTTTGGCCATATTATACCAGTAGGTTAGTTTTTCAGAAGCAATTGATTCTTCTCAAAACTTAATTAACAAGCCTAGTTCATAGGTCATCCTCCAGACTTAATTAACTCACTAGTCGGTGATCCTCTTCTTGCTGCCACCTCTGTTGAGCGTGGTCCTATGGCATCATGCTATACCAGGACTACTTGAGCATCATTGTCAGCCATAGCCTGGAAAACCTGTAATCCCCCAGGTTGGGCTCTCCCTTTGTGATCAAAGCGGATCTTTTTCATTCATAGGGATTTAGCATCTTAAACTAATTCCAGTGGACCCAGTCGCAACCTGAGCTGGGTCTGCTGCAGATAGCAGGGACTAACGCCCAATGATTTTAATTGTGACAAATTAAAAAATTAATCATAATAATTTTTTTATTATTATTTTCATTTTTATGTTTTTCTTGATGTTTTAAATTTTCTTTTTATATGTTTTTCTTTTTGTATTTTTTATCTTTTATTATTTTTTCTTTAATTTAAATTTTGTAATTTTTTCTATGTTTGTATATTTTTTCTTTAGCATTATTTGCCAACTCAAACGTTCAGATTATTTTTTCCAATAGATCTGTAAACAATCCACTACTCATACAAATTAATTTGGTTACTTTTTTCTCTTTCCAAATTCGTCTAAATCTGATTATATCTCTTGACATTCCTTATCTCTCTCATTGATTTTCTATGTTAAGATCGATATAATTCATCCACTATCTCTGGATTAATTTCCATTTATTTTGATCTAAGCAAATGCCTCAGGACTTCTCATGGCAGAACCATTAGAGACCCAAGCTGGTCCTGCCACCCTCTTTATTTTTAAGTAGATGTCTTGTGGAACAGGTTCTCTTGCAGTGCTAGATAATTTTGCATTTAGACCGCAAGGCCTTTCCCCAAATTTTGGGCATTTTCTTCTTCCTCCTTGAGAATCACATCATCCACAAATTGTTGCAATTTCATCTCCCAATTTTGGTGGCAAATTGTCCCGTTGCTCCACTTTTCAGATTGTGCTAGTTGATTTATCCTTCCAATAGGATCCATTGGATATCACCCTGTTACAGCTTGATTATGCTAATTGGTGAATTTTTAATGCTCTCTGGAATGTCATCTTCTAATTTCACTTAGTTTAATCATCCTCAGCTGTAATTTTCTCATAAAATTGATTGAGCGCATCAAAAGTTGCTCCCAATTTCTTTTGATAGTCCATCATCTGAGAGGTAGTAATATTGTTAAATGTTGACACCAAGGATAAAGTGCAAGTCCCAATAAGGTTTGAATGCTGCCTTCATGGCAATGCAAGCATCAGATCATTCATGTTGTACGCTCCCATCAGATATTTGTACTTCTTAATAGAAACGGTCAGAAAATCCTAAGGATTCTCTTTTGAAATTGTATTCCCATGAAAGCCTACTTTCTGTAGCCATTTGTTCAGGGCTGCCAAATTCCTTCATAATCGCATTTTTGCCTCATTATATGACCAATTTCCCCCCACAAATTTGGAGATATAAAGTTTATACATTGGGTATATAAATGGTTGATTACAGTAACAGCTTTTTGGTATCCCTAAACCTGAACATTTTCATTTCAAACAATTTTAAGAAAGCCAGGGCATTATCCCAATGAAAGGGTGGCAATTTTGTGGTGGGCCAAAATTCCTCAGAATTCACAGGATCGTTTATAGAACGAGCACATGGTTAGCCATTCTAGCACCAGTTGGTTTGTTGTTGGGGCTTTATTCCTGAAATGGCAGCATAACCAATTGGCATATTTTGAGTAAGCTGAATGTTCCCTATATTGTTTTCATCTTCATATAGATTTGTTCCCTGATATCAGTTTCTACAGTATACAAGCACATTAATGTTTTACAATTCTTTTACTTGTTTCTTGAGCTGACCATTTTTCTCTATAATAGGCGATTTTTCACAGCCTAATTTTAAAATGAAAATTTGAAAAGAGGCAGATACTAACCATATTAATAATAATTTTTGCTTTAACTCAGATATTTTCTCAAATAAATTTATTGAATTCAAAGAAAAGGGTGATATCTTCTTTCATCTAGTAACGTGATTCTCTGTTCTTGATAAATCATCCTGAGCTGCCAACATTAAAGTGGTCTGATCCACGCTCTCCAGCTCCTTTCATAGCCGCTGAATCTCACCCTGAACAGAGGACAGGATGGTATTATTCACCAAAACTCACTACGATCCTGTAGTGGGCATCAAGTGTAAACCTTAGGGTAGTTTACTGCACAGGTTGGTATTAAGCTTAGAAAAAAACTAGATGTATGTTGACAACTAGTGGGTTGAGTATTCACAATAAGTGTCAACAATTCCATTCTGGTTACTGTATGTGATAAAAACAGCTAGGGGCTTTTATTCCCTTCAATCTTCAATGTAGAAGTAAATATAATAATATATCAGTTAAATTCAGTTTTTTATTATAGAATGCTATGAGTTTTTATTGGCTAAAAGGTGGAAAACTTTTCATTTAATTCTCTGAAAAATAACTGATTGGTCTCATGATACTTCTAGCCCTTAGGATTAGCTTCCTATGATGGCGAATGGCTTTAGTCTAGTTAATCCTCAGCAGTGTAACATTTCACAGATCAGCAACCATCCCCCTATGTTAAAAACCGTACATAGATGTGCTAGGGCTGTGTTACTTGATTATAACTACTAGCTACTGCCAAAACAAGCGTTAATATGGTTCAGTAACTTTGTAAAAAATGACTAATCGTTCAGATACAATGTTTATCAATCCACTATGGCAATCTTACTATTGACAACCAAATCTCTTTAAATTTCCTAATTAAATCTACTGTGGATGATCCAACAAAACATTAATCAAAACTAATTGTCAAATTATATCCCATGGTTATTTACAACTAATAATTTAGTTGGGATGATCCCCAAAGAAATGATATTTTGAAACCAATTGTCAGATTATATCCTTTAATTAATTTTAACTACAATTTAGTCAGCAATAATTGAAAACAATAGATTGCTTTTATCAATCTTCAAAATTCTAATTGGCAAGTGAGATGGATAATGTGGTCAACCAAATTACTAACAATTGCTTTAAGGGGATTTAAACTTAATTAGCCAATTTGGGTTATAGAGTGGATACCGCTGTGAGCTGCAAGGTTGAGGCAAAGCCCCAAAAATCGTAGGGAATAAATTTTTACTAAGCTAATGGGCTGGAATAATCCTAGGTGATTGCATAAAGATTGTTGAATGAGAGAATATAAAAGGGGATCTTTAACAAAGAAAAAGAGTGAAAGGGAAGTGTAAAAGAAGTAGCTATTAAGTTTAATATTAAATAATTTGCTATCATCTTTAAATAGCTCCTTATTAAGTCTTTATTATTATTGATTATTGAAGGCCAACAATCCTCATATCGCTCATACATTGCTCAGTGAGGTTAACCCTGTGCAACCCATTTGGTGGAATCAACCAAGTCTGCCAAAGGTTAACAGTGGTACTCTCTACAGGGGCCCATTGATCAACACTATAAAGCTGCATATCTTTAAAAGCCATGGTGCAACTGGATCACCTTAATGGGGTGCTACCTCAGTTTAAAAAAATTGTCTCAATATGCGAAACTTAAGGCTTACCTTGGATACACTACTCCAGGCTCAAAAATGCTGTTCCAAGAAAATAAAAGTATAACCAAGCAGCTCACCCAGGACTTTCGCCAACTGCACCTAGTGGGTTATCAAACCAACCAGCTTACTAAACTGTGCATAGTTTAGGTATATAATGTTGTCAGGGAAAATGATATCTGCAGTGACAAGCTTCCCCATTTAACCGCAACATAAACATAATGGGTTTTTCAAGAAATTTGGATTTGGCGTAGAGGTTCTTCTAACTGATGGAAAGATAAACTGTTTTTGTCTATTTTGGATGTTTCAAGTGCTGACCAGGTCACATGTTACCTTAAGGATAGTATTGTAACATATCAAGAAGTGAAGGAGACCATGATTGACCTGTTTGGGAGTGTAGCAAAATGCCGAGGAGCAAGGCAGAAGTTTTGACAATTCAGTTTTAAAAATTAGTCTTTCGGTGAAGTTTGTAGAGCGTTCTACAGCTGAAGCTCATGGGTTGGTAGGAGAGAATATCTTGACTATTGAAAAGGCGGGTGTAACTATGGTGGTGGTTATTAAGCCATATTAATAACTGTATGATGCTATGTATTACATTCTTCATGAAGTTGTGGAGCTATTAAAAAATCAAGTCTTTTACGCCTTCTATCCATCACTTTTAAGCTCCCAAAGTGAAACAGAAAGTCCATGCAACTGCTATTGAAGCCCCATCAGTATTGGAACAACAACAACTTTTCTATAATCTGTTGGGGAACACCCATCAACTTGATGCTTAGTCAAGTCTTTTCCGCCCTCACATCACTAAACAGCCGTCTTTTTGCTAAATTACACTCCATCAGTTAATTTCAGACCTGAATCTATGGGTGTAACGAAGATATGAGTGCCGTTTATAAATGCTTGTTTCTCATGCAGTCAATGAGGCCATTATGCAGCTAGCTGTACAGGCAAAGTAAATGTAAATGCAGCACCAGTTGCCCCAAATTCTTAGGGAAAAAGTAAAGCGGAGTAGAGGAGGGATGCTTTACTTCTGGTGATTCAAACCTATCTGTTCCTGATGGCTCTCATGAGTCACTTTGTTCAGTCCTGGTACTCAAACTCGACAAATTATTATGTCAACAAATCTCCTATAAAATATTGGCCTCAAGCCAAAAGAGAGATCACTTAATATGAAAATGTAGTTCTTCCAAGATGTGCAAAATACATAAGCCTGGAAAATCCATGTTTGGAATGATATACTCGATGGCAAACCTTCAACATAAGTCTCAGCTCTAGAGAAGCTGGAAGTGGTGATTCCTTTAGGGAAAGTTACCCAGGAGTATCCTTATGTTGGTGCCAGTATTCTCACTTTTTGAATACTAAAAAAGCCCTTGGATGTTCATGTATTAAACACCAAGTCCTCTTATTTGTAGTGCAAATACTATTTTATCATGCTTGATAACAAAATCCGTGCTCTATAGATACTGGCCTCCTGTTAATATTATATCCGCCAAGCTTGTGACTAAGATTTCGCTGAAGCCTGATGTGGACCACTAAGTAGTGTACAGGAATGCAGGGGCACAGAGAACTGTGTTGGAAGGCGTTTACAGCGCTTTGTCTCTGAGGTTAGGTTCAGTTTGTGCATCCACTCCAGCGGTATTTCTACCTAATAACAGTTAAGACATATTAATCTGAGCTGCATTCATACAGCGATCTGGAGCAGTAATTGATATGAAAGAGGGAACATTTAACATTCTGAGATAACGGATCCCCATCTATTTACCTCCAATGGAGTCCTGGAAGACCCAATCTGCTCCAGTAAAGTTAATCTCACGTATAGTGATGGGGTGATTCCTATACAAAATTGGTGGATGAAGCGGAGGACGTGAGTTCTTCCTAACCAGAAAGCGAGTATAATGGTATTCCACTGTGAGCTGAAAGTTGTTTAGGCATAAATTCAGGGCATCAGGTCATAGTAGGGGCGGAGCTTGAAATAGATATCCTGGAAGGTATATATGGCAAGGTTATGGTTCCCCATCAGCAAATGCAGCTTGAACACCATGTGTCTCCTGGGCTCCTATCACCAGGGCAGGGGAAGTGAAGGTGTTGATAGCGAACCTGCAGAAAAAAATCTATGTAGGTTCAAAGGTATCAAGTGGTGTCTTATCTGCACCTGATTGCTATTGATGAGCTCCACCAGATATATGACTTTGGTTTTTGTAAAGATCTCAGGCAAACTTTAAAACATCTTCCAGCGTAATGACTTTGGGGTTAACGTGAGGCTCTAACTAGCCTGTCAGAGAATTATCAGGACAGGGTGATAAATCTGTTTGAGAAATAACAAACCATTTTTGCATCCACCAATCTCAACTTGGGTTGTGCACGTGGGAATATGCATTGGGTGGACATGGGGGATCACCCTCATATGCAATTAATACCTATCTAATGCTGCAAGGTGGCAAACGTAGTGGTATATTTTATATAGATAATTTGTTTGAACTGGGATTATTAGAGCCTTCAAAGAGTTCTGGGCGTCTCTAGTGCTAAAATATTTAAGAAGAAAGAAGGTACCAAACTGAGTTGTAATCGACAACAGAAGTGTTTTGCAGCATTATGATTCAAACTTAGACCCGCTTCCATTAATTGATGATACTTTTTAAAATCTGGGCAATGCCAAATTTTTCTCCCTTTGGACTTGACATCAAGGTACTGGCAAATTGAGTAGCCAGTTGAAGAACAAGAGATATGCACTATAATCACCTTGAAAGGTTTGTTCTATCCTACACTTATGCCACAGGTTTGTGGAATGCCCAGTTACGTTCCAGCGTGCTATGGATACAAACTTTGATGATCTGAAGCTGTTTTGCATTCTAGTTTACCTTTACAATATTAATGAGTCTTTCTGGACGTTCACAGAACACCTTAATCACCTGGAAAAAGTGTTCTGCCATCTCGCTGAAGATAACACTAAATTCAAGCCCTGAAAATGTCACTTCTTTAAGGAGCAGTTGAAAAATGTAAAATTTGTGGTAGACTCCAAAGGGCTTAGTCCTCAGCTAGTAAAGGTGGAAGCTATATGCAAGATACTCAGCCAGGTAACAAGTGCGGTATCAGCTGTTTTTGAGAGACCAATTACTAACGGTGGTTCATTACCAACTTCAGCTGTAATGGGACTCTGCTCTTTGAGTTATCAAAGAAGAATGCAAACTTTGACTGGATGGAACAATGTCAAGGATGCTTTCAATGTTTTTTGAACTGCGTTGGCTAGTGCGCCCAATTTTGCAATACACTAATTTTGAGAAAAAAAATTAATTTACAAAGGGATGCTTACCTCTCTGCCATAGGGGATGTACTACCCCAAAAGGATGATGATGGCGTGGAGAATACCATCACATATTGTAGTTAAAGATTAACTGATCCTGATTATACTTACTCCATGACCTAGTAAGAGCTAAGTGTAATATACGCATATATCCAGTTCTAGGTCTACTTCCCTATGGTTAGGTTCAAAGTGGTCACAGATCCTGCATTCATACGTTGGCTGTAGAATCTTTGAGAATCTTCAGGGCGGCTTGTGCAATAGGCCCTGAAGCTACAAACATATGGTTTTGAGATTGTACACCGGCCAGGGGCAAAAGACCAGAATGCAGACTGCTTCTCATGATTGCCAATGGTCACCATTATGGAAGATTAGGCGGACATATAGTATGAGAAGATGCTTGTAGGCAAATATCATGATGAGCTGCCACAGGTGATTAAAGTGCTGGATGGACAGCGACGGGTACTTTTGTGCACAATGGGAACTATATAAGCAAATTGGCGAATTAACGCTGAGTTACCCAAAGAATTCCGCTAGACCAGCAATCATTATGAATGCTCATAGTGAGGTAGGTCATGGAGGGTTGCAGAAAACGCTGGAGTACATGCGACCCCATAACTAAAGGGAGAATATTCACTATGAAGTGCTTAAGATGGTTGCTTATTGTTAGCAGTGCCAAATGGAGAAACCATTAAACATGAAACCCACAAACCAGCTGGTTAAGCCTTGTTTTGCATGACATATTGTTTCTCTTGATGTGGTGGGGCCTCTACATTTGGCGTAAATTGCTCTAACTATATAATAGTAGCCATTAATTATTTGACAAGATGGGTGGAAGCAAATCAATCTGATTTAGGGACTTCCACCACCACCAAATTTATCCTGGAGTGTGTTATACAGAGACATGGCTGTCCACAATTTATCTACATAGACATTGGAACTAATAGCACGTAGCACATCATGCCCAAGTTAAATTTGTTAATGGCAATCTGCGGAGTCTTGACTACATCATACCACTTAAAATCTAAAGGAATGGTGGAATGGGCCAATAGAACATTGGTAAGTATCCTCCGCAATCTTGTAAAGGATCAATTTTTTGATTTATTACCCTTCTATCCACTGCCATCTTTACATACAATAAAAGCTATCATTCATCAATGGGGAAAATCTCTTCCAATTACCTTATGGAAGACATCCAGAATTACCAGCATTGTTTATTCATGTGTGGAGGATTTTTCAGAGTCAATAACCAACAATATCTGACTACCTTAACATACATGCTGATTAAATTTCAAACTAAAGCATATTCCACTACAATATCCAAAATGATTTGGGATCAGGTGGCTGACCAATGTAGTTTATAAACCTCCCACAGTTTAAATAGATCTTGGCTTGTTTCATGACTAACATGGGTTTAGAAGATGGAACAAGCTTTCCAAAATAGGGACTGGACCGCTTGAGATAGTTGAGAAGACACATGTTGACACCTACACTATTAAGGAACCCAAGTGTGGTTGAATTATCAACTGAGTACGCGCAAAGTTCCTTTGGGCTTACAAGCAATACAGCTTATTGTTCAGTCAAGAGGGGTAATATTGAGATTTTAATATGACTGGACAATAAGCATTTTTCAGCGGATTTATAATAATTGCTGGAGGAAGATTTTTTTTAGGATAAACAAAGAGGTGAAACAAATGGAATTCACCTGCTCAGGAGGGCGAGGTGAAACCCAAAAAAATTGCAAGGAAAAAAAGTAGTACTAAGATGATAGGCCAAAACTGACCAAGACGATTTCATATAAATAATAAAACAATAGAATGTATAAGGGGTCTTTTACTAATAGAGAGAGTAAAAAGAAAGTGTAAAGAGAGTAGCTGTTAGGTTCAATGTTAGATAAATTGGTATCATCGGTCAATTGATCCTTAATAAGTCTTAATTATTTTAATAAGTGAGGGCCAGCGATCCTCATAGCACTCAGCTGTTGCTCAGTGGTTTTACCATGTGTTAACCCCTTCAGCGGAATCAACCAAAAATTAAAGTTAACAATTAAGCCATTTAGTACTTTTCTTTCTCATTGCAAACAATTTTGCAACCTATTCAATTCAAGAATAAATCTAGTTTGATAATCTCACAGAGGAGATTATTCTGCGCCCATGTCAGGGAGCAGTTGGGCAAGCAAGGTAAGAGGAGCAGGCGGAAGGCCCGCGGCCTCTAACGTTCGAAAACGCCCCAGAGAATCTGGCGGAATAGACAAAAATCTCAAAAAACTGGCGGTCACAATTTCCTCGGAGATACTCGTGTGGCAAGCACGATGCAACCAGTATTTCAACACGCCACACTCCCAGCCACTTTTGTCGGTGGAATTTGGAGTCTGTGTGTATCTGGACATCAAAAAACGGCCTTATGAGAAAAATTTTATGAAGATGTACACAAAATTTTCCCAATCGCGGTGTACGTTGCACCTCACTCCATGTCATGCAGTTGGCTGAACCTATGTTTCAAAAGCAAAATAGCAGCAGACGAGGCTGCAGTGGTGTGCATAGTGGTCGACCTCCCTGAAGGGCAATGGGTCATCAAAACCAAACACACCAGATGGATAAAATCAAACCAAATTTTCCTCACATTTGACTTTTTGCCTACTACGGTAAAATGTGACATTTTGGAGCAACACCTGAAAGATGGTCTCACCATATACGGTGAAATAAGATCTTTTGAAATGCAACGCTTCATGCTGATGCCACACCTGTGCACTGGCAAAGCCATCGCAGTTCTGACCCCAACTGAGGAGATCACAAAGGACCTAACCCAGATCCTGCACTCCACTTTTATTGATATTGCAGGGTATACCACACACTCAGTCCAGGTAACCGTGGACAGTGCGCCCCCATTTGCACCCACTGTGACGCATTTGGCTATAAGGTGCATGCATGCCCCATCAAGGAGGGCGTCACATTCCAAGAGCACCCCTTGGCGGCCATGGCCAGCAGAGAGGCGCAAGACGAACCAACTGCAAGCACCAAGGAGGCTTTCCCATGGGGAGCACAAGGCTGCTACATATTGGTAAAGCCCATCTCCCCACAGGAGCGGAAGAAGGCCAAGCAGGCCCATAGGGCCACAGCCAAGGAAGCGGCTAAGGCCATTACCGCCATCCCACACTCACAACACCAGGAGGACATGGAGACCTTCGCGGCAGAAGCAACTTGGGAATCCATCATCCAATCAGATTGGGAAGCCCATGCTGAGTGGGCCACTCAATCTAAGGATCTGATGGGAGATTTGATCTCACCCAATCGCTGCACCCAAGCTCTGGTCAAAACCAACTTGGGACCTATCCCAACTGAAAATTTTTTTTGACTCACTTTACGGTGCACCAAACTCATCTGCACCGCAAAAAATTTGTCCAACGTCGGGAAACAAAAAGCAAAGGCCAAAGCCAACGCGAATTTTCCACAAAAATTACCAAAAACCCTGATAGCGTTGCTGCTAACACCCAACTGCTGTGAAAGCCCGTGGGGACCTTGAAGAGGCTGGTGGGCCTGGGGGCGCACCCCCTCACACCTAAGGTGCAATGGGGGAAACCTTCACTCTAGGGACGTTGAATATCACTGGACTCAAGGCCTCCCCATCCCGGGCTAGGAAACTGAGTTTTTTTATAACACAATTTACCCGTGGATATCCTGGCCATCCAGGAGTCCCACTGTCCATGAGGTTCTGAGGAAGCTTGGAAAATAATGCTCCTCCCATCCCTATCATTTTGGTTGAAGCACTGAGGGGTGCTAATTCAGAAAAATAATTTTTCAAATTCACATCCTCAGAAACATTCCTAAATGGCTGAGTGCTTGTCATCACCTTCTCATGGGCCAACGTTGCGCACACAATCGTCAACATCTATGCCCCAAATGGTGTACACGAGCGTCAGGAATTTTTCTCATCAGTCAAATCCCTCCCACTACACCCTGATTCTTTCCTAGTTGGTGACATGAACTGTTGGCTAACCTCACCAACAGACTGGTGGCCTCCCTCACCCCACGCCTCACGGGGTCATGTAGAACTACGCGTTCTAAAAGCCACCCTTGGGTTAATGGATGCACTGCCGCAACATGCCCCACTGCTCAAAAACATGATGCGTCCCCATGGCCACAATGGCCAATTAAGGTCCATGACCCGCATCGACCTTATTCTAATGCCAGCGAAATTCCAACCCCACATCTCCCACTTCAAAACAACAAAAATGGAATTCTCCAACTACCGACTAGTCTTAATAACCTACCACTTACCCATCACAGTTGCAAAGGCCCCACATTGGTGCAAAATCTGCCCCCCGAGCTCGCGTCACCAGGATTTTCCATGTGGGTGGAAGAGGCAACTTTGGCAAAATCATTTGTTGCACCATTTTGCGCGGACCCCATTTCCACATGGGCAACTATCAAAGAGGACAACATTCGCCACTATCGCCATCTCTCCTCCAGACGCTCATGAGCCATATTGGCAGTTAACTCACGCGCTCTGGCAGAATTGGCTTACTTGGAGTCCAACATTCCAGCCACAGGATACAGCCCTGCATGGGGCCGGAAGTGGGCGGAGGCAGCCGCCCACCTCAACGCACTCGAAAGGCAACACAAACATCAGGTTTGTGTCCAATACAGGGCCACATGCATCACTAAAGGCGACAAGTGCACTGCATACTTTTTTAAATCAATTTTTGTACCACGCCAAAGCATGGCCTGCACACATGTGCAAAGATCGGATAATTCCATTGTGGACGCACTGGCTGAAGTGGCAATTGAAATACAAAAATATTACTCCGAGTTATACTGAGCTGAATTAATTCATCCTGCTGAAATGCGGAATTTCTCAACCAAGCTCATATCCGCACTGTTTTCCAATACCCGGAAATAATGAATTTTCTTACTCCAAACAAATTATGGACAGCCATTCGCGGTGCGCCAAACCAAAAATGCCCAGGCCCAGATGGCATTCCATATGTTTTCTACAAAAAATGTTTCAAATATATATCCCCATTGCTGCTAGCCTCACTTAACCAAAGCCTGTTGGAAACGCGCCTCCTACCAGGAGGACATGAGGCCTTTACTGTCACACTCTTCAAGAAAGGGGATAGGCTTGACTTAGCCAACTGGCGCCCCATTTCTCTAACAAACACAGACACCAAAATTTTAACCAAAATCATGGCTAACTTTTTAGGGACTGTGGCATCTGCCACCATCTCCCCAGAACAATTTGGTTTCATCCCCAGAAGGTCAATTTGGGATAACGTGCACTCCGTGGCTAATGCATGTCAGTCCACAGCCTCTGGGGCACTGGTATTCTTGGACCAACAAAAGGCCTACGATAGAGTAAACTGGGAATACCTGAGGGCTTGCCTCCATCAATTCCGCCTACCCCCCGCTTCATAAACTGGGTGATGCTGCTATGGAATCTGCGACAATGGCAGTGCGTGGCCCAGGCTTCCTAACGGAAGTAGTCCGCCCTCAAAGGGGCCTGCGACAAGGGGACCCCCTCAGCCCACTCTTATACGACTTCAGCCTTGACCCACTACTGCGAAATGTGAATGCCCAACTCACTGGGGTCCATGTGCCAGGCCAAACCCCAGTCAAGATGATGGCATTTGCAGATGATTGCGTGGTGGGGGTGTCTAATAACAAAGATGCACGCGCGCTTGAAGCCCTCATCCAGGAATATTCCTGGGTAAGCAATGTGGCACTGAACGCCTCCAAAACCGAAATCATCCTCCTTGGTCAGTTTCAGAACTGCTGGGCCCCAGCAATTAGTTCCCAACCCGGCCCATCTGCTCGCCCACGTTCACGCCTTACTAACTCAACACACACCACTCCACAGGTGCTCCCCTTTGTGCCACGTCCTACCATAGGACCGGTGCGCCATCTGGGCGTGTGGTTGGAGGCAGGAGGATACGCGTCAGCAAGAAATGGAGTGCCGTATACTGGACAACGTGATGAAGCGAATCGCCTCTCTCAGAGCCCACCCTACTACCCTCACTGGCAGGGTTGTTCTTGCCAACTCTATACTCCTATCCAAAGTCTGGTTTGGAGCCCATGCCATCCCCTTCTCCCCAAGCTTCTTCAAATCCCTGTATGCTTTGCTACAAGGATGGCTTTGGTCAGGCCGCCCTCCACCAGTACGGCTAGAGGTCATGTTTGGCCCTCATCATCAAGGTGGAATGGGCCTGCTTGACTTCAAAGCCCATGCTGCCAAGATCCTGGGCACCTGGATCGCGGCTGTCACCGCTCCTACACTCCCATCCCAACACTGGTCCCGCGCGGCCTGCTCCAACTTCTCCCAAGCCTTGGGCCTCAAAAATCCATCAAACCCCCACTCCCTGATGAGATACCTCGCATCACACACATCGGCCACAGGTCCTCATGGTACTAAAACCTACTTCAAACGAATCCTCCTCTCCATGCGAAGCGCAGAGTGGAGAATTTGTATTAGCATACATACAACCCAAAGAGGCCGCCCCTCTCCTCAGTTCACACAAGAGGTACAGGGGCTACCCATCCATGATGGCGTGATCCCCATTCGACCCCATGTCCTATCTAGGGTGGACTACCTGGACATGATGGACATCCCTTATTCCACTGAGACCCAAAAGACTATCTGGAAATACGCACACCATCCTCTGTTGCAGCCTCAAGTCTGCTCCCATGTGTGGCGCTGCCTGAGGTGGGTGTACCGTACAGCTGAGCGCTCTAACGCTTTGCATTCATCCTGTGTCATGTGTGGCCAGTATGGAACGCTGTTCCACCGCCTGGAGAAGTGCCCCACCTCTAAATTGATATGGCGCGAAGTCCAACGTCTGCTGGGCCAGGATCAAACGCATCCCTTCAGACCGTCAAGAGATATGTTTGCTTCATCAATGGCCTCCCCCCTTCCACCCTCCTTCCGTGCTCTGGTGGTTGCAATCGCCATGTGGACTATCCACACGATTGTCTTGGATGCCATCGCTGGCTCTATCCCCACCCTCCCAGAAGCTATCCACAGATTCCGGTCTCATTTTGGTGGACCACTTTCAAGTGTGGATGTTTGGATACCTCCCACCGCGTCGCCGACAGCTGGTCTCCTCCTGGTTCCCAGTCTGGTTCATCAAATCAGACCCCTTCCTCCACACGTGCTCAATAGTGGCTACGGCCCCTTCACACGTTCCCTCCCCCTCCCCATAAGTGGCGTTCCCGCTGGCAACAAGAGATAGCATCGCTTATCTGGGGTGCCTCCCCTGGTACTAAGTTTGTCTTTCCTGAGTCATATTCGGAAGTGTCCATCCCATGGTCAGCCTTCCCCGCAATAAATTTAAAAATTAATAATTTAAACAATTAAGCCATTTAGTATTAAAATGGACTCTCTCAATGCTGTCAGTGTGGTATTTGTCATAGATACATGAAATAATTAGGGGACTAATTGCAAGGACAAGGCTGGTCTTCAGGAAGGCAAAAATGTCAAGTTACAAGGCTTTCTGACTTGAAACATACCCTGGGCTAAACCTGGGTACAGGCATGTTATAACTAGGTTGGTTCTAGGGATATGCATTATGCTCGGTCTGGCGTTAAATCCGGATCTTTTTTACCAGCTACAACTTCAATTCTGATGGTAGTTACGGTTATTGGAGGAACAGGGATTTAAAACAAGTTCATTTTTACAATTTTTAAAGTCAGGACAAGTCAATTTAAAATCTATAACTCGAGTTAAAAATCTTGAATTACAGGACCCTGGTCTTTAGTAGCATGCGCCTTTTCAATTCAATTTATTTGAAGTACGCCAACCAGGGGATGGACAGTACTGAACACAACACTCAAAACAACAAAACAAAACTACTAACCAGGTGGGAAGCAGAAACTGCTAACCCACCATGGCAGAGGATGAGGAGGGGTCGGGGGGTTGGTTTTCAGAAAGACCCACCTCGGTCAAGGGATGTTGGTTACAGTACCAGATCAGAGCAGAGAGCCAGGGCGTTGGAACATCCGCATAGTGGGGGTTGAGGTCAGCGTAGTAGGAGTTTTCCTCTTCCACATCATGATAATGACGGGAAAGTGTTTCAACAAAAGCTGCGAGGAGAACTTCAGCTTCTTTGCGGGCTTCAGGAAGCTTTTTGAAAAGGGAGATACTGGTGCGGGTGATTTTGGCTGAGGGGTTGAATGAAGCAATCGTTGCAACATTCATAACAGCAACTTCAGCATCATCGAATAGCTTTGAGATGTCACTGTAGGGAGATTCAGGGAAGTCGGGGGGAAAGAAGAGGGTGGGCAGGCCATGCTGGAGCTGAGCCACTGACTGGGCCTCCGTGGTGCGTAGTTTTGGGCAATGAGGAGAGGCCACTGCAGCTAAGGCGAGCTGGTGATCACTTTTTAAGGGGGCTGTATTAAGAGGAGGAAATGGCGAGGGGTAGGGGTTTCATCAAAGTCAGGAAGGAAAAATTCTGCCCGCTCATAATCGCCTTGTCTTGAGAGGTTGACCTGTATGCTTACTAATGAGGACATTACCTGTTTCATCAGTGTCAGCCAATAGATCCCATGGATTTTGGTTCACTGGAATAGTGGCGTTCGAATTTGGGTGGGTGGGATTGGGCGAATGGGTAGCTGCTTGGCTGCCAATGGTGGTCCAAGCATTGCTCTGATTGGCTGGGGTGGATTTAGGTGGGAGAGTGAGGATGGAGGTTTTGGGGGGGCTAATTTTCCATGTGGGCCCACTGAACGAGATTGAGGGTGGGAGGGGGCAGCAAAGCGCCCCATACTGAACCTCCATAGGGGGGCTCAGAAGCTGCATTAGCGGATTTGGCCTTAGGGCACGCTCTTTTTGCATGGTCGAGGCCAAAGCAGAGGGAACAAATCTTCCTACCATTATCACCCTGAGCCCAAAAGAACTGATCAGGCGCTGCAGCCACACTAGCGCGGGGTGGGATTTGTTGGGCTATGGTAGGGTGGTGTGGTATGATGGTGGCTGTTGCCCGAGGAGCAGCAAGGCGCTCCGCACCAGATGGAATGGCAAAGATGAGGTTGGGCTGAGTGCCATAAGCCATGAGCCCCGCGACCAACTGGTCATACAAAACCTGGGATGGAAGGTGGGATGGGATATTTGCAAAGGATACCATCAGCGTGGTATTTGAAGGGAGGCGAGTAAGGGTTGTGGGAATGGGGTTTTTTTATAAATTAGAGGAGTTTGTGCTGCCGCTTCAGCATCCTCCTCAGATTGGAACCCAACGTCAAATTAGCCCTTAAAAGGGCGGAAGTCTATAAAGCCAGCTGGTGCAAAGGCCGCAGTGGCTAGCTCAATAATTGCCTTATTGGCATATGGGAACAAACGCCCATAGTCCACTCTGAGGCAATAGCAAATGGCAGAGCGAGGGAGGGCGAGAGGATGGGGGCGAGAAGGGTGGACGCGCGCCAGGTGGAGCGCTAAGTCCCGTGGGGGGACATAACGGTTGGAAGCAGTGGGTGGGCTGTTTGAGCCCATCTGAATGTGCTTGCCTGCAGGGTGGAAAACGCTAGGTGGGGGTGCACTGCTTCCCCACACTGGGGTGGCAGGCGGCGGAGCCAAGGACATCAAAGAATAGGTTTGGGCAGATGGCTGTGGATAAATAAAACTTTAAATTTAAAATCGCTCAAAAGTGACTTCGAGTGATGAAAGAAAGTTTTAGCATGCGCCTATTAGTTCGCCTAAAATTTTCATTACTTCTAACAATTGAATGCTCTCCCACAGTGTTTAAATATGTTTCTGAAAGACCAACTTAACTCTTTTGTCGTCTTATTTATTAGAAACATGTTAGTTTTAAAATATTATGTGTATTTTTTAGCTTTATTTTTCTGACCTGAAAGAGGTCCTAAATTGACCAAATGCATGCCATCCATGCTTGGGCCATTCTGTGAACCATCCTTCTGAACGGTTTTTTGTTGACTTTTATTCTGCAAAGGGTTCCATAGCAGGGGAGTGGGTCAAAGCCCCCTCTGCTGTTAGGACTGGAGCATTACAGACACGCTCTTAACATTAGATGTCCAACCTTATTTTTGGTTCTGCCAATAATTATTCTAAGTGGAAGGCCTTCATAATAGTATTCAGGCGCTTTAGCTGTGCTTAGTGGTTGGGATGCTCTTGTCTATGGTTATCTCATTCTCGTTGATGGTGTGCCAGCTAGGCGTGTCTCTTTATTCTGAACTCAGTGTTCCTTCCACCTTTTAAGCAAGTCCATGGAGTGAATGGACCTTTTAATGCCAAGTGCTTGGGTTTCCAAGTTTCCCACCACTTCTTATAGCTATAATATAACCAGCTCTGAATCCCCCTCCTCCACGAGTTGAGCGGCTGCGTCAGCTTCTACATGGGGAACTTGCCTGGGTGTTTTAAATTAATTAAAATGTGATGTGGTTGTTCAAGACTAGAGAGCTTGAATTGTCCATTTGTGGCATGGCAACCTTATGCTGCCACTCTTTGCTTTACCGTGGGTCAACTGATTAACATAGTGCTGGGGATTTTGTGTGTCCTATTTTTATAAATCTATTTGTGTCTCATGCTTAGCTGTGTCCGTCATTTCTTTATTTCGTTTTATGGGCTGTTTTGGAAGCCCCAGCAATGGAAACTATAGTGAGTCACACTTTCGCTGATTGCTTGATTATCCAATTGAAGCTTTTTGGGACAAGTTCTCCGCCTTAACCTGGATGGGGCCAGCTAATTTGTACATCACTGTTTCAACTGGGGCAGTCCATATAAATACCAGCCCCAATACCTCGTGCGTGCCTCTGAAAATGGGGTTATTTCACCTTCCAATACTTTAGTTTTGACGGAAATCAAAGGTGATCATGGGTCCAGCACAAAAACTAATTTAAATGTCTCAATAGATTCCGCTGCTATGAATTCAACCTGTTAGCCTAAATAAATATAGTGAATATGTCTATTGATTTCTTTTTAAAAGGGGAGAGCTCCCCACTAATTACTCCCTATTTAGTCAGAGTTGAAGGGTCTGGCGAGTCTAGCCCCAAAGTTAATTGTATCAATTTTTTATAAATAAATTTTTCTTCGCGCCGCTTTTGGATGGTGCAAGTGAGGTCTTTAACAATGAGCCTTGGGGTGATGGCTAGGATAATGCACAACTAGCCACCAAATTGTCATGGGGTCATGAACGCCCAAAAATGCGTTTTATAAAGCGAAGACTTTAAATATAAACAAGATAAATTTCATACCTTGGAACCCTTTCATGGACCAATTTCTGTATACCTGATCAGCTTAGAGAACTCAAGCTTAATCCCTACCCTGATCAGCAGAAAACATGGGTTAAAATATAATTGCTTTTAAGATATAAAATGTTTAGAAATTTCTGAAGATATGGTGGGATATGTGACCTCAGTAGTAAGAGTGGCCTACTTTCCCTCCCCTTATGTGATGTAAAAATTACCATGGAGGCATACTTATGCCTAATGAAGACCTTTCAATGAAGACTTGGCGTTGTATACTATGAATAAAGACCATTCTGGATACTATTTTTGACTGCTACCCATAAATCCCCTTTAGGGAAAATCAGCGCAAACATTTTGGTTGATACTGGAGCCTCTAAGAATTTTATTTGACAAATACCTAGCTGACTACCTTGATTTGATCTACTTGTGTTGTAATTTTGGTGATATATCTAAGTTACGCCAAAGAGGTTCCACACGGTTAATCCCATTGAGCAATGGACAGCTGAAATGGAGATCGTCAGTCCTAAGGTAACTAAATAAATACAACAAAAATTAAGCAATTGAACCACTACAACCCATTATTTTCTATATTATATAGTCTCAGTTTCTACCAAGAGTTCTCTTCTTTTTCTTCACTAATAACATTCCTCTTTTCCAACCTTCTCATCTCACTTATATTTTTACTGACTTTGGTCAATACCAACCCTTTTGCTTAGATTCTTCATTCCGATATAATCTCATTGGTCCTGCGAGTCTTTCTTCATAAATTTCACAATCGCCTAACTTAAGGCGATTTACCAATTATTTGTCACGCATCAACATTTCCTAACTGCCTAATCACTATATCTTTTTTAAATCCTCATATACTCTGAGGTCGACTTTGCTCATAAACTTAGTAACTTGATAATACTCATATAGGCCTAATCATGACGGTTAACCAATGATCCACAGGTGTTTATTTTTTCTTATTGTAGAATAATACAGATTTCCTTATATTACCCCCCTTTGACTGAATGAAAGCTGTATAATGTTTCACCAATCAACTCAATGCAGCCCAACACACACCAACAACCACAATCTTGTGACTTTCAAATTTATTTCTGATTATGGCTCAACATGGATCTGGCTGACCTAGGTTGAATTCCACTCCTCCAGTTCCCTCCTCCTCTAGCTGATGAAGGAGAGGCTGAATTGGATGCTGTGACCCTTCTGGCCCAGGAGGAGCTTCTTCCTGAATTCGTCAGCCATATATCTGCCTTGCACGCCCCCTTCAGGGACATAGTGACCCAGTTGCACTGGGGAGGGGAGTGAATCCAAGGCCCTTCATTTAACAGGGCGGCCCAGTTCCTGGCAGATGGCTTCATCCATCTAGTGCTACCATTTCCCACCGAGCCTCATCCCATGATACTATCAGTCTGATGGATGCTTTGCTTTATGCGGTGTGTGAAAGCTAGCTGGTTGGGGCCCTTTCTTCACGCTCCTACCCAATTCCAGTCCCTAGGGGTGAACATTCAAAACAACTGGTTGAATCACAAGCAATCTGGGGTTGCTACAGTGTTTGCCGGCCTTAGTGCCAATGATCCTTCCTGATACCTCCCAATCATGGTGCTTCTTGCCAACATGATCTTCTTTCATCCCACAGGTGAGTTAGGGTCAGGGATGGAGCAGCACCAGGTGGCCCTTGAGTGGGCCCATTGAGCAGTGTTCACAGCGGCCGTTCCTTTCACAGTTACCTATCCTAGCATAGAGGACTTCCTCATGGTCTGCCTGACGCTGGTGTGGCCTTTTCCCCCCAATATGGGAATGACCTTCTTGTGCGCCAGCCCTTATGACTTAGGTTCCCTCTTCTTATTTACAATCTTATCTTTCAAGAGCATCAGCGCATGTGGTTGCAGGCATTGCACCTAGTGGAGCAAGAGCGGGTTCATTCAATATCAATCAGCTGGCTGAGGTATCACCACATCACCTGTTACCCTGTGTCCCCATCCCATCTTCCTACTCCAGCTCTGCAACCCCATCCACCCCTCCATTAGCTAGAATAACGGCCCTGGAGCGGACGCCAAATCACTTTCCCTTAACACGGCAGCCTCCACCCCCACCACCAATATGAGAAGGGGCCAGCGAATCTGAGCCACTTCTGAAGCAGCAAAAAAAAACTGAGTCTCACTGATCAAAGCATAAGAATCATAGCAAGAAACTGAAAAAGAGTGGGAAGAGAAGCCAGCTTTTCAGAAGATTCTATTGACAACATCAATAAACTTAATTTTCTTACCCACATGATGAAGATGTTTTTTCCTTCTTGATAAGCTCTATTGCTTTTTATATGCCTGAAGGGACTTTGCGTGCACTCAGTTAATAATTCAATTGCACATGGGGTCCTTGATAGTATAGGAATTAACACCTGTTTTTTCTATTATCTCAAAAGGGAAAATCCAGATACTAAACAGCTTATACTTTCACTCAAACCCATACTGATCGTGATATAGAACAATGTATCTGTCCTTGAACTGAGCTAGCCTGCTACTCCTTACCTGATTGGCAGCCTGGTTTTTAATTTCTTGGCCGAGCTAAATGGTTATGCTTCAATTTGTAATTTAATCAACATATTCATCACGGTGGTCAAGTAATGGCGAGGATACGTTCCGCTGGTATCTTCCATGAAGGCATAGAGCAGTGTGGGTAGAGTGGTATGCTGTACATATAATGACTGGTAAGGGCTCTTCCCTGTTGCTAAATAATAGCTAATATTGTAGTGAACACAGAGGTAGAAATAAGCTACTCCAATTAGAGTGACTATCTATTACATCTTCCAGAGTATATTCACCAGCGTCACGTTGACCTGTTAGACCATTACATTAGATTTGGGATGATACAGGGTTGTTATAACCCTGCAGATGGCCATCATTTCGTTGAGCTTAGGTAGTATGTTAAAGGTAAAACTTGTTCCATTATCAGTAAGGATAAACTGAGGGCTGCTGTGATGCTGAATTATACACTCCATTTACAAACTTACTACAGTAACCGCCCCCAGATCTCATATTACCCGTGCTTCAACTCACCTGGTAAGATGGTCAGTTTCCACATGATAAACTTAGACCGGTTAACTGCTGTTGGCAAAGGCCCAATGACATCTATAGACATCATGTGCTAAGAAAATGAGCTTTAACCAACTGGTAAGAAGCCTTTTGGTGGAACTGCTTCTCCACTTGGCACTGGTGGCAGCAGGAATTGGTTTCCAGCACATCAAAATGCATACTTTCCCAATAATATTAAGACCATAAAAATTACAATGTTTTGCTACCTCCTCCATTACCACCGCCTTGTTCACTCAAAATAATGTCCAGACAAGCGGAGGGTCTTGGGAAACTCAGTGTATTGTTATTGATCCGCTTATATAGCTCCCCATTACCATATTATATCAGGTATCATCTCATCTAGGGTTAAATAATTTGCGTCAGTTTATCTGCATATTGACCACTGACCATTTTTTCATACAGCAAGTTGCCAAAATACGCCATTACCGCAACTGTTGTTAGGTACAATAATAAGTCAGAATTTTGGTGCTTGCATCAGGATGAAGCAGTATTTCATAATTATAAGCCTGAAGCTTTAGGGCCTATCTAGCAAGACGCCCTTTGGTCTCACAAAGATATCTGTAACCATCACAACGACAGATTATTAATCACTACCTTTAATTTTATCCGTGTAGGTAGACTTAAAACTGCTTATATGCATAGTTTACAGTGAGGAAATGCCGCTCTTTCACAGTATAATTCCTATTGTGGCAGTTCAAGCTTCAACTACAATATGCGACTGAGTGTTCCACGCTGTCATCATCCTTTGGGGATAATACCGCCCTTATGGCAAAAAGAGACGCGTCTGTTTGCACAATAAATTCCTTCTTGATATTAATATATTGTAAGACTGGCGCAATAGCTAATGTGGCCTGTAGAACATCAAAAGCATTTTGACAAAGCTCAGTCCATTCAAAGCTGGCGTTCTTTTATAATTACTCAAAGAGGGGAGCCCCAATACAACTGAAGTTAGGGATGAACTGGCAGTAGTACCCAAACATCCCAAAGAACACCTGAATATCCCTCTTGTTGCCTGGCCAAGCAATCTTTTGTATAGCGTCAACTTTTGATGGCTGAGACTAAGCCCTTTTGAATCTACCACAAACCTAAGATTTTCGCATTGCTCCATGAAAAAAATGCATTTTTGATGTTTGATTTTTATGTTTGCTTCGGCAAGATGGTGGAACGCTTGCTCTAAATGGTCTAAATGATCAGTGAACATCGACGAGAACACATTGATATCATTGTGGTAGACTAGTACACAGAACAGCTTCAGGTCACCCAAGATGGTGTCCATTTCCCGCTAAATGTAGCTGGGGCATAGCATAACTTTTGATGCATGTGCATGGGTTGGAACAGTCCCTTCAAATTTATAACAGCACATTTCTCCCATTCCACCATTAGCAACTTGATTTGCAGTATCCTGATATTAAATCCATGGCCAAAAAATAGCTGGACCCCACCAGCTGATCCAGAGCATCATCAATCCTTGGAAGCAGATACAAATCTTTTTTGGTTTATGATTAAGCTTCTGTTAGTCAATTACTACTTAATTAGTGCCATCTTTTTTCTTAACAATAAACATGGGGGACGCCTAAGGGATCTTCAATGGCATTAACATTCCCTAATTGATCAATTTATCTAATTCTATGGATACAACCTCTTTTACTGTTCTAGATCGACAAATAGGCCATGATCAAATGGGAGGTGGCCTCCCATGTCCAACCAATGCACCACCCCATGGGCACATCACAAATCATGGTCATCAGATTGAAAGATTTCTCGATATTCTTAGTACAGGGCCAACGCTCTATATATCTGGTTATTTGACAGCCGCGTAAGTGCCTCACATGGAACCATGGTCATTAGGTTGGCTGAGGCCTTCAGATAGACTTAGATCCTCCCATGAATAAAAGTTATATATATGATGAATTTCATCAATTGGAGTCAAATACATAAAAGCCATCACTTGATGTCTTTAAACCACTATAGACTCCTTCTGTGGTTTGCTAATAAAACCTTCATTTCGCTATTCCCTAGCAACAGCAATCCAGGAGCCACATGGGATTTGAGCTGCAATTTCAGGTAGGGACCTATAATTTCATCATCTAGACCTTTGGGATGTCTATTTCAAGTTCCATCCCTACTATTCCTGATGCTTGGAAGGTATACTAAAGGTGGTAGAAACCAATAGTGGAATACCATTACATTCATAACTATGGTTAGGGGAGCTCTGGTCATCTGCTTCATCTACTGATAGTGAACAGGTATGCCCTATCACATATGAAAGATTTATTTGACTAGAGCGGATAGGTTATATTGAAATTCCGCTAGAGGTGAAATAGATGGGAATCTGTTGCTCTTGAAACAAAAAGGTTTCCTCCTCCTCTTTGACTACTGCTCTAAATCGCTGCATGAATGCGGCTTCAATCACCATGTCATAATTATTATTAGCTAAAACCATGGCTAGAGCAGAAGTGCAAATTGACCTTAACCTCAAAGGCAATGCGCTGTAAGCGCCTTCTGACACAGTGCTTTGTGTTCCAGCGGTATCATACACTACCCAATGGTCCACATCAGGCTTTATCGGAAGCCTAGCCACTAAATGAGTGGAATTTATATTGCTGAGAGTATCAGTGTCTATAATCGCTCAAATTCTGGTATTTCCTAAAAAGTTATCACAAAAGGTACACTCTGAATAAGTTTAACTGTTGTAGTTTAGCACATGCACATCTATGGGGTTCTTGTTATTGAGAAAAGTGACAATACCTGCGCCAACATGATAATATGCTTGAACAATTTCCTCCACTGACATTGCTGCATTCACACCCTTTAATGAAGCCACTTTAACGGAGGGATTGTCTTTTGCACTGACATTATGCTCAAGAATTTGCCAGAAATACAGTGTTTGTACATATCAGATGAACATCAACTCTGTAATCATCTTCTCTCCCTTAAGGGGAAAGTTGGCGATATCACTAAAGGTTTGTTATTATAATAAATTGTTGGTTTGGGGCTCGGGCTTGACACAAAGTGTATCTAAGATTTAACAAAAACAACTAAATTTGACTCAGAGGATGTAGTATGTCCCATCTCTACTCCGCTCAAACTTTTCCCTGTTTGGTCAGACCGGTGTTATTGCATAGGCCTGTGGGTTGCCAGGCAGGTAGCTGCATAATGGCCTCTTTGACTGCAAAAGAAACAAGTATTCCTATATGGCTCATGTGGTAGCGAAGCTCCTAAAAACCAGAGTGGAACTTATACAAGGGACTGTAATTTAACTAAGGGTGAGTTATGTGACCATAGTACTAGGCGGAAAGGAGCTGCTAAAGTGTTAAGTGCCCACATGTTAACAAAAGGTTATAATAATCGTTGTTGTCAATTCTCTGCCAAAAATTTTGTAAAGGTTGCAGGGTCTTTTATTTCACGTTGAGTGCATTAAGAGTGATGGATAGAAGTCTCAGGAATTGAACAAATTTTAACAAGGGGTACATAGTCTCAAAAATTGTTGGTATAACGTTATAAAGCTCATGGTATGGCTTCACCACAGAGGTCATTGAAATGCACACCTTGGACACATATAAAATTCCCACCCCAATTAATATGTGAGATTCCATTATAAAGCGGTCACAAACGCAGTGAGGGTTTTATCATGGTGGAACCCAAAGGGAATAACAGCCTTCCGTTGTGACATCTTTTCAGAACCTCTGAACAACTGCAGCACAGTATCTTTCATTTCTTGGCATGTTATTGAACTACTTGGAAGATAGCAGATTCCTTGGTCTGCTCTCCTAACATCTAAAGTGGATATTAATAACTTAGCTTTACGCTAATCTGAGGATCCTTCCACCACAAATGCAAATTGTTTAAAGAAGCCATGAACATTCCCCTCACTGTCAAATTGAGGCAGCTTATTGACGCAAACCTCCTCTTTAACAACACAATCCATTTTACAAACAATGCAGTGTAGCAGCTCATTAGATCCATTCAAGTGATCAGCTAGATGGCCAAATTTGACTGCTAACCAGGTTTAGCTGGTGAAAACCTTGTCCAGCTGATCTGGGATGCCCTTACTTTCTTGAAAAAGCATCTTTTGTTCTGAAGTAGTGTATACTGCATGAGGTTTAGTTCCGCATATTGAGATAGTTCAATAAACTAGGAGAGGATAATTCCATTCTTTGTCAGTTGCGCCATTGCTTAGTGAAGAAACTAATATTGTTTATTATGTTGGTCAATGTGACCCCAGAAGTGAGCACAACTGTTAAAAAAGAGATATATTAAAAATACGCTGAAGATGTTGCCCAGGGTATCTCAATGAGCAACAGATGGATGATATTTAGAGCATCAATACTATGTTAACTTAATAGATATGATAATATTATAAGCAATTGCTTCTGCTACAATCCTTTATTTTCTATATTATATACTCGCAGTTTCTACCATGAACTCTCTTCTTCTTCTCTAAAACTTTCCTCTTTTCCATACTTCTCATCTTGCTTATATGTTAGCGACTTTGGTTATTACTGACCCTTTTTCTTAAACCCTTCATTACACCTTATTCTCAATGGTCCAGAATAGTCTTTCTTCATTAAATTCACAATTGCTAGTTTGAGACATCTTACCAGTTATTTGTCATGCATCACCATTTCCTAACCGCCTAATAACTACATCTTCAGCAGATTTCCTCCTATACTCCAAGGTCAACTTTTATCATCAAATTGGATATGTAATAATACTCACATAGGACTAATCATGTCGGTTAACCAATGATCCGCTGGTGGTCATTATGGCTTATCATCCTCTCATATAGATTCTTTGACAACTTGCCAGGTGGTATGGTTAGGGGAGGGGCTTCCCACGGGAAACTCACGCTTTAGAGTTCTGGGGTTTATGGCTTATCATGTTAACGCATATCATTTTGCTGACCGCTTTTAAGCAATCAGAAAACCTCCTGTACCCCATTATTTTGGGATTATTGTGGTGGTGAAAGTTTGACGCCAAACCAAAATGAAAAACAATATATATAATTATCTTTATAGAATAGCCATGAATTAGGTATCCCCATGTCTAAAGTGAACAGTAAGGTTAATTTACCACAATGGTCTAAGGTCCACATACTCAGTTCTGCTTAGTTGCTAAATCCCTCTTTGGAGGTACACTTACCTTACTGGTTGGAGGGTACAGAATCTTGGTTTGATGTAGCTTCAGCAAATGTACTACCAGCTTATTTATAATTTGATCGTGAGTTCAAACTCACCAATGATCTGGTACATATATTATCTCTCATTTACCCCTTGACTTTTTGGGATGAAGCAGCGTTGGATGTCAAGGTCTAAGATCAGTTATCTAAGGGGAAATCTTTCAGCGTACATCTCCAGTAAACTCCCTTTTATCTTTGTGGAGAAAGCTGATGGTACACTATGCCCATGCATCGATTATGGAAACCTAACTAACGTTACTGTACAAGCTTTATATCCCATTCCATTGTACTCGCAGATTGCTCGCTATGTAGAAAAGCTAATCTTCTCCAAACTGGATTTCTTGAACGCGTTCAGTCAAATCTAGATCAAGAAGTTTCAGGAGTGGCTCGCCACATTCCAAAACAGAAAGGGAATTTATCTGTTTTTGGTTTATGCCTTTGGGCTTAAAAATACACCTGCTTTCTTTCAACTTCGTATTGATGCAGCCTTAAGGACCTGCTGGGTGTGTGAATTAGCCTTTATGTATTATATTCTTGTGCTTTCCCCTGATCATGAGTCTTATGTAATCTACCTGCAGCAAGTGGTGGAGAGTTTGAGGGCAATCAACTTTGCGCTAAAAATTAGTAAGTGCGATTTCTTTAAGTCTCAGTCCACCTTTCTGGGCAACTTCTTTTATGACCAAGGCCACATGATAACTCTATACAAGGAGAAGGAGATTTGTGAGTAATCCCTCAAGTTTGGTAAAGAAATTGAGGAGTTTTTAGGGACGTGTACGTTCCTTAAGAAATTACGCCAAAAAACTTCTGAGGTAGCTGCGCCCTTGCATAGGCGAGTGGAGCAAAGGTGCTTAAGTAGTCGCCAGTTTTGCAGTTTACATTCCAAGCGGTGAAGTACACCCAGCTGTCCACGTCCATCCTTCACCATGAATATTATTAAAAAGAATTTATTGTTGCTACTGATGCCTCCAACTTCACCATAGTGGATGCCTTGTTACAAGCAGCGAAGATGGAATAGAACATCTGTTAAGAGTTCTTTCCAGAGAAATGTTTTTACCAGAGTTGACTACGCCATATATGATAAAGATTTATTAGTAGTGGTTGAGGCGCTGACCTATTGATATAATCACCTGTATGGCTCATCCCAACCCTTCCGCCTAGTTATAGATCACCATGGCTTTTTGTTCTACCATGCACCTAATGTCCTGATCCCGCGGCTAACGCACTGGCATAAGACACTGGGCCAATTTTTGTTTTTTTATAGGTTTACCAATGGCAAGCAAAATGGTTTAGCGGATGGTTTGGCGGATGCTTTGAGCCAAAACTCTGCATTAGATCTAAACCCTAAGGAGGCAGAGGTGCATAATGCACACTTGATGATTTCGCTGGATGTGATTGTGTCCTAAAATCTCATCTTTACCCAAAGATCAGCGCTTGCTCCTCTGGTTAATGAGGAGGAATATGATATGTTCATTAAGATGCTCCTTTCGCAGCTTTTTATTAACATAATATAAAATGGTTTTGCCAAGACAAGCTGAATCAGGAAGATATTACTAGAGGGCACCTTGTGAAGGACGAGATGGTGTGGTTTCAGGGTCGCTTAAGGGTTCCTGCTAGACCACTTTTCTTGAAATTATCCAGGACCATCATGATGGGATCACCATATGACATTGTGGGAAGAAGAAGGTATAGAACTAACCCGCCGCTTTATAATTGTGAGGGGTTAGATACGCAGGTTGGCAGGTATTGTAAAAAGTACCTGGCCTTCAACCAAATGAAAGAGCTCTTTAGTACCTCGTGGGGTTGCTGAATCCAGTTCAAAGGGCTGAGGGTCCTTGAACTTCCCTATTGATGATTTTCATTAAGGATTTATTCCATCTGATTGTATGAGGCCGTTATTGTAGTGGTGGAACTTTTTACAAAATTTGCCCAATTTATTCCCTGTAGTACTATGGTACTTGCACCAGATATGGATAGGCTCTTTGTATCTCATGTTTATCTCTTCATTTGATGCCTCAGGAAATAATTAGTGATTGGGGGCCCAAGTTTAACTTATTTTTTTGATAAGGGTTGTGTAAGACTCTTCATTTTCGCCCCTGCTATTCAACTGCCTATCATGTTCAATTAGATGGGCAGACAGAAAAATTGAACTAGTGCTTGGAACAGTTCCTGCAGTGTTAAAATGCCGCGGATAATAAAGATTTGGTTTCTAACCATCTCATGGCCCAGTTTAGCTATAACAACAATCAACGCGTGTCTATCAGTTGTTCTCCTATTTTGCCAACAATGGGTTTAATCCACTTTCAACACGGAGACCAGCTGTGGATCCAAAGTTGAAGCGGTGATGGACTTTGCCTAGACTATCAAGAAAGTTCATCAGGGAGTTGCCTCAAATTTGGAGGCAGTAATACAAGTTTATAAAGAGAATAAGGATATAAAAGAGATAGTAGGTTCAGCGTAAAAGAAAGGAGAAAATTTTGATGCTTGATGCTAGAAACATCCATATCAAGCAGACATGAAAACATCTGGGACCAAAGAATATTTGGGCCTTACCGCATTGTCATAAAAATGCGCCACACCTCATACCAGTTGGTTCTCCCCCACGTTCCAGATCTTTGCATTCTTTCATGAAAGCAAGATGACGTTGTTTGAGGGCCCTTTACAGAGACCCTTATGGCTTATCTCATGGATGGGGCGCCAATGTGGGAGTTGAGGAGATCTAAGCCCTCTGCAGAGTAAGAAGAAGACTAGAGTATCTAGTATCATGGAATTGATTTGACAGCGGAAAACAGTTGGGTACCAGTTAATGAATGTGCTCATGACCAAGATCTGGTCAATGTTTTTCTTGTGCATTTCTCTGAGGCTGCAGGACACAAGTCACAGAAAACCCTCGCCGCCATGAATCTGGTCTTAGCTCACAAGAAATTTTTCTGGCAAAAGCTCCTTTGGGTGGGGTTCAGCCCCAAATAAACTAGAGGGTAATGGTATGGCTAAATGTCATAATTGAGGGGACTGTTTGCAAGGACAAGGATGGTCGTTAGCAGGTCAAAAAGTCAAATTACAAAGATTTTCTGACTTGAAACACATTCTTGACTAACGATGGGTACAGGCAAGGTAGGCCCAGGTTGGTCCTGGAGATGTTATGATGCTCAGCCTAGAGTTACAGTCAGGGAGTTAGTCCTAGCTACATCAATTCTTACGGTTGGTTACAGTTAATGGAGGAACATGGATCTATATTCCGTTCCATTTTTAGAATTTCAAAGTTGTGATGAGCCAGTTTTGCAATCTATAACTCATGTTTAAACAATCTTGAGCTAAAGTACCCAGGCTAATGGTAGTATACCATATTGGTTTTCCTAGACATATCAATACTTCCGCCAATTGACTGCTCTCCCCCAGAGTTTGAATATGTTTCTTCAAGACCATATTTACTCTTTGGCCGTCTTGTTAATTAAAACTTGTTAGTTTTAGTCTTTTATGTGCTTTTTTAGTTGTTTGCCGACCTCCATGATGTTCCAAGTTCCTAAATATGTGCCATCATTTTTTGGGCCATTCAGAGAACCTTCCTTCCGGTCCATGTTTTGTTGAACCTTTATTCAGCAAAGGGTTCCATAGCAGAGGGTGGCCCTCACCCCACTCAGCATTTATAACTGGAGCATTACAGACACGCTCTTGACAGTAAAATCTCAACTCAATTCGAATGGTATTGAATATCCAGTTTTTACTGAAGTCATACATTAGAGGTTCACAAAAGAACGATGCAGTAACTGGGAAGGAAGGTTTGGCGTCTTTCTATGCTTGAAAAACAGTTTTGGGTTCACATCCATAAAGGGTAATTAATTGTAGTAGCCTATCATTCTTACTTACATTGGATACAAAATTTAAAAGAGCCCAAAGAACGACTAGTCCGCTGGGCCCTGAAATTGCAGGCTTATTTATCATGAAATTGTGTAATGAACTAGAGTAGAGCACCAAAACGTTTTTGGTTATCTTAATATCCACTGTGACCATTGTGGCTAACATGTTGAAAATTTATTTGATAAAATGCTAACCTAAAAGAATGACAATGAACCAACAGAAGTTCAGCTCTGCTTAGAAAATTTCTGGAAGAACATGGTTGTTGGAATTTAGTTGAGCACACTATCAATCCTAATGACTGATTAATTATTTTGACAATTGGTGGTTACATCTGTATATCCCAGCAACAGTTACCAACTAAAGCTATTATCATTGGGAAATATCCCCAAAGATATTGAGCATTAACTTGATGAGGGAACAACAAGCAATAGTCTATTTATTCCAGTGGACAATTTAATATCTCAGCAAAGGTCACTGCTTAAGAATATTCTTGACAGGTGAATCCCTAACAATATAGCAAGAATTTAATGAGGGAGCAACACCTGATAGCTGAATTTTGTGAAATTTTTCAGAGCTAATGGATTAGGAGTCATCATATACTACCTAAGCGTTTAACGCTTATATTATATAGTATTATCTTCACTGGCCAACACAATTGGTTTCAAGTTCCTAAAACCAATAAATTGGTCACCAAACAGACAAGGATTATGCTACCTTTGAAAATCAAGTCAAAGCTACCTGACGAGATTTGGTGCTAAAACTTGTGAGTCATTCCAGTATAGGAGAGCAAAAGGTTCTAAGAGGAAGTTGGAAAGTTGTGTGCAAATATTACTATAAAAAAATTCCCCCAAATATTCCCTAGTAAAATTAGATTCAAGCTTGATAATAACTTAGTTGTTTTAAACTGGTGTACAACTTACACTTGAGATAAAAGTTCAAGGATCAGATAACCTTATGTTGTTGTTATCAAATTTCTTTAAGCTCTTCGAAAAGAGAATAATGAAAGTGTCTCCTACCAGAACCATAATATCTTCAATACAAAGAACACCTGTATAGCATTAGGCTTTTTCAAACAACGTGGCTGTTTTAATTCTAGTGGTATATTGGAGATATGCTGAAGGGGTTTTTCACAGGGTAAAGCCCACTGAGCAATAGGTCCACCAATATGACAATCGTCATCCTCAAAAGATTATAATAAAGTCTAACAAATATAGAGAAATTTCCCCAATAACACTCTTTGTATTAATTTAATATCTAAAAAGGATCTTTGCTGTTCGCTTACTTTAAGCTACTAACAAACCACTCTTTCAATCATCTCATCTCACTTATATCTCAACAACTTTGGATGATACTATTTCCTCAGCTTAGCTATTAAGTTCCGCTGTATCTCATTGGTCCTGATAGAGTATGTGTATCCCAAATTCTCTATTGCTCTAGTTTGAGGCGATCTTACTCAATATTCATCAAATGTCAATATCGCCTTATTGTCCTATTTGGAGGCGATCTAATAATAACCATTTTCCAACCCAAAAACGCCTCAACTCAAGGCGCCCAAATGATCGTAACTAATATAATGGTTGGTGGATTCTTCTCAATACGCCGTAGCTATTTCAGGTATATTCTCCAGTCAGTCAGAATCTTGAAATTACCCCCCTTGACTGGAAAAAAGTCTCCTACTGCTTATATGGCTGTAAGAGAAATTTTTATGCACTTGGCTAATGATCCAATCACTCATAGGATCCTTAATAGTGTAAGCATTGACACATGTTTTCTCAATGTCTTCAAATGGCCCAATCCAAACGCTGTCCAATTTGCGCTTATGACCAAACCTGTGTTGGTCATGAAACAAAATACATGTCTCCTGCCTTGAACTGAGATAACCTTCTCTGCCATAACTGATCTGCAGCCTGATTCTTGACCTTCCTAGCTAATAGGATGTAGTACACTTCAGTTTGCAATTTCATCAAGGTCCACAAGGTTAGTCAAATAATGATGGTGATTTATAACACTGGTATCTTATACACAAGAATAGAGCAGTGCCAGAAGAGCTGGGCGTCACTCATATAGTCGTTGAAAAGGGCTCTTCCGCAAGGAATTATGGTAGCTAATATTATATGCAAAGACAGCGATGAAAAGGGGGAACTCCAATCAGAAGGTTGATCAAATACCAATTTCTGTAAGTATGTTCACCAAGGTCCCATTAATGCATTTGATTATTTCTTTTGACTCAGGGTATGGGGTCATCAGAACGCCGCAGATGCCTATCAACTTGTATACTTTGGAAGGATGTGCGAAGTAAAGTTAGTTCTATTGTTTTAAAAGGATTAACTGAGGGAAGCCATGTCACTGGATAATACATTCCATTATGGGCTTAGCCACTGTGACTGGCCCCAAATCCCATATTGGTTGCTCTTTAACCCACCTGACAAGTGGTCTATTTCCACCATTATGTACTTAGACTTGTTGGCTCCTGTTGGAAGCGAACTAACAACATCAAGTGAAACTGTATGCCAAACTAAATGGGTTTTTACTAGCCAGTACATGGCTTTCTGGTGGAACAGCTTTTACACTTGACACCAGTAGCAACAGGAAACTGTTTTTAGCACATTAAAAAACATACTTTACCAATAGTACCAAGGTCAAAATAATTAATGGACTTACATAATCCACCATTCTCAATAGCTTGGTGTGCACTCATAATAGTATTAAGTTGGGCAGAAGGCCTTTGGTCTCAGTAAGTTCCCCTATCCGCTTATACTATATACCATTTTTCTTTAATTTAATGGCCCTTATTCCATTTAATACCTTGATGACTTTTGTCAGTTTATCATTGTATTTTCCACTAGATGTTTAGTCATACTTGATGTCACTGAGATCCGCCGTAACAGCAATGGTTGCCAATCTTGACAAGAAAATAGCATTATCATGTTTTGCTCCAGGTCAATTATATAATCTTAAAGTCAAAAGCCTTCAATTTGAGAGCCCATCAGTATAGACGCCCTCAGGCTCCTTGAGGTTCTAAAAATAGCGTAAAAATGCATGATCCATTATGACCTTAAACTTCACACCATGAAAAAACACCCTAAATTGCTTATACACATATAATACCACTAAGCACCCCTGCTCAGTCACATTGTATTTATGTTCGTGGATATTCAAGCTTTGACTGCAGTACGCCACTGGGTGCTCTTCCCATCATCATCCTTTTGGGATAGGACAGCCCCAACAGTGTAAAGGACGTATCTGTCTGAACAAAAAACTCCTTATTGAAATTAGGGCAGCATAGTATGAGTGGACTGATTAGCACCATTTTAAGTGTATCAAAGGAGTATTGGTGGCATTCCATCTATTCAAATAGGGCTTCCTTCTTAAATAAATCAAACAGCGGACTTCCAATACAACTTAAATTGTGTATAAAGCGTTGGTAGTAGCTGACAATCCTTAAAAATACTTGTATATCACGCTTACTGTTTAAATAGTCATCTTATGGATAGCCTCCACTTTGGCTGGTTGAGAACTCAGCCAAAAGCATCCACCACAAACCCAAGTTACTCCAGTTGGTCCTTAAAAAGTAGTAACTATGGGGCTTGATTTTAGTGTTAGCCTCCACAAGTCAGTGGAAGACCACCTCCAGGAGGGTAAGATGGTCAGAGAATGTGCGCAAAAACACATCTTTGTTGTCATGGTACATGATGATGCATGAAAGTTTTAGGTCGCCAAGAATGATTTTTCATGGCCCACTAAAACGTAGCTGGGGCAAAACATAGCTCTTGAGATATCCAGGTCGGTTGAAAAAGCCTTTGGATGTGATGATGGCACTTTTATCCTGTTCCACTATGGGCAACTCGATTTTACAAAAGCCTAGATATCAATTCCATCACTGAGAAATACCAAGCTCCTCCCAGACAATCCAAGGCATCATCAATTCATGGCAAAATGTATGAGTGCTTTTTAATAATGCTATTGAGCTTCCAGTAGACTATTACTACCCAGTTAGTGCCACCCTTTTTTTGAAAATCAGAATTGGCAGAGCCCACAAACAATTTGATGTTTCAAGCATCCCTTGTTCAAGAAGCTTTTCAATCTCCTTAGCTACTACTTCCTCTGCTGCCCTAGACTGGTGGATCAGCTGAGATATTATGGGGGGATGATCCCTAGTGTTCACTTGATGGACCACTCTCCGCGTACAACCTTAATCATGGTCGCTGATAGCAAAAATCTCTTTATATTTTTGAAATAAATCTATCGCATGATTATTGTGTTCTTCCAATAGCTCAACCAATGCTTTAGAGCGTTCCACCGCCATTACGCCGAGATATTATCTGAATGGTAGACAAAATTATCCAGTGACCTGAATTTGTGAACCTATGGACCTCCTCCACTGGGGTCATATGTAAAAACGCCACAATTTGAGCGGCAGCGGATTTGCAATGGTTTATTCTGAAGTTCACTGACAAAACCTTGATCTCCCCATGAACTAGAAGAATAATGCCTGGAGACAGTTGGGGCTCAAACTGCAACTGCTGATAAGGCTCAATGATTTCCCCATAAAGCCCATCTGGCACTTTTACCTCAAACTCAGTGTTAACTACTACTTGGTGTTCAGAGGTGATGAAGAGAGCTCCGGCAGTTCTGAGTGGCAGCCATTGGTATTCATATACCTGATTGGGGAGGGCCCAGTTTGTCCTTTAGTCAAAGGTAGCAAACCAGATTCAACCCATCACTATAAGCCAAATTGATATGCCATATGAGCACCGTATTCTTTGGCATTTCACTGTCGGTAAAGTAGATTGGTATTCGCTGCCCCAAAAATTCAAAAGGTTTCTTATGCCATATCAACAACAGCACCATATAGTCGCATGAAATCAGTTCTGATTAATAGGTTATAATAGCTGTTTGGTAACACTTTAGCTGGAGCTACAAAGACAATTGACCCAAACCGCAATGTAAGTGAACTGTATTCTCCCTCAGAGACTGTGTTTTCTGATCCAGCAGTTCCATACTCCATACAGTGTTCCACATCATGTTTTAGTTTCAGCTTCGCCAGCAACTTGGTGGAAACTATGTTGACTGGGAGCGCACATATCTATTATAGCGTGACCCAGTTTTTTGCTACGACAAAGTCATAGTAAATTTTAAATTTTAAATTTATTGCGGGGAAGGCCGACTATGGGACGGACACTTCTGAATATGACTCAGACGAGACAAAACTCAGTACCAGGTGAGGCACCCCAGAGAAGAGATGCTATCTCTTGTTGCCAGCGGGAACGCCACTTATGGGAAGGGGGAGGGAACGTGTGTAGGGGGCGTAGCCACTATTGAGCACGTGTGGAGGAAGGGGTCTGATTTGATGAACCAGACTGGTAACCAGGAGGAGACCAGCTGCCGGCGACGTGGTGGGAGATATCCAAACATCCACGCTTGAAAGTGATCCACCAAATGAGACCGGAATCTGTGGACAGCTTCAGGGAGGGTGGGGGTGGATCCGGCGATGGCATCCAAGACAATCGTGTGGATAGTCCACATGGCGATTGCAACCACCAGAGCACGAAGGGAGGGTGGGAGGGGGAGGCCATTGATGAAGCAAAAATATCTCTTGACAGACTGAAGGGATGTGTTTGATCCTGGCCTAGCAGACGTTGGACTTCGCGCCATATTACTTTAGAGGTGGGGCACTTCTCCAGGCGGTGAAACAGCGTTCCATACTGGCCACACACGACACAGGATGAGTGTAAAGCATTAGAGCGCTCAGCTGTGCGATACACCCGCCTCAGGCAGCGCCACACATGGGAACGAACTTGAGGCTGCAACAGAGGATGGTGTGCGTATTTCCAGATAGTCTTTTGGGTCTCAGTGGAATAAGTGATGACCATCATGTCCAGGTAGTCCACCCTGGATAGGACTTGGGGTCGAATGGGGATCACGCCATCATGGATGGGTAGCCCCTGTACCTCTTGTGTGAACTGAGTAGAGGGGCGGCCTCTTTGGGTTGTATGTCCACTAATACGAATTCTCCACTCTGCGCTTCGCATGGAGAGTAGGATTCGTTTGTAGTGGGTTTTTGTCCCGTGAGGACCTGTGGCTAATGTGTGTGATGCAAGGTATTTCATCAGAGAGTGGGGGTTTGATGGGTTGTTGAGGCCCAAGGCTCGGGAGAAGTTGGAGCAGGCCGCGCGGGACCAGTGTTGGGATGGGAGTGTAGGAGTAGTGACAGCCACAATCCAGGTGCCTAGGATCTTGGCGGCATGGGCTTTGAAGTCAAGTAGGCCCATGCCACCATGATGATGAGGGCCAAACATGACCTCTAGCCGTACTGGTGGAGGGCGGCCTGACCAAAGCCAACCTTGTAGCAAAGCATACAGGGATTTGAAGAAGCTTGGGGAGAAGGGGATGGCATGGGCTCCAAACCAGACTTTGGATAGGAGCATAGAGTTGGCAAGAACAACCCTGCCAGTGAGGGTAGTAGGGTGGGCTCTGAGAGAGGCAATTCGCTTCGTCACGTTGTCCAGTATATGGCCCTCCATTACTGCTGACGCGTATCCTCCTGCCTCCAACCACACGCCCTGATGGCGTACCGGTCCTATGGTAGGTCGCGGCACAAAGGGGAGCACCAGTGGAGCGGTGTGTTTTGAGTTAGTAAGGCGTGGACTTGGGCGAGCAGCTGGGCTGGGTTGGGAACTACTTGCTGGGGCCCAGCAGTTCTGAAACTGATCAAGGAGGATGATTTCGGTTTTGGAGGCGTTCAGTGCCGCGTTGCTTACCCGGGAATATTCCTGGATGAGGGCTTCAAGCGCGCGTGCATCTTTATTATTAGACACCCCCACCACGCAATCATCTGCAAATGCCATCATCTTGACTGGGGTTTGGCCTGGCACATGGACCCCAGTGAGTTGGGCATTCACATTTCGCAGTAGTGGGTCAAGGCTGAAGTTGTATAAGAGTGGGCTCAGGGGGTCCCCTTGTCGCAGGCCCCTTTGAGGATGGACTACTTCCGTTAGGAAACCTGGGCCGCGCACAGCCATTGTTGCAGATTCCGTGAGCAGCATCACCCAGTTAATGAAGCGGGGAGGTAGGCGGAATTGTTGGAGGCAGGCCCTAAGGTATTCCAAGTTTACTCTATCATAGGCCTTTTGTTGGTCCAAGAATACAAGTGCCCCAGAGGCTGTGGACTGACACACATTAGCCACAGAGTGCACGTTATCCCAAATTGACCTTCTGGGGATGAAACCGAATTGTTCTGGAGAGATGGTGGCAGATGCTACAGTCCCTAAAAGGTTAGCCATGATTTTTGTTAAAATTTTGGTGTCTGTGTTTGTTAGAGAAATGGGGCGCCAGTTGGCTAAGTCTAGCCTAACCTCTTTCTTGAAGAGTGTTACTGTAAAAGCCTCATGTCCTCCTGGTAGGAGGCGCGTTTCCAACAGGCTTTGGTTGAGTGAGGCTAACAGCAATGGGGATATGTATTTAAAATATTTTTTGTAGAACTCATATGGAATGCCATCTGGGCCTGGGCATTTTTGGTTTGGCACACCATGAATGGTAGTCCATAATTCGTTCAGAGTAATTAAATTCATTATTTCTGGGTATTGGAAAATGGTGCAGATATGAGCTCTGTCGAGAAATTCCGCCATTTTGGCTGGCTGAATTGGTTCGGCTCAATATAACTCGGAGTAATATCTTTGCGTTTCGATTGCTACTTTGGCTGGTGTGTCCACGATAGAATTATCTGATCTTCGCACCTGTGTGCAGGCCATGCTCTGGCATGGTGCAAAAATTTTTTTGAAGAAGTATGCGGTGCACTTGTCGCCTTTAGTGATGTGTGTGGCCCTGTATTGGACACAAACCCGATGTTTGTGTTGCCTTTCAAGTGCGTTGAGGTGTGCTGCTGCCTCCACCCACTTCTGGCCCCATGCAGGGCTATATCCTGAGGCTGGAATGTTGGAATCCAAGTGGGCAGATTCTACCAGCGCGCGCAATATAACCGCCGATGTGGCTCATGAGTGTCTGGATGAGAGATGGAAATAGTGGCGGATGGTGTCTTTTTTGAAAGTTGCCCATGTGGAAATGGGGTCCGCGCAAAACGGTGCAACAAACGATTTTGCCAAAGTTGCCTCTTCCACCCACATGGAAAATCCTGGCGACGCAAGCTCTGGGGGCGGATTTTGCACCAATGTGGGGCCTTTGCAACTGTGACGGGTAAGTGGTATGTTATCGAGACCAGTCGGTGGTCAGAGAATTCCATTTTCGTTGTTTTGAAGTGGGTGATGTGGGGTTGGAATTTTGCCGGCGCTAGAATAAGGTCAATGCGGGTCATGGACCTTAATTGGCCGTTGTGGATGTGGGGATGCATCATGTTTTCAAGAAGTGGGGCATGTCACGGCAGCACATCCATTTACCCAAGGGTGGCTTTTAGAATGCGTAGTTCTACGTGACCCTGTGGGGCGTGGGGTGAGGGCGGCCACCTGTCCGTTGGTGAGGTTAGCCAACAGTTCATGTCGCCGATTAGGAAAGAATTGGGGGGTAGTGGGAGGGATTTGACCAATGAGAAAAATTTCTGACGCTCCTGTGCACCATTTGGGGCGTAAATGTTGATAACTGTTTGTGCAACATCGGCCCAAGAGAAGGTGACAATGAGCACTCGGTCATTTAGGAATGTTTCTGAAGATATAAATTTGAAAAAATTGTTTTTCCAAATTAGCACCCCACAGTGCTTCGACCAAAAGGATAGGGATAGTAGGAGCATTGTTTTCCAAGCATCCTCGGAACCTCATGGACAGTGGGTTTCCTGGATGGCCAGGATATCCATGGGTAAATTATTTTGTAAAAAACTCAGTTTCCTAGCCTGGGATGGGGAGGCCTTGAGTCCGGCGATATTCAGCGTCCCTAGAGTGAAGGTTTCCCCCAGTGCACCTTAGGTGCGAGGGGGTGGGCCCCTGGCCCACCAGCCTCTTCCAGGTCCCCACGGGCTTTCACAGCAGCGCGGGTATTAGCAGCAATGCTATTGGGGTTTTTGTTAATTTTTGCAGAAAGAGTCACATTGGCTTTGCCTTTGCTTTTTGTTTTCCCAACGTCGGACGAATTTTTTGCGGTGCGGATAAGTTTGGTGCACCGTCGAGTGGGGCAAAAAAATTTTTTTGGTTGGGATAGGTCCCAAGTCGGTTTCAACTGGGGCTTGGGTGCAGCAATTGGGTGAGATCGAATCTCCCATCAGATCCTCAGATTAAGTGGCCCGTTCAGCTTGGGCCTCCCAATCTGATTGGGTGATGGATTCCCGAGTTGCTTCCGCCGCGAAGGTCTCCATGTCCTCCTGGCGTTGTGAGTGTGGGATGGTGGTGGTGACCTTGGCCGCTTCCTTGGCCGCAATCCTATGGGCCTGCTTGGCCTTCTTCCGCTCCTGCGGGGAGATGGGCTTTACCAATAGGTAGCAGCCTTGTGCTCCCCACGGGAAGGCCTCTTTGGTGCTTGGGGTTGGTTCATAGTGCGCCTCTCTGCTGGCCATGGCTGCCGAGGGGTGCTCTTGGAATGTAACGCCCTCTTTAATGGGGCACGCGTGTGCCTTATGGCCAAACGCATCACAGTGGGTGCAAATGGGGGGCGCGCTGTCCATGGTTACCCAGAATGGGTGGGTGGTGTGCCCTGCGATGTTAATAAAGGTGGAGTGCGGGATCTGGGTTAGGTCCTTCGCGATCTCCTCAGATGGGGTCAGAACTGCAATGGCTTTGCCGGCGCACAGGTGTGGCATCAGCGTGAAACGTTGCATTTCAAAAGATTGTATTTCGCCATATATGGCGAGACCATCTTTCAGGTGTTGCTCCAAAATGTCACGTTTTACCATAGTAGGCAAAAAGTCAAACGTGAGGAAAATTTGGTTCGATTTTGTCCATCTGGTGAATTTAGTTTCGATGACCCATTGCCCTTCGGGGAGGTCAAACACTACGCGCACCGCTGCAGCCTTGTCTGCTGCTATTTTGCTTTCAAAACCTAGGTTCAACCAACCGCATGACATGGAGTGAGGTGCAACATACACCGTGGTCGGGAAAATTTTGTGTACATCTTCACAAAATTTTTCCCATAGGGCCGTTTTTTGGATGTCCAGATACACACGGACTCCGAATTCCAAGCAACGAAAGTGGCTGGGAATGTGGCGTATTGATGTACTGGTTGCATTGTGCTTGCCACGCGAGTATCTCCGGGGAAATTGTGACCACCAGTTTTTTTTTAAATTTTTTTCTATTCCGCCGGATTCTCCGGGGCGTTTTTTAACGTTAGAGGCCGCGGGCCTTCTGCCTGCTCCTCTTGCTTTGCTTGCCCAACTGCTCCCAGACATGGGCGCAGACTAATCCCCTTATGAGATTATCAAACTGGATTTAGTCTTGAATTGAATGTGTTGCAAAAGTGTTTGCAACGAGAAAGAAAAGTTGACAAAGTCATAGTATGTACTTTCAGAATAGGATGAATTCTGATTGTCTAAAACTTGGACATTTACTGGATCTATTTTCCCTAGGAAGCTTTACCTACCTCCCTCAACTTTATAAAACCTTTTACAATATTTATCAGAGAGAGGTCAGCGTTCCCTCCTATCAAAAGAGGCGCATTTGAGGATGTATCCGGCTGATCTGTGATAATTTTGTCCGCACATCTGACAGTCATAAGGATTTGCTTTCTTCTAAAATTCTTCTTCCACTGTGTCCTTGGTTTGCACTTGTGTCATTATATTCACCCCACCAACTGACTGCTGATATAAGAATTCATCATTATACTGTGGACTTCCGCTGAATGTACATGAATAGGTTCAGGAGGGACGTTTGGGCTGTAATAGAGGTGGTAGAGAGTCCCATCTCTACTCTTCTCTGACCTTTTCTCTTATTGTACTGATTCTGCAGTTGGTAAAGAACCTGATTCTTAGGGGCAACCTCATGTTAGTGCCCAGGGCGACTGTTTTAAGACAATTGAGTCCATTGGACCTGCGTCCTTGATTGTTGTAAGGTGGGCCACACTAAAGGTTGGACTAGGGTCACTCAGTGTAAACAGGCTGCTCCCAAGAGTTAAACTGCTGATGGTAACTCAGTTGAGGGATAGGCACATAATAATAGGGCCAGGGGTTAGAAGGCAGACCTTGAATAGGGCGGGATAATTTTCCCAAATAAGAAAGTCTAGCAGCTGATGCAGTAGGATTCCACTCTGTATTGGGTGGAGGAAAGGAAACGAATAGTTAGAATAAAATTTAAACCTTATTTAGCAAGGGTACTTTGTCCTCTAAATACAGCGTCATGGCATTGTAGAGATTGCAGCATGGTTTTACTTCAGAGGTCATTTCTATGCATATGTTGGATTCAACTAAAGTCCCTGCCCTAATTTACACTTGGGATTCCTCCATAAATCAATCAGAAAATGTGATGAGTAAATCATTACGCTGAAATCCAATGATCAAGAACTCTGCCTTCTACTGTGACATCTTTTGCGGTTGCTCCAAAAACTGCATCACAGTATCCTTCACTTCTTGATAATTATTGGAACTCTTTGGAAGATAGAAGTAACTTGGTCGGCTTTCCAACTTTCAAAGTGGATAGTAACAATTTTGCTTTAGCCAATCTGAAGGGCCTTCTATTGCAAACTCAAATCACTTGAAGAATCCATGGATGTTCCCATCACGATCAAAAGAAGGCAGCTTTTCAATAAAATCTTTTGCATAAAATCATCCTTTCATCAAGCACAGCATCCAAGGCAATCTTAAGTTCTGCATGTTCATTTTGTGTAGCATGTCAGGAAATACCCCTTGTTAGAACAAGCCTGATGAAACAAAGCTGACGACTGAAAATTTCTATTGTTTTTATGATTGATAATGGGCCCTCTGTAGTGATCACCACTGTTATATTTTTTGGCAGTATCTTGGAGATACTCCAAAGGGGTTTTAAAAAGGGTTAAGCCCATTGATCAGTAGGACTGACAATATGACAGTTGTCATCCTCAAAAGATCATAAAAAACTTTTTAAAATATGGAGCAATTGCCTCAATAAAACTTTTTTATTTATTTTATATCTACAATGGATCCTCGTTGTTCCACTCACTTAAACTACTAACAAACCACTCCTATAATTGTCTCATCTCACTTATATCTCTGCGACTTTAGATGATACCATTTCCTTGGCTCAGCTATTTATTTCAGTTATCTCATTGGTTTCAACAGAGTATGGTATCCTCATATTCTTTATTGACTTAGTTTGAGGCGATCTTACTCAGTATCTGTCAAATGTAGACATTGCAATATCCTTTATTTTCAGGTGATCAATTAATAACCCTTTTCTGACTTAAATCGCCTTAATACAAGCCACAAAAATAATTGTAACTAATATTATGATTGGAGGATTATCCTTAATCTATCATAATTATTTCTGACTTATCTCCAGTCATACCAGAATCTTGACAGTGGCTTTTGGTCAATCAAGCATAAAAATAGCCTTTATACTAAAATTTCTCAAGTTTAAATATTATCAAACAATCAACGCAAGTGGACAAGGATATGTGCCGTTGAAATCAGGGCGCAGAAGCGAGCTACCATTAGGTGGCCTAGATTTTAACAATTGGTGCTCACTACAGGTGGAAGTTGAGTAGTCAAATGCTAATTTAAACTACAATGTCTTATGAAAATGAGCTTCAGAAGCTTTGGATGGAAAGATAGGACATCAATCAGAATGTGCTTATCTTTTCATCTCAAGCTGTCTTTAATACTATGGAGGATCGTGTAATCAAGGCGGAAGAGATGCTCAAAGAAGGTGAAACTATGAATAATGACCTGTGTGGTCTAGTTGCCTCTTTGAAGTGGAAAGAGGGCGAACTTACTAAGGAATTTTTATTTAGAAAACCAAATGTGAAGCAAATCGTGAACTCATCAAGTGATTTCATGAAGATATGGTAAACTTTTATCATCTATTACTAAAAAAAGATATGGTAAACTTTTTAAGCGTATTGAGGTGTTAAATCACAAATGTGATTGTGCGCAGTTCAAGCAAATGAGGCCAAGGAAAATACATGTTAAACTCTAAGAATAAACTTTTTTTGCCCCAAAAATATGCCTAAATCATTTGCTGGTGTGTCAAAAATGACTCAAAAGCCACTCCTATGGATATTCAAGTTTTTGGGAAAAAATTCTCCTATGAGTGGAGCAACAGAGGAATTTTTAAATATGCAAAAGTTGCCCACCTTTCACTGGCATAACGCTTCAGCATTATTTTCCTCTTTGATATTCATCTTTGGATAAGTGAATCTTCAGAAAGCGTGTTATTATTGAACTGTCTTAGCACTTATTGCAAAAATTTGTTGCTACCTCACTTCAATGGGGACAACAGATCATACGCTGAAGCAGAAGCAGTGATCATGTTGAAGTTTGGAAGTCCTACTTGGATGGCAAATTTCAAACAGTAATACAGGGTATACAATTCTGCAAGAATAAGACCCTGGCTAGTTTCTCTGACTGGTTTTACCAAGGATCCCATAGCTTGTCAGGGGCGAATGTGCTGACAGAATTTGATTTATGCATAGCCATGAAAATGGCACTCCAGCCCTACAGAGAAATCCATCGGATTAGGGAGCACCACTTCTAGTCCAAATAACAACCTAGCAGATGGTGGACCATTTAATGATGTTGGGGCAACTTTTGATGTGCCCAATCAATCTTATGAGGAAGCTCCAATTGAGGAGGATCGAACTATGGTGGAATTAGAAGACAAAATTCCATTGACATTAAAATAGTCTTTGTTCAGCAGAATCATGTCATAATGGGGAAAATCCTAATGGATCCAAGTGGAAGTATAAATCAACTAGCTACTAATGGAAAAATGGAGCAACAGGACAATTTTCTACCCAAAAATTGATAGAAGAAATCACGATGATTTGTGAATGTTGTTATTCCACATGAGGAGGAAAAAACTGCACAAAAATTTGGGGAAAGGACTTGCAGTCTAGATGTGGAACTATCTAGCACTGTAAGAAACCCTTTTCTGCCAGACATCTACTTGGAACAAAACGATCAGCAGGACCACATGAGTTGAAACCAGGTCCACTGGGAGAAGTTCTGAGGCGTTAGATGAGATTTAAATGAGAATAAATTAATCCAGAGAGTAGTGGATGAAGTCAATCAGTCTTAAATTAGTAAATTAATGAGAAATGCAAGGAATGCCGAATTTATAATCAGATCCAGATGAATTTGATAAAAAACCTATTACCAAATTAATTTGTGTGCTTAGTGGATCATATACAGATCTAATGCAGAAAAAAATAAAGACCAGAATTGGACTACGTTAAGGAATACCATTTAGGCAATAAGGTAGCCTATGTAATACCCATAGGTTCAGGAGGAAATATAAGTTGGACTCTCTATGCATGGGACTGTTTGAAATTATCTGCAAGTCAGCTTTGATGCCTATACAATCAAGAATATTAAGATGGTCACATAGTCAGCAGAGTCCATGGAAAATTTAAAGTATTGGACTTAAAGGATAGTAATAACGATATACATGAAAAAATAAAAGTAAAAAAATAAAAAGCTTAAAAAAGTGAAACTAAAAAATACAATAAAATCAAATTTTATTTTTTTGTGTAGTGATGCATCTAGCGATATTTCCACCTACCAAGCATGGAGAAAGGGAAAGACAGTTATGGGATAAGTCAAAGAGTTTGCAGGATCAGGACAGGCTGAAACTAGATCTGCTGAAATGGTCCCTATTAACAAGCTGTCAAAACCCATACTGTGGTTGGTACAGGTTAAATTTCAAGATGTCATTGGGAATTCGTCATGGGGAAAATACAGGTTAACTAAAGACTCATGAAAACCCATCCTAGGGGTGGTACAGGTAAAATGGTAAGATGCCATTTGGATCCCATCCTGGGGTTTGTACAGGTAAACATGTTCATCTTTTGGAAAGGAGCTAGATGAGACTGGCGCAGCATTATGTTGTGGGAACCGCGCTCAAGAAGAGATGGACAGGGGGTAGCAACCAAGGTTAAGATAGCAAAGCTGAGCGGAGCATATGGGATTTAAGCGCAGATAGAGCCAAACTCCGCTGAGGTCATAGAGATATGATAACCAATTATGAGCAAAAGCTGAGCTGGTTTTCATCTGCAAGGATTCTATCTTCTGCTGGATAATTTAGTCAAGAGAGAGGATATGTTGGAATTTCAGTTGAACACATCATCTAACCTATTGACTGAATAATTTTTTTGACAATTGGTGGTTACAATCATATTTGAGCAACGGTCGCCAACTAAAGAGTTCTTGTCAAAGATCATCCCCAACGCTATTGAGCATGAATTTAATGAGGGAACAACACCCAAAAATCAAATTATTGCAGTGGACTATTTAAAATCTCAGCAACGGTCTCTTCTTAAATATATTCTTTCTAGGAATCATCCCTGACTATAAAGCAAATTTTAGATGCGGGAGTAACACCTGACATCTAAGTTATGCAGAATTGTTTAGAGCGAAAGGATGGTGTCACCAGAAACTACCTAAGTTTTCTAACGCTTATGTTAAATAGTAGGATCGTCATTGGCCAACACAATTGGTTTCAAGTTCCTAACACCAATAAATTGGTCACTGAAAAGCCAAGGATTACACTACCTAAGAAAATCAAGTCAAAGATACATGAAGAGATTTGGTTCCTAAAGCTTGAAGGTCAATCCAGTATAGAAGAGCAAATAACTCCCAGAGGACAGCTGGAAAGTTGTATGTCAATTTTACTATAAAATCCCCAAATATGTCCTAATAGAAATAGATTAAAACTTAATAATAACTTAGTTGTTTTACATTGGCTGTATAACTTACACTTGGGATAAGAGTGCAAGGATCAGATATTTTAGGTTGTTATCAAGTCTTCTTTTGGCTCTGCGAGAAGAGAAACAGGGAAGTGTTCCCAATCACTACAAATATATCTTTAAGATGAAAAACACCTGTCTAGATTGGAATTTTTCACTCAACGTGGCTTTTGGGAAATCAACCATAAATATAGTCTTTATACTACTATTACCCAATTTACTTAATTATAAAGCAATCACTTAAGTGGACAAGGTTTTGTGTAGTTGAAATCAGGGCGCTGAAGCGAGCTAACATCAAGCAGCCCAGATTTTAATAATGGTCGTCCAAAACTTAAATCTTTATATTTAATAATTGATCAACAATTTTAGGCTACTTTTATCAATGTAGTGAACCAATATTGTTATTGAGGTCCAAAAAGCGCAGGGCATGGAAGCTTCAAGAAGTTTTTGAGTATTTAAAACAGCAAACCATTTAGAATACATGATATACTAACATTCAGGAGACCATCTGCTGCCATATAGAATGTTAGGTGGAAGGTGTAATTCCCGGGGAACGTCCTCTGTGTGTTGATAGTGCTCATTTCCCATTTCCAAGTAGAAGGTACCAAAGAGGGTGGCTGTATCCCTCGTTACCCAGGGCGACCTCGCCCACGTGGTAGACATGCACTGGGTAACATCCCTCCCTCTTTGGACCTCTTCTTTGTGCCCACACTCACCTCATCATAACAAGTACAACTAATCAGGGAAATTTGCGCCAAATCACCAAAATGAAGTAAATTGGTCCAAAATTGAGTGGAAACAATCCTGATGATTAGATTCCAAATATTTGAAAATGGACAAAGACAGATTCATTGGCCAGAATTGCTGATGGTTTCAATTCAGTAAACACTGCGATTTGTAAAAATCAGCCCCTCCCAAAATCGTCAGGGATAATCCCTGACGTGCAGGTAGTAGCATTGGACACCATCAATGAGGGTTCAAAGCTCCCTTCCAGCAAATCGGGAATTGTGGCTGATAAAATGCTTTTGACCAAACAAATGGTCCAGCGACTGGACACAGGCAGGCTGGGCATCCTAAACACTTTCCCAACCAATTGGGACCACACCTATGTGGGGTGGCCCTGGGGATTCTTGCTGCTTGTCAGGCCAAAAAAATCATGCCAACCATCAGATATACAGTTGAGCCTCGGTTTGGGCATTTGAGGTCAAACCAACAGTGACTTGGCCTGCTGCCAAATTCTTCAATGTCAGTTCCCAGTGAACATACCTGAAACTATTTAATCAGTTGAATCATACTGAGAAAATTGCTGTCAATTTTCTTAACTTTCCTTTACAATAAAAATTTGTCTCAAAGACTATCAATTTTGATTTTATTGATATCCTTCTAGCCGCATTCCTGATTGCTTATCTCTGGTGGCCCATCGGTCCTTTAATGGATGGGCTCTACCAGTACTGGTGGTCCTATGGCCCCTCATGTCATAAACTTGATCAGTGAGCTAGATACTTCTGGCAATCCAACCCTGTCATTGCAAACTTTCGCCAACAATATACTGATACCTTGTGGCCTTACATCTACCATCTCAAGCAAGGATCTGCTCCCTTGTCTCCAAGTTGATTTAAACCTGTCTATCAGTGACCTTGTAGAAACCATACCTGTGGTACCATCCCCTGTAGAAAGACCTCCAGTGTTTGGGGCGGTCTCCATTTTTTTCATTCTCAGGTTGAATTCACTATTGCCCTGCACCAACGATTTATTGTTTTCCCAATGACTGGCTCCATACAACGTCATACATGCAGCAATGCCACTGGCATTCTGGCTTGCTTTTTGGGTGCTTACGCATCCTGACTGGCAGGTTGGTCTAAACTTCTTCTGTCATTTTCATGACAGAAGGGCTCTACCAGAAGCCATTGTCAGACAATTGCCCTCCTAGCTACAAGATAATAATGTTGTGGGTCAAAATCAGCCAATAAGGGGGAAGGTTGGATATCCACAAAGCCATGATACTGAAATGATCAATTAAATAATAAAAATGTCAGCCAAAGGACCTGGCCAATTCTCGGTGGACCCCCCACAAATTGGGGTAACACGATTCTGAAAACTCCATGGGTAATAAAACAAGATTGAGCAGTCAGATTACTTTGACCATTTAGCAGACCCTGGGATGCCCATTGGATGGTATTTTCCCAGCTAAAACCAGGTCCATAAAGCACCAACGCGAGGATCACCCCCTTTATAGGTGTGGGTGGGGTCCCCCAAGGTGCAAAATTTTACTTAATGGGGACTGGCTAAAATAATTTAAATCGTTACCACATGAGTACATATTACCTACCACTAATTCCCCTTCCATCGTTTAGATGATTTCAAATGAGTTTTCTGAGCTTCAATAGACTAAACTTGCATATTTCCTTATTTAGACTGTACAAGCCATCACTGTTTTACCAATGAATTCCTTTGACCCTTGATACCATTTTTAAATACTAGTTACAGATACCAAGAAGGTTCATTTTTTATCTTATCCTTCATAATGCTAATAGAAAACTTTAAAAAACCTAACTTTCTAAGTTTTTAAATTTATTATTTTTATTAAAAATGTGGTATCAATTCCTATTGTTGAATTTCATAAACCTAGCACCAAACAAGCATCTCCTAAACCAAAATCCAACAAGTGGTGCAAAACTACAGGGACCCTGTGTACAACCAATATCCTGTTACAATAACAAACATGACTACTGTTCTGGAACAAAGGCTAGCTGCATTTGAGAACCAACTAGCCAGTGCAATGTCTCTCCTCAAAAGGCTTGAGAAGCACTCTTCACAAGGCTCATATGGTGCCCTTCCCTTTTATTTTTAAACCTCCGTTCCAAGAAAAGTTCAAACCTGGTGAGGGCAGCATCGCCTCATTCCTTTATGTTTATGAATCTGTAATGAAAGGAGTGACTGGCCTTTAAAAAACCAAGTATATCTTTATTGCTTCAGTCAGATGGCTCAGGAGATCATAGTTCCTCAAATTGGCTACTCTACGCCGGGACAGTAGTCAACCCAAGCCATGATTGACGAGTTTGGCTCAAAACATAGTTTACAACGGCAAGAACTGGCCTTTATGTGCCTTAAGCTGAAAGAAGGAGAATCAATTTCATCATTTATTGTGAGATTCTATAGCAAAGCTCAAATTCTGTTGCTAGAAAAAATTATTCCTCTAGATGATGCTATTACTTCTATCATGGTACGCTTGGCTTCTTATCACCCTTTAGCAATGAATATCTCCGCAGTCAAGCACACTTTCCAAGATGTACGGGATATCAAAGGTGCGTTGCTAGCAGTGGCTGACCTTTATGAACCTGACCTTATGCAAAGAGCTCCAAAGTGGGAATCTGCTCTGACACTTTCAGCCTCTTCTATGGCTGTATCCCTCTGTAACCCCGCTTCTGCAGAGCTTCCTTGTCAAAATACTCCTCCACCATGTGATGATATGAAGAAAATAATGGCAGTTATGGGGCTGCTCTCAGACAACTTCAGTTCCAAAAGCTCAGCCAGTAAAGTCAGTTATCACATTGCCTAGTCCGCCTCTTTCTGAGAGGTCTACTAAAGTGACTAAACTATCAAACCAACTTAAGTCGCTGCCTTAATCCCCATCAGCCTCAACTCAGGCTGCCTCTAGTTCATAACCTGCTGTTATGGGCAACCCAAGCCGGTCACAAATAAGGCAAACGTCAAAGCCATTAAACTTCTAACGCCTCCCCCAAAAGTTAGTACCGCCAAGATGATCCCTGAAAAAGTCAAAATGATAGATGAGTGTGACAAAGCCCTCCCTTGTGAGGAAATTAAGACGGTTTCTCTTCCCCATCTTAGTAACTCATTGAGGTGCATTGACAATCCATCTGATGACGAGTCTGAAGGGGGTGGAGAGGACGAAGGCTATTATGTTTTTGGGAGCTCCTATGAAAGTGCTGGTTCCAGATAGATTAAGGTCTAAAAAATTTATATAGCCATAATAATAAGACAAACTTATCTTTAACAGTAGTTGAGGTTTTCAGAGGTGATCCATACCATTAGTGATGCTGACCAGATTATTGGGACAGTATCTGATCCACCCAGAAGTTTCATACACTACAACATTTAAAGACAAATGCCCTGAGATGGATCAACGCCTTGCCTCCAAATTCCATTTATAGAGGTTCTCAGTTTCCCCCTACTTTTGATAACACAATTATGAAGACTAAGGCTGTCATTGGTAAGGTGTGCATTCTATCCATCCTAGATATGTGTAATCCAGTGTACATGGTCTCATCAAAGCTCATCAATAAGTTAAGTTAGCTCCCGACCTGGACTATGCACAAGAGTTTGGAACTATAGGGCCTAACAATATGCAAGCTATTGGAGTCTACTCTTCTTTACTCAAATGTATTTGGAAGCTCCTACTGGCTACCCCCGGTATAGCATTAACCAACAATGCATACAACCTACTCATTGGAACGCAAACATGATTGAGTATGATGGAATCATTAATATTAAACCGAAATATTTCTCCTTTTTAAATTATGAAGTTCCTCTAGTCTTTACAAACTTTAATCCTAAGAAGAAGGTATATACATGCGTAGTTTAGTATCCTTCTTCTGCCTTCACCCTTACAAATACCACATCGGGAAGAAATGTAAAAAAGCTGCATGACTCTGTGGATGGTTCAGAGGGCATTCCATTGTATGCGTCAGATGAGGTAGTAGTCAAAGCTGATGGACAAAAGGTAATATACACCAAAATTGTTATGCAAATCCCCCACAACTGCCTTCTGAACTTAACAAGCGTTGATGGAATAAGCCATTTATACCTCGAGTGTTTCCAGGTTTCCTAGACCCTGCCTACCAGCGACCTATCAATCTTCTGCTTGGGAATCTCACTAACAAGGAAGTGGTTATAAACAAGCTTCTGTTGATTGGAAAAGCCCATGTTGCTTCCCATTGGGGACATCCACCAAATCCATTATATTAGGTCTATGCTAGATATGGGACTACCAGCTGACCAAATGATATGCGCTTTGCCCAACGTGCAGATTTTTGATGAGGTAACTCCCAATGTACTTAATAAAGTTCATTCCTTAATGGAGTCATATAGTGATAGGTTCTCCAAATCTGATACTAACTATGGGCATATGAAAGGCTGGTGCCACACCATTGATGTTGGTGATGACAAGCCTATTCATTCCAAGACTTAATAGAAAATTAAAAGTTGAGAGCTCCAGATGAAAACGGAGCTCAAACAGTTACTGGACGCGGGGCTAATGGTGCCTTATCAAAGTCTCTGGTCATCTTCACTATTGCTCATATAAAAAGAAGAATGGTGGACATTGAGTTGTTATGGACTACCGGAAGCTAAAAATTTTACAAAGAAGGACAGATACTTGATCCCATGAATTGATGACGTGCTGGCCCAACTCATTGGGTCCATGTTCTTTTTCGCTATGGACATGGCTAGCGGATACTAGCAAATGGATCTTTCTCCACAAGATCAGGAAAAGTGTACGCTTATAAACAGTGAGGGTCTTTTCCAACCTACCCAGCTACCATATGTGTTGTACAATGCGCTCACATCTTTCTAGCGAGACATGGACCACAGTTTGCAGGATCTGAAGCTTAGTTGCATTATTTTATAACTAATTGATACCACCATCTTCTCTTGAACTTTCAATGAGCACCTTTCTCATTAAATGAACTATTCCAACAGTTGCATGCCTCCAACATTAAGCTGAAGCCATCCAAATATACATTCTTCTAAAAGAAGTAGGACTTTCTGGGCAACACCAATTCCTCATATGGGATCCAACTTCTCAAGCTAAGGTCGAGGCGATATCCAAGATGCCTGCACCCAAAACCCTCTGCGATATTCAGGTGTTTTTGGGCATGATGGGGTAATACCATCAATTCATCCCCAAATTCTCTCAGCTCAGTGAGCCCATCATATGACTTTTAACTAAAGCACCCCTTTTTTGGGGAGCGAAACAACAAGCTGCTTTTGAAACACTAAAAAGCTACTGAAGAAATGGCCAATTCTGCGCCACCTTGATTAAAGTAAACCCTTTATGCTGTTTACTGGTGCTTCCAATTATGCGGATGGAGCTATTTTGGCTTAACTGGATGAGCATGGGGTTGATTACCCCGTTTATATTTCACTAAGATGCTCTCTAAGACAGAAAGCAATTATAACGTCACTGAAAAGGAATGCCTGGCCGTCTTGCTTGCTGTTAAACACTATTGCGCTTTCTTATATAAACCTGATTTAAAGTGGTTAATGAAAACGCCTCTTTAAAGTGGTTACAATATATGAAGTATCACACTGGGCGGTTGTCACGCTGGGCTTTAAAGCTCCATCAACATGATATGACCATTGTACACTGAGCTGGGACAAGCCACATGAATGTTGATGGGTCGACTCAGCTGCACATCCTTCACTTAGACAATAGTGAAGCAGAGCAGCTACACGATCTTCTAATGATCCCTGATATTTGGGAGGATGAGGACGAACCAATCAAGAAGAATCTAGCTTGACATTTTTGTAACACAAAGGTGGATAATGGGTATCTTTACAGGAAAGTAGGGGTGAACTGGTTACCCTACCTATGATCCTCAGAGCGAATACCTGTCATTATGGAGTCCCATGCCCTCCTAGGGCATAGCGGAATGTGGAAAACCTATGAGTGGGTAAAATTGTTGCTTTTGGGAAGAAATTATGGAGACCATTGTCAAAGGCTTAAATTCTTGTCTGTCATGCAAAAAGAAATCCTTTTTCAGAAAAAATTATCAACATCAACCTACCAGCCCTCAACAGCCTTTCCACATAATAAGTATCGATGTGGTTGGCACTCTACCCCAAACTATGGGTAAAAATCGATATATAATGGTTGGAATATATCACTTTACCAAATGGGTTGAGGCAGCGGCTATCCCATCTCAGACAGTAAAAGCCACGGCCACTTATCTCCATCAAAATATCTTTACCTGACATGATTGTCCTAGGTTTTTCTCTGTGATAATGGTAAAAAATTCACCTCCCAATTACTAAGGATTCTTCCAACTTCCATGGGCACGCAACAACTTTCTTCTGCCCCTACAACCTTCGACCAAAGAGACCATGGAAAAAGCCTAAGGGACCCTGGTTTCTATATTACGGAAAATGGCCACTTCTGACCCCCTACACTTGGATTAGTATTTACCCAGTGCCCTCATGTCCTACCGTACCAGTTACCACTGGATCCTTGGGATGTCTCTTTAAAAGTGTTGTATGGATGGGAACCTGGGGTGCCAGCATTGTTGGCTAAAGACATTTTCACTGATATAACTGACCTTAAGCAAGCCATAAAGAGGTTGGATCAGCACATCATTCAATTACTATCAGAGGCTATGACTAGTTTTGCCAAAACTGTCACAAAAGAGGGTCAAGATGTTGTGAGCTCTTGTCCCTTCTTCCTTTCTTCCAAGTATCTGACTTGGTGCTATATTATCACAATTGTATCTCCATTTGAAGGGTGAAACTCGGGTCTACTTAGGAAAGTCCCTTTTTTAATCACTTATAAGAGAGGATAGGAGTACTTCATTAAATCCCTTGCTACCAGAGTTACTATTAATTGAGTTCATGGCCGATTCCTATGTCCCTATTATCCCCCAACATTCTTGAGGGAGGTGATGTCAGACTGTTGCTCTCCCGGTTATAAGATATTAATGTTGTGGGTCAAAATTGGCTGAAAAGGGGGAATGTCAGACATTTACAACACCACAACATTAAAATGATCAATTTAAATATTGAAATTGTTGCCAAAAGACTTTGGACAATTCTCGTGGAACCCCACAAATTGGGGTAACTCAATTATGAATACTCCATGGTCCATAAAAAAGAAAATTGAGCAGTAAGATTACTCTAATTATGCGGTGGGCCCTGGGATGCCCATTGGATGGTACTCCCCCAGCCAAAACCAGGTCCATAAAAGCACTAACCTGGGGATAACCCCCTTTTATAGGTGTGGTTGGGGTCCCCCAAGGTGCAAGAATTTTAGCCATTGGGATTGGTTAAAATATATTATACTTGTTACCCCATGGGTATTTATTGCCTATGACTAATTCCCCTTCCATCGTTTAGCTAAATTAAAGCAAGTTTTCTGAGATTTATTAGGAAGAACAAACATATTTCCTTATTTGGACTGTACAAGACATCCCAAATTCTCAATTAATTCCCTTTGACCCTCAATACCTTTTTTAATACTGAATAATTGGATATTGAGAGGGTTTGTTTTTATCTTATCCCCTCAACGCTCAATAAAAAACTTTTAAAGCCCTAACTTTCTAAGTTTGTAAAGTTTAAATAAATTTATTATAATTGTGGTATCAATCCCCTATTCTTGGATTTTGGTACACAAAAACCAAGCGAGCATCTTCCAAGATCAAAATTCAACAGACCTTTTATCAACTTGGTTAAGCCCAACTTCACATTGCATACTAATTCTATTGATGTTGTAGGCCTTATGGCTGTTACATCAGGACAATTTAAATACATAATTGTTCCCAAAAATCACCTAATCAAGTATTTGGAAGACAAAGTGGTCTAGGATTTAGGCGTCAAAATGACAGCTAATTTTATATTAGTTTTTTATCTAGCAACATGGCTGTCTCATTTTCTGTTGATGTGAATGGTACCAATTTTATGTCTCTGATTATTTCTAAACTTGTCAAATTAATGAGTATTTGTGGGGTATTGTCTATGCCCTACCATCCTGAGACCAATGGCACCATCAAATGGCTAACAGATTTTCATTAAGATTTTGCATAAGATAATTAATGCGCAGCATCCAGTTGGAACTTTTCCTTGCCTTATGCTGTTTTTGCTAAAAATATATTTTATTACTCAGTTGCAGGACATTCCTCATTTGCTTTACATTATATGAAGCAACCGGTGCTTTCCCCCTAATATTAAATTCTTATATAAACTTAAGAGTCCTTGACTCCCATAAAGTATTTAGGAACGCTGTTCCATAGTTATATTAAATAGAAAGTGCAGTATATTTCAATGCGCTAGCTCAAAAAAATCCTGTGAACAGGATAAGATATGCTGACAGATGCTTCCCCACTTTACTGCGGGGAAATCAGCTTATATGATAAACGGGGTTTTGATGAAGTAGCAAGCTGGAGTATATATGGAAGGAGCCTTTCAAGACCATCAATAAGACATCTAAAGATGCCTCAACTCTGATATTCCTATTAAAGGTCACCTTATCAGTTGAGAACATGTGAAGTTCTTGATGAAAATAAGCAGAATTTTGGGCCAACATCCTCAAGTTCTCAATATGTTAGATGATACCCACACATATTTACTACCGATATTTGATCAAGTAGGAGGAAATGATGTAGTTGGGTTTGACCAACCATCTGGATAACATATTTTTACATCTTCAATTCCATACTAAAAATATAATTAGATATCAGACACAACATGGTATAGTTGCTGTTATGCCATGCAGCTAAGCTTTTATATTTAGTGGCCTAAAGTATTAATCTGAAATTAAGTGGATCACTAAAACATCGCTGGTGCATCTCATGTCCTCAAAACCCATTGGATTTCTAATGCTGTGGTCTCAATCCTTTATTGTCTCCTTTTTAATATAGTGTGCTATTTACTATACTCCTGTGCTGGCATAAAGCTATTGGTAATATAGTCTTGTATTTATTATGGCAGCTATTCAGTAATTCATCTGTATCCAGCATAGTGCATCTTTATATAGAAATGCCTCAACATTATTTCTCTGCTTTACTTATTCTAATGTTATATTTTTAGTATGAAAATTCAGAGGTGCTGCTTAATAACCATGGATAGTATTAATGAAATATCTGGTAGAGTAGGCATATCTGAAGAGAATTTTTATTGGGAAGGGGATCTTTTCCTGGAGAAGTTGAGAAAGTTAATCTAGAAACAAAACACAAAGTGCAATCTCTGGGCCACTGGCATTATCAGATACTATAGTGCGCCCCTCCGTTTTTTTGAATAAGATCACTATTTCTGAGCATGTAGTTTCTAATGGTTTTTTGTCAAGGTTACTGTCCTCATATGGTACCTTGTAATTAGGGTTTGTTTAACCTGTGTGCTGGATATATACCTCCGCTGCACCAAATTGTACTACACATTTGCAGATGCCACCACAGAAACTGATTTAAAAAAGAAGAAGCAAAGAGCAGTAAATCATTAAGATACAGTGAACTCTGGACTATAAATTTGAAATATTTATGTGCTTTATCTCTGGTTTTAGAGATAGCTTGTTCTTCTACGCTGTGATACTATATACAACAGTCAGCTGGTATATAGTGTAGATCAAATTTTTGTTAATAAATGTCATAAAAGGTGCATTTAGAAAAAGAATATTGGCATTTATTTCTTTTTGTGCATCCAAATTATCTTTTTCAAGAAGCTCCTGGTGTTGCTTCCAAATTTAGTGCATTCTTTTTCTTTTATAAATAGTTAGATGGCCACTTATACGCCTTCTAATGATGTCATGGCAACAAAAAGATGTAGTTTATTTTCGTAATTAATTACACTACTAATATGCATAAGGTATTCTTATCTGGCGAGCTTTCTGGGCTGCAAATTCCTTGACTTGTGCTTAGTTACTATATGAATATCTTCTAGCATTTTGTTGGCACTTTAGAATATAAGTGGATTTCTATATTTATTATAAAAATTACTTTGCACTTAAGTAAATTATCCTTACACGTCAGTAATGCTGAGATTCCATCTTATACTCAGCCCATTCTATTACCTAAATTTATGATGTGGTGGCTGCACCATACTCTTTTCTAGGGAGGTTTATTAACCTGTGGCCCTGCTATTTGCACTTATTAAAAATTTCTGATTAACACCATAACTTTGTTAGTCGTTTGAAGTCCTCACCTTGGGTTTATTTGTGAGATGTTTAGGGGTCTGTTGTATGGGTAAGAATAGCAGCACATCAGAAGTGAAAATAGGACTTAGTACCATAATTGGAGTCAAAATGTGGCTGGCAATTGGCGTAGAGGATTACATATAACAATCAGTCGCATATCCTCATGAAAATCTACTTCTATTGAATTGAAGAACTTGCCATGAGGTTTTAAATGCAAAAAACATTGCAATACCAGCATCTGCTTCAGAAAGTATTGCTGCGCTTACTAATATGATACTCTATAGTGAACCAATCAGAAACTTGTTAAGGGTCAATTTCAGTTAAAAAATAACTATTAAAAAGATTAATCTTTCATAGTACCAAATTTACACCTACTTTAAAGAGTTTCAAGATGGTTTTTTTAACATCCCAATAAATCACAGAACTGTTCTCCTAGTAACATGTAGCCTTGTCTTTGCTCTTAACATCTAAGATGAATATCTATAGTCTGGCTTCATTTTAAACTGAGTCCACCTCCACGAAGATCTCAAAGTATAAAAAGAATCTGGCAAAAAAAATAAAAACTAAATAGAGGGTTGTTGACGTAGATGTTTTCATCACTTTCTGTGAATGTTTTATGGAACAAACAGTTGCACTTAGGGATTTGGTCATGTGGTACTGTGCTAAGAAAAATAGACTAGGTGGAAGTTAGCTCTTGATTCCAGAGAATTTTATGTTCCTCTATGGTAGCTTTCACCAGCATGTGGCAATCATGGTGTGATCTCAGATGGAAAGCTGAAAGTCGTAAGCTGAAATGTCATTACCTTGGTACCCATATCTATAAACTATATGTTTTATATTGAGTTCTTCAGTTAGTATCTCATCAGTCTTTAATACAATGTCAATTTCAATCATTAGACTCTCTTCTAATCTCAATACAAGGCGGACATCTTTTCAATAGTTTTTTTCATTATCTCAGTCTTTGTTCACATTGTGAAGTTGTTTGCTCATCACCTGAGGCTTTTTAATGGTAATTTTGGCGCTCTCTATTCCAAAGTTAGTCAGTTACTTCAACAACTGTCATTTTTATAATTAAGTTTACATCTTAGTTCATTGTTAACTAGGTGCAAGTCATCTATGTCATTTCTGATTCAAGAATTCTCTAAAGTCTCCTTGAATGGAAAATTAAAGGGTCTATCTTGGATTGAGCTCGATTTGGATTCTATTATTTACCTAAAGGTCAATGTGTTGTCTTTGAAAAAGAAGCTTTAGTAACTATAGGGTTTGAGGTCACCATCTGTCTCATTTTACTTATCTCCAAGTGAAACTTGTAAAGTTTGGCTGATTCTTTAAATGGACTAAGTCATTGGTCTAAAGTATAAATTAGCTACTGAAGACGCATTATGGTGGAATCAATACTGGTCACCAGACCAATTTTTTCCTGTTTGAAACGTTTTGTAGTAGTGACAAGCATGTTGACATTGCATATTCCTTTAATAGATAATCATATAAAAGCTATCATGTAAACCTTATCACATGGAAACTCTCAATTTTATTGTAAAACAAGTTGATTCATAAGCTTATGTGCTTTTAATATGCGCCCCTGAATCTAGCTATTGCATATTAAAATTAGTGGAAGAAACGTCATGGCAATCAAAACAAGGTGGTTGTTATTCTGTTTGGTTTGGGTGAAACTTATTAAATCTCTAATTAAGATATCATGGTGGGACATCACTCAAATTCTTGCAGATCAATAGCTGTATGTATGTTACAAGATACATCAGCATATACCGCTGCGATTTAAACCTCCTATTGAGGCAAGTTATAGTTGTTCCATTTAGACATATAAAGATCATAGCATTGGTCTTGATCACGATGGCAAAAAATACATGCTCATAAATTTTCTCTAAAATTGCTAACTAAAAGAGGTATCTCTAAGGAGCCTTCCATTATGTTTTAAGCTTTTTAAGGGTGTCATTAATTTTATGCATTGTTATAATTATGTTTAATAGATAATCTGCTAGCTTTAATTATATTGCATGTCTTCCTTGTCAAAAAAGGCTTTTATTTGAGAATAGGGGTGATTCATCATCTGAAGCTTGCATGAGCTCCCTTGTACATTTTATCTTAAACTCATCTTATATCTATAGAGACTTCAAAAAGAATCGCTATTAAAACTTGAATCTGACATGGTTTAAGCTGTAAAAAAGTACGTGATATGATAGATTATTGAGACCTTGTAATTACACCACTATCAAATTCTGCTGTTATGTTGCTTTATAGGTAAGGAATTTAATATATTTTAGCACAGGGGTTGAGAACCATCAATACTATGAGTGAAATATGAATGTTAATTTACTTCAAAGAAAAATTAAAGAATTGATTGTGTAGTTAAAAAATATTTTTATTTTGCAGAATCACAAGCTTTTCTTAGCAAAATTACTGTTGATTCTAGTTTAAAACACTAATTTTTCACAAAAATCTATCTACCTACTAGTATCATACTAGCTGTCTAATAATTTTCAGACAGTTACATGTCCAATATTTTAATAAGAGTGTTTTAGTTCAAAATATGGATAAAGTTAGAACGAAATCAGCCAAAGCCCTTGGCTAATTCTTGGTGCAACCCTTTGAACTGGGGCATAAATTTATTACCGGTACTCAGCCATTTAGCACGAGTTTAGGATTATATAGGAAGTACCATTTATTTTTCACCGCAACCTATACCACATCAGTTTTCTATTTATATCCACAGATCCACCACCTGATGCCCCAGTGTGAGGCAGCGATGCTCCACCTGCTATAATTACTGACCAGTGGGCAAACGCATGAAGACGGGCTAATTTAGTCCGCCTAATACAAGTGGCCACTTTGTCCCTCCATGAGACTTAGCACTGCACCTCACACAAGTCCACCCAACCTGCCCCTAGCTCTATCATAGTCCAACATCCATCTTTGCCTCCACATCGAATACAGACATCTCTTCCCATATGCTAACATAGTAAATATTGAGCTGGAAACGGCCACATTCACTCCAGCGGGTTTTATCAATTTCTGAGCTTTTTAAGGGCTATTTGGATATTGTCTTCAAAACAGAAGAGGACGCGGACGCTGCAGTGGCGACGCCCTTAATTTACAAAAACGCACCCATTACCACCACCTGTAATCGTCTCCCCAATGATAACACACTCATGGTGACCTTTAAAACCTTCCCTCACACCTTCATCCTCAAACTTTATATGAGGATTGATGTCAGGGTTGTCCACTTATGGCACAAACTCCATCATCCAATTCCTTGTCCCAAGTGGTACTGACGCCTAGCGGCACCTTGGGATTTGGCCACCATTACCCCCACCAGCTAAACATGGCCCAACACATCCCACGGTATGCATATATCCCATCTGCACATGACCATCTATTTTAGGGTTTACAACAACAACAGTCACACAGTTTGCCTCATATAACATGAGTTGGACCATACAAAGAAAGTATGTCATTACAACTCAAACCATGAAAACACTACTAACTCAGCCTATGTGGCCAAACCAACATTGTTCAAATGGGGATTTTGCCTGCCCCCACCCCTCCAGCTGAGAGCATAATGAATCTTCAAAATTTTGCAACTAAAACTTAAGGCCAGTCAAATTTACTCACAATCCAACTAATTGGGCACAGGCTTGGACCCATATTCAATTCAACAAATTTCCCACTTATAAACTTACCCAACCTAAGCCACGTATCATCAAATTAATCTACTCAACCAAGATCTCTGGAACTTATTGCATGAATGAACGACTCTGGTGAAATTGTCCCACCTCTAGCTAACCAATTAACTTAGAACCTTATCTTAATTCAGACTTTTATATCAATTGCTGCACAAAATTATATACCCAAACCTACTGCTACCAATTTCCTGTGATACTATCATCTAGACGATGCCACGGTAGCTTCACCTGAAAGTTGCCATCTCCATATGCCTTGGCAGCCTCTGTCACTTAATTAAAAAAATAGCTGCATGACCTCATGTTTCCCCAGATCCCCTGCTGTTGCAGAAGATGAAATAAACCAACTAAGAGCAGATGCTTTCACTGCCATCAAGCAAGTTATTGATTTGGCAGACTTTTCCCCATCCACACTCATCACAGGAGCCAACTTCGAAAATTTGTTCAGCTTCCTGACGCCTACATCCAAGTGGAACAACAGCTTGCCAAACTCATAGAGGTTATGCTTCAGGACCAAATTGTCAATGATGACCTCAACAATTTTATATTTCAACGCAAACCTCATCACGCAGATGCTCCAAACCCTTGCTCTCAGCATTGATCCGCCTCTTAAATGTTAAAGCTAAAATCAATGATCTATCTGATCTCCCTCCCCCTCTGCCATGGTGGGATAAGCGGATTGCCGCTGTGCCACCTGGTAGCTTATTATTTTTTTCGTTTTTTGTGTCTCGCTGCTCATTTTGGGCAGTTGTTCATATTTTTGGTTTGCTTTGTTGAAAAATCATGTTTTGGTAATGTCCATCACCTGGTCAGCATACCTTAAATAAAGTTAATTTTAAATTTAGCACGATTTTATGCAGTCTGATTGCACTGGCCCAACGGTGAAATCTGAGGACGTTCCTCCAAGCTTCCTCTTCATTCAATTACCCATTTAAGCAAACCACCTACATAAAAACTGGCCCTTTTAAAGGCCTGGAGGGGGTCCTATCAATCAAAAATAGTTTCCAGCCCATTGATTGGGTCAAATGTATAAATGATCAACTAATGAACGAGTCTTACCGCTCCTGACCTTTCATTGGTTATCCCATTAAATTGAGGCGAGTTTTAGATGAAATAGGTCAACAGCTCATATTACCTAATTTAGACTTTACTAATCAATCCAAGCTAAGAGCCTTAACATTTTAAATAAACTATCAACTTTTTAGAGGTTTTCTTTTACTCCCTGGCCACAAATCAATAAAATATAAAAAAATAACTTCTTAGTTTTGCAAATATTTTATTATTTTTACTAAAAATGGTGAAGAAAATTACCATGAATTAAATTGTTAGAGTTTAGGTGTAAAACGCACCAGCGAGCTTCCCCAAAACCCTACATCTAACAAATGGTGCTCACTTCAGTGGCACCTGTACACCACGATATTTCACCTAAAATGCTGGCGGTAAAGTGAGTAACTCCCTCCCTTCCATCAGATCATGACTTAAGATCGTTGCCCTTGAAAAGCAACTTGATAACACCTTAACACAACTCAAATAGATTGGGCAGCGCACTTCTCTAGCTTCTTCTGAAGCTGCTGCTGATTATGCTCTCACTGGATATGTTTTGTCTCCTTTAAACCCCAAAAGAAATATAGTTTGTCCAAATAGAGGTTAGCATCGCTTCTTTTTTATATGTCTATGAATCAAGCATGGATGGCAAAACGGATCATAAAAGGTCAAGCACATCCTCCCTTGCTTGAGTCGCATGGCACAAGTGATCATGGTTTCCAGCATAGCCAAACTCAGCACCAGGCTGGAGGTAAACAAACGCTTATTGAAGAATTTATCTACCCACAGAGTTTAAAATGGTAGAAACAGGCTTTTTATGCTTTAGCCTGCATGAGGAAGAATCAATCCCCTTTTTTTGCTGAGAGATTTTATAGTGAAGCTCAACCTCTGTTACTGGCAAACATGCTACCTCTAGATGACTCCATTGCTGCTAATTTGGCTGGTTTAACGCATAATTCCTCTTTGTTCTGCATATTTCTCCAGCCAAATGAACCTTCAAAAATGTACGGGATATCAAAGAGTCTCTGCTAGCAGTGGCTGACATATATGAACTTAACCCTATGCATTGAGATCTGAGTCAAGCATCTATTTTAACAACTCTGCCCTCTCCTACGGTTATCTCCCCTTGAAGCCTGCTCATAGCGGAGTTTCCATCCCAACATGTTTCCACATATCATAAAGATAGCCTCAAGTAATGGCCATGACAGTGCTGTGCTCCCCTTCATCTTTCGCTCAAAAAATCCAGTTGGTGAAGGCAATTATCCCTTTATCTTGCCAATAAGATCATCTTTTGTCAGCCAATGAGCTTCTACAAGTGATTCCAAAGATATCTATTAAGCCTAAACCCTTCTTTTGAGGTGCCATTCGACCCCTTCCCAATGGGTTAAATGACCAGGTCACAAATGCTAAACCACCTGTTTTCCAAAAAGTATACATCTGCTGATCGACCCAAAGCTGGAGTAGTTGAAGCCTCCACTTCCACGTTGCTAATTCCCACGGCATCTCCTCCTGCCTTCTCTAGCTCAAACCCTGAATCCATGAGGCTTAACAAAATCCCTGAATCAAAGGCAAAATTAAAGCTGTCTCTATCACAGCGTCTCACTAAAAAGTTACCTAAGTAGATGAGCGCCCCAGGACCTCCCCTGAACCAAAGGAAGCTCTTACCTTACCTTCTAACCAATGGAGTCATTGACGTGTATTGAGAAACCTACTGATGATGAATATGGAGGGGTTTTTAAATATGTCAGTCACTATGTCCTAGGAGCTCCATGTGGAGTGGAGGTACCTGACCGATTGAACCCAGAAGGAGTGGCTATGGCTAGGATACCCGCAAAACATACAAATTCAGGTGCTGAGAGGTCTGAAAGTTATTAATACCACCAGCGACACTGACCAGCTCATTGCTACGATGATCTGATCCACTCAGACTGTTTATGCACTGCAGTCATCTATGATAAATTCCCTCAAACTGCCAAACGCCTTGCTTATACTCTCCAGCTGAAGGAGGTCCTCATTCATCACCTCTACTTGAGGTAACCTAAACAAAAGTGGAGGTTGTTGTCAATGGAGTATGAGTCGTTGCTATCCTTGACAAAGAATCTCTTGTGAAAGTTGTATTATCAAAGCTTATATAAGATTAAGCTGTCCCCTGACCTCATCTATACTCAGGAGTTTGGAATTGCTGATCAACCTACACTCAAATTATTGAGGCCTAATCATCTTTACCCATCTGATTTGGGAATTTTCTCCTCTAAACCCCTGCGGTGGCCTTAGCCAACAACACCTATGATATGCTCATTGGTACACAGTTTATACTTGATTAAGATGGGATTATCATCTGAAGCAGGGCTATCTCTCAGAATATATAAAAGGCTCCCCTGATTCTAGACCACAATGAGATTACTAAAAAGGAATACACTTGCACTGTTGAGTATTCTATCTCCGCCTATATCCTTATGCTACACGAAGGTGAGGTGGAATATCAAGATGTTTCCTGAATCAGTGTTTGCCCTTGAGGGAATTTCGTTTTATTCAGCTGAAGTGGCGTTAATTAAAGCGGAGAACAAAGGGTGATTGACACCAATATTACCTTGCAATATCCCCATAATTGCCTACTGCACATACCTAGCTTTGATTGAATCAGTCCCTAAAAACCTTAAAAGTTACCAGTGTCAAAAATTAACGTATTAGGTTGATATTGCCAAACTGGTTGCACAGGGTGAAATCAAAAAACAAAAGGCAAGTGATATGAGATTGCTGGCCCTCAATAGTAATAATAAAGTATTTGATAAAGAGCTATTGCCCCGACTATAACTTCTTCCTATTGGAGGTAAGCTGACCAAGGGACGGACATTATTAAAACTAAAAAATAAAACTAAAAACTGACGTAACTAATTGATTCAAACATAAGGCCCAAAGTGAGCAACCTTATTGAAACACACTGAGCAAAAACAACCAACCATGTGGGCATCGGAAAACTGCTTTCAACCTTGGCGGAATGGGAGGGGGATCAGTAGGCTCCTCTCTGGCAGCAGCTTCCTCATCACAGAGTAGGGTATATGTCAAGGCGGATAGCAAGGGTGTTGGGGCATTAGCAGCATGTGGTTCAATATCACTAATGATTGGTATTTCATGTAAATTTCCAGGTAAGAATAATTGGCGCAGATATATTTGGCTAAAGCTTTTTCAGCTCTAATGTGGGCATCTGGGAGTTTAACAAATGTAGCAATATTGGTTTGGGTAATCTTAGCTTTCAGATTCCGTGCTACAGTTACCACATTCTGGATAGCGTCATAGACATTTTTTTGCAATTGATTCACTGTGATTTTACTTTTTGGCATGAGGGTTGAGGGGATAGCAGGAGAGGAGATATTCTTGTGAGCATTGCCACTGATTTGGGACAGTTTTGTGGAGGGGACAACAATTAGGTGTGGCAGCTGCTTTGACTTCTAGATGATGGTCACTGCATAGTGATTTGGCATTTAGCTGTGGGGCATATAAATGAGGGGGTATTTGGCGTCCCTTTATGCATTAAGAAACCGCTCAATTTGCAGAGCTCTTCTTCAATGAGATTGCCTGATTAATCAATTTCAGCCAATAACTCCCATGGGTTCTGGGCAAATTTAATTGGGGAATCGGCGTATGGTTGAGGTTTGATTAATTTGTTGGAGGAAGCATGGGTTTGAACTGGGTTCTAATCCAATGCTTGATTGGAGGAATCATGTGTGGCACTGGGGCGAGGTGGAGGCTAATTTGTGGCTGCAGGTGCAGATGCAGCAACAGGCTTTGGGGGAGGGGGATGTAGAATTGGTCCCATACCATAACTGGCGCAGGGTGTGCGGAGGATTGGAGTCAGCAGGTGAAAAATAAGAGCCATCAGGAGTAGCTAATGAGGGGCACTTGAATTTTGAGTGGTCCAACTCAAAATAGGATGGACAGATCATCCGCCCGCCCTTGACGTGGGCCCAGAACAGATGGTCAGGGTCTGAAATAATGATGGCGCGAGGAGGAATCAAAATGGTGACTATGCTAAATTCTGGGCTGATCATGGCATATGCCCAAGGCCCAGCGATTCATGTGGCCTCATTTGGGACCACAAATCATAAGATGGGGTTGGAGCCTTAGGCTTCCAAACTGTCCATCAGCTTCTGGTGGACTACCGCAGGGGGAAGCGGGTGGGAAAATTAGTGAATTGAACTACCAAAGTGGTATTCACTGGGAGCCATGTCCGAGTTATGGGGAGAGAGGTACCCTGGAAAACCAGGAGCACAATTTCCACATTGGCGGCATCAGCTTCACATGTGAAGCCCAAGTCAGATTCCCTTTATAGCGGCGGAAGGCAATAAAACTGGTGAGTGTCATAACCGCCTGAGCCATTTCATTAATGGATTGGTTTTGGTAAGGATATAGTTTCCCATAATTGACCCTAAGACCAAAACTCATGTTGCTCCAGGGAGCACCAGGGGGCAACGAGGAACCACTTTGGTACAAGTGAGGTGGGCGTCAAGATCCTTGGTAGAAACGAATCATCCCATGGGTTTGGTATCACTGGGCAAGCCAATCTGAGCGCATTTTCATGTCAGATGGAAAATGGTGGGGGAGTTTCGCCGCTGCACCACACTGGGGCAGCTGGTGGGGAATCTGAGGACATAGGAGCAAAACTACGGCGGAAAAAAGATTTGCTTTCTCTTTAAGATTTTTCTCAGAAAGTTATGCCATGCGGAAAATGCCTTGACTATTAAAATTCATATTATAATCAACTTAACGGCTACTTCTGTTAGTCTTCTTACTACTATCTTTCTTTGTAAAAAACTCTCCTTTTAATTTCACACCCAACTCTTAAATTTTAAATTTTTAAATTTATTGTGGGGAAGGCCGACCATGGGACAGACACTTCCGAATATGACTCAGACGAGACAAAACATAGTACCAGGGGAGGCACCCCAGAGAAGCGATGCTATCTCTTGTTGCCAGCGGGAACGCCACTTATGGGGAGAAGGAGGGAACGTGTGAAGGGGCCGTAGCCACTATTGAGCACGTGTGGAGGAAGGAGTCTGATTTGATGAACCAGACTGGGAACCAGGAGGAGACCAGCTGCCAGCGACGTGGTGGGAGATATCCAAACATCACACTTGAAAGTGATCCACCAAATGAGACCGGAATCTGTGGACAGCTTCAGGGAGGGTGGGGGTGGATCCGGCGATGGCATCCAAGACAATCGTGTGGATAGTCCACATGGTGATTGCAACCACCAGAGCACGGAGGGAGGGTGGGAGGGGGAGGCCATTGATGAAGCAAAAATATCTCTTGACAGACTGAAGGGATGCGTTTGATCCTGGCCTAGCAGACGTTGGACTTCGCGCCATATCATTTTAGAGGTGGGGCACTTCTCCAGGCGGTGGAACAGCGTTCCATACTGGCCACAATGACACAGGATGCGTGTAAAGCGTTAGAGCGCTCAGCTGTACGATACACCCACCTCAGGCAGTGCCACACATGGGAGCGGACTTGAGGCTGCAACAGAGGATGGTGTGCGTATTTCCAGATAGTCTTTTGGGTTTCAATGGAATAAGGGATGTCCATCATGCCCAGGTAGTCCACCCTGGATAGGACTTGGGGTCGAATGGGGATCACGCCATCATGGATGGGTAGCCCCTGTACCTCTTGTGTGAACTGAGGAGAGGGGCGGCCTCTTTGGGTTGTATGTCCACTATTACGAATTCTCCACTCTGCGCTTCGCATGGAGAGTAGGATTCGTTTGAAGTGGGTTTTGGTCCCGTGAGGACCTGTGGCCGATGTGTGTGATGCGAGGTATTTCGTCAGGGTGTGGGGGTTTGATGGATTATTGAGGCCAAAGGCTTGGGAGAAGTTGGAGCGGGCTGCGCGGGACCAGTGTTGGGATGGGAGTGTAGGAGCAGTGACGGCCGCGATCCAGGTGCCCAGGATCTTGGCGGCATGGGCTTTGAAGTCAAGCAGTCCCATGCCACCATGATGATGAGGGCCAAACATGACCTCTAGCCGTACTGGTGGAGGGTGGCCTGACCAAAGCCATCCTTGCAGCAAAGCATACAGGGATTTGAAGAAGCTTGGGGTGAAGGGGATGGCGTGGGCTCCGAACCAGCCTTTGGATAGGAGCATAGAGTTGGCTAGAACTACCCTGCCAGTGAGGGTAGTAGGGTGGGCTCTGAGAGAGGAGATTCGATTCATCACGTTGTCCAGTATACAGCACTCCATTACTGCTGACGCGTATCCACCTGCCTCCATCCACACGCCCAGATGGCGTACTGGTCCTATGGTAGGACGTGGCACAAAGGGGAGCACCAGTGGAGCGGTGTGTGTTGAGTTAGTAAGGCGTGGACGTGGGCGAGCAGATGGGCCGGGTTGGGAACTAATTGCTGGGGCCCAGCAGTTCTGAAATCGACCAAGGAGGATGATTTCTGATTTAGAAGCGTCAAGTGCCGCGTTGCTTACCCGGGAATATTCCTGGATGAGGGCTTCAAGCGCGCGTGCATCTTTGTTATTAGACACCCCCACTACGCAATCTTCTGCAAATGCCATTATCTTGACTGGAGTTTGGCCTGGCACATGGACCCCAGTGAGGTGGGCATTCACATTTCGCAGTAGTGGGTCAAGGCTGAAGTTGTATATGAGTGGGCTGAGGGGGTCCCCTTGTCGCAGGCCCCTTTGGGGGCGGACTACTTCCATTAGGAAGCCTGGGCCACGCACTGCCATTGTTGCAGATTCCGTGAGCAGCATCACCCAGTTAATGAAGCGGGGGGTAGGCGGAATTGATCGAGGCAGGCCCTAAGGCATTCCCAGTTTACTCTATCGTAGGCCTTTTGTTGATCCAGGAATACAAGTGCCCCAGAGGCTGTGGACTGACACACATTAGCCACTGAGTGCACGTTATCCCAAATCGACCTTCTGGGGATGAAACTGAATTGTTCTGGGGAGATGGTGGCAGATGCTACAGTCCCTAAACGGTTAGCCATGATTTTGGTTAAAATTTTGGTGTCTGTGTTTGTTAGAGAAATGGGGCGCCAGTTGACTAAGTCAAGCCTATCCCCTTTCTTGAAGAGTGTGACAGTGGAGGCCTCTTGTCCTCCTGGTAGGAGACGCGTTTCCAACAGGCTTTGGTTGAGTGAGGCTAGCAGCAATGGGGAGATATATATTTAAAATATTTTTTGTAGAGCTCATATGGAATGACATCTGGGCCTGGGCATTTTCAGTTTGGCGCACTGCGAATGGCTGTCCATAATTCATTCGGAGTAATTAAATTCATTATTTCTGGGTATCAGAAAATGGTGCAGATATGAGCTCAGTCGAGAAAATCTGCCATTTTGGCCAGCTGAATTGGTTCAGCTCAGTATAACTCAGAGTAATATCTTTGCATTTTGATTGCCACTTCAGCTGGTGTGTCCATGATGGAATTATCCAATCTTCACACCTGTGTGCCGCCACGCTCTGGCGTGGAGTGAAATTTTTTTGAAGAAGTATGTGGTGCACTTGTCACCTTTAGTGATGCATGTGGCCCTGTATTGGACACAAACCTGATGTTTGTGTTATCTTTCGAGTGCATTGAGGTGGGCGGCTGCCTCCGCCCACTTCCGGCCCCATGCAGGGCTATATCCTGTGCAGGAATGTTGGACTCCAAGTGGGCCAATTCTGCCAATGCACGCGATATAACCACCGATGTGGCTCATGAGCATCTGGAGGAGAGATAGCGATAGTGGCAGATGGTGTCTTCTTTGAAAGTTGCCCATATGGAAATAGGGTCCACACAAAACGGTGCAACAAACGATTTTGCCAAAGTTGCCTCTCCACCCACATGGAAATTCCTGGCGACGCGAGCTCAGGGGGGCGGATTTTGCACCAATGTGGGGCCTTTGCAACTGTGATGGGTAAGTGGTATGTTATCAAGAGCAGTTGGTAGTCAGAGAATTTCATTTTTGTTTTTTTGAAGTGAGATATGTGGGGTTGGAATTTTGCCAGCACTAGAATAAGGTCAATGCTGGTCATGGACCTTAATTGGCCGTTATGGACGTGGGAACGCATCATGTTTTTGAGCATTGGGGCATGTCGCGGCAGCGCATCCCTTAGCCCAAGGGTGGCTTTTAGAACGCGTAGTTATACGTGACCCTGTGGAGTGTGGGTTGAGGGCGGCCACCAGTCCGTTGGTGAGGTTAGCCAACAGTTCATGTCGCCAACTAGGAAAGAATTGGGGGGTAGTGGGAGGGATTTGACCAATGAGAAAAATTCCCGACGCTCATGTGCACCATTTGGGGTGTAAATGTTGACAATTGTGTGCGCAACATTGGCCCATGAGAAGGTGACAACGAGCACTCGGCCATTTAGGAATGTTTCTGAAGATGTAAATTTGAAAAATTGTTTTTCCAAATTAGCACCCCACAGTGCTTTGACCAAAAGGATAAGGATGGTAGGAGCATTGTTTTCCAAGCTTCCTCGGAACCTCGTGGACAGTGGGACTCCTGGATGGCCAGGATATCCACGGGTAAATTGTTTTGTAAAAAACTCAGTTTCTTAGCCCGGGACAGGGAGGCCTTGAGTCCGGTGATATTCAGCATCCCTAGGGTGAAGGTTTCCCAATTGCACCTTAGGTGCAAGGGGGTGGGCCCCCAGGCACACCAGCCTCTTCCAGGTCCCCACGGGCTTTCACAGCAGCGCGGGTATTAGCAGCAACGCTATCAGGGTTTTTGTTAATTTTTGCAGAAAGAGTTGCATTGGCTTTGGCCTTCACTTTTTGTTTTCCCAACGTCAAACGAAATTTTTGCGGTGCGGATAAGTTCAGTGCACCGTCAAGTGGGGCAAAAAAATTTTTTTTTGGTTGGGATAGGTCCCAAGTCATTTTTGACTGGGGCTTGGGTGCAGCAATTGGGTGAGATTGAATCTCCCATCGGATCCTCAGATTGAGTGGCCCATTCAGCCTGGGCCTCCCAATCTAATTGGGTGATGGATTCCCAAGTTGCTTCCGCCATGAAGGTCTCCATATCCTCCTGGTGTTGTGAGTGTGGGATGGTGGTGTTGGCCTTGGCCGTTTCCTTGGCCACGGCCCTACAGGCCTGCTTGGCCTTCTTCCACTCCTGTGGGGAGATGGGCTTTACCAATAGGTAGCAGCCTTGTGCTCCCCACGGGAAAGCCTCCTTGGTGCTTGCGGTTGGTTCATAGTGCGCCTCTCCGCTGGTCATGGCCGCTGAGGGGTGCTCTTGGAATGTGACGCCCTCTTTGATGGGGCATGCATGCGCCTTATGGCCAAACGCATCACAGTGGGTGAAAATGGGGGCGCGCTGTCCACGGTTACCTGGAATGGGTGGGTGGTATTCCCTGCGATGTCAATAAAGGTGGAGTGCGGGATCTGGGTTAGGTCCTTTGCGATCTCCTCAGTTGGGGTCAGAACTGCGATGGCTTTGCCGGTGCACAGGTGTGGCATCAGCATGAAATGAAGCATTTTGAAAGATTGTATTTCGCCATATATGGCGAGACCATCTTTCAGGTGTTGCTCCAAAATGTCACGCTTTACTGTAGTAGGCAAAAAGTCAAAAACGTGAGGAAAATTTGGTTTGATTTTGTCCATCTGGTGCGTTTAGTTTTGACAATCCATTGCCCTTCGGGGAGGTTGACCACTATGCGCACCGCTGCAGCCTCGTCTGCTGCTATTTTGCTTTCAAAACTTAGGTCCAGCCAACCACGTGACTTGGAGTGAGGTGCAACGTACACCGCAGTCAGGAAAATTTTGTGTACATCTTCACAAAATTTTTCCCATAGGGCCATTTTTTGGATGTCCAGATACACACGGACTCTGAATTCCACCAATGAAAGTGGCTGGGAATGTGGTGTGTTGATGTAATGGTTGCATCGTGCTTGCCACGCGAGTATCTCTGGGGAAATTGTGACTGCCAGTTTTTTTTAGATTTTTTCTATTCTGCCAGATTCTCCGGGGCGTTTTCAAACGTTAGAGGCCGCGGGCCTTCCGCCTGCTCCTCTTGCCTTGCTTGCCAAACTGCTCCCAGACATGGGCGCAGACTAATCCCCTCTATGAGATTATCAAACTAGATTTAGTCTTGAATTGAATAGGTTGCAAAAGTGTTTGCAACGAGAAAGAAAAGTTTTTTCACACCCAACTCTTAATCTTTAGTATTCCTTGGCAGATTTAACACGCTCTGCTTAGTAAACTCCTTATTTGTTATTATATAGTTGTTTCATTTGAACATTGGAGCTTTGGTTAAATTCCCTAAATTTGCCAAGCCATTTTTTTCAATTAAATTCACTATACATCAACATAAATAATTGCTAAATCTTGAGGCTCATCTCAAAACCCAAATATTATCTTCTGGAACTATAGCATATCATCCGGTCATATCAGGATCCTAAAGTTACCCCCTTTGACTTGATAATATATGGTCCTATTGCAGTATTCTCAAAGGAGATTCACAATTATTTGGTTGGCAATCTGAACACCAGCAGATCATTAATGGTGTAAGCATCAACATCAGTCTTCTCAATTATCTCAAATGGTCTTATTCATATATTGGCAAGCTTGTTCTTTCTTCCAAACCCATGTTAATTGTGGAACAGGATAAGATCTCCCTACACACTCGGGAAAGCTGGTGCAACTACATTGATCAGCAGCCTGATCCAAAATCTTCTTGGCTACACTAGTGTAATATTCTTCAGTTTGGAGTTTAATCAGTGTTTCTGTCAAAGCAGACATATAGCATTTGGGCTCAACTTCGCTGGTAATCTCCACACGGTGATAAAGTAACGCTGGCAACGCTGGATGTCTTCCATAAAGTAGTTGGAAAGGGATCTTTCTTGTTTTCAAGTAGTAGCTAATATTGTACACAAAGACAGCGATGGATAAGAGGGTAATACATTCCAAAGGCTGATCTTTACAACTTTGGGTATAATATATACCAAGGTTCCGTTGACTCATCTTACCAAACCTTTAGATTCAAGGTGATAAGGTTTAGTCAAGACCCTCTGATTGCATTAATTCGTTCAACTTGGCCAAAATATGTGACATGAAATTAGTTCTGTTGTCCGTGATGATAAATTGCGGGCATCAATGTTGCCGTATGACACACTCAAGGATGAACTTGGCAGTAGTGGCAGCCCCTAAATCATTGATCGCTTTGATTCCACCCAAATTTCCAAATGATTAATGGTTAGCATTATAATATGTAGCATTTTGCGCCAGCTGGCAGAGGCCCCACCACATCCAGAGAAATAGTATGACATGCAAAATGAGGCTTAACCAGCTTGTAGGTGATCTTCAAGTGGGATGGAATCTCCACTTGACACTGATGACAGCAGTTAAATTGTTTTGAGCACATCATAGTTCATACTATCTAATAATAATGCGGTATCAAGAACTCCAGATTTTTTCACAATTCTCCATGACCTTCCGCTCTATGAGCATTCATAAGGATTTCTGGTCTAGTGGAAGGTTTTGGGAAATTCGACATTTATGATTTCCAAATTGCATATTTAATTCCCCATTGCGCACAAAGGTATCCTGTCGCAGCCCATCCAGAATTTTAATCACATGTGGAAGCTCATCGTGATATATTCTCACAATAATCTTCATGTAAATGATGTCAGCCAAATCCGCTGTAATGGCGACCGTCAGTAATTTGTAAAGACATTCTACGTTCTGGTTTTTTGCCCCTGGTTAGTGTAAATCGTGAAGTTATATACTTGGAGCTTCAAGACCCATTGCACAAGCCATACTTCAGGTTCACAAAGATCATGCATCCAATGAAAGGATGTTGATCCATTACCACTTTAATTTTCACCCCATTGAAGGTATAACTAGAACTGTTTATATGCTTATATTAATGGCTAAGCACAAATTCTCAGCCAAATAAATTTCGTTCAGGACCTGTTACGCTTCAGCTACAATAGGCCACAGGATAAGCCACACCGTCATCATCATTCTAGGATAGCACAGCCCCTATTGTGAAAAGGGAAGCATCCGTTTTTACAATAAATTCCTTCTCAAAATTATGAAATTGCAAAATGGGTGCTAGCCAACGCATTTCATAGAACATCAAATGCGTTTTGACATCTTTACATCCAGTCAAACGTGGCATTAGTCTTTAATAGCCTAAAGAAAGGAGCTTCAATAAAAGCTAATTTGGGAATGAAATGATGGAAGTAGCCAACCATCCCCAAAACACTTGAATGTCACGCTTATTAATTGTCCAAGTCATCTCATGTATAGTTTTTACTTTTTCTGGATGAGGACTAAGCCCTTTGGAGTCTATCACAAACCTGAAGTATAACAACTGTTCCTTAAAGAAGTTGCGCTTTTGGGGTTTAATTTTGATGTTAGCTTCAATAAGTAAGCGTAACACTTGTTCCAGGTAATCAAGATGTTCAATGAACATTCCGTGAGAACATATTAATATCATCAAGGTAGACTAGAATGCAAGACAGATTTAAATCACCCAAAATGGTGTCCATAGCCCGCTGGAATGTAGCTGGCGCATTGCATAAAGTCTGTGGCATAAGGTAGGCTTGAACAACCCTTTTGAGGTAATTATAGCGCTTTTCACTTGTTTCACCACTGGTAACCTGATTATTCAGTACTTAATATCAAGTCCTTAGCGTAGAAATATTTAGAACCTCTCAGCTGATCTAATACATCATTTTATTTGTTGATAGCGGGTATGAATCTTTCTCAGGATGATTATAAGCTTTTGGTTGTCAAATACTACTTGATTGGTTTCATCTTTCTTCATCATGACTGACACTAGTAAAGCCCAGAGGCTCTTCTTATGGCTCTAACATTCCCTGTTCAACCAATTTGTCTATATAAGCGGGTACATAGTCTTCCACTACCTGGAGTGAAGGATAGGCCTTGACCAAATAGAACGGTGGTCCCCCATGTACAATCAATTTACAATCCTGCGTGCATATCCCTTGTCATGCTCATCAGATGCAGTATATGATTTGGTATATCGCAAACAGATCCATTACCCTGTCCTTCTGATCTTCTGACTGGCCATTTAGTGCTCCTGCAGAACCACATGCATTACGCTAAATGAGGTTAAAGGTAGCTTGAGGCTTTACTAAGAACCAAAGTCATATATCTGATGAACTTCATCAATAGGAATCAGATGCAGTTAAGCCACTAATTCTTTGCCTTTGCACATTCATAGGTTCCTTCTGCAGGCTGGCTATCAACACCATCACTTCCCCCTGCTCTGGTAATAGGAGCCCAGGATCCACACGGGGTTCAAGCTGCATCTGATGATGGGGCTCTATAACTTCACCATATATACCTTCCAGGATCTATTTAATGCTCAATCACTATTATGACCTTATGCCCAGATAGTATGCTTAAAGCACTCGCCACTCGCAGAAGAATACCAGCATTTTTTGTAAATATGATTAGAAATATCTTGGTTCCTTTGCTTCAACCACTATTATTAGACAGGAATCACCTTGTAACTGTATTTGAGATTAAATTGGCTGGTGTGGATGGAGTCCTTTGTGATTCCGCTTGAGGTGAAGTAAATGGGGATCTGTTGGCCTAGAATGCTAATGGTTACTTCTGCCATATTGACCACTGCCCCAAATTGCCACATGAATGAATTCCAATTAGTATGTCATAATTGTTATTAAGTAAAACCATGGCAGAAGCAGATGCCTCAACCAACTTGAACCTCAAGCATGTGCATAGTAAGCGCCCTCTGACACAATGCTCTGCGCCCCCGCAGTCCTATACACTACTCTGTGTTCCACATCAGGCTTTAGTGGAAGCTTAGCTTTGAGCTTGGTGAAACTTATATTGATGAGAGCACCATTATTGATAATTGCCCTAATTTTGGTATTTTGTATAAAAATGTCAAAGTATGTACATTACAAATAAGAACCGTTGGTGCTTAAAGCATAAACATCCAAAGGCTTCGGTGTTTCAATAATTGAAAATACTAGCACTGACTTATGATATTTCTGGGCAATTTTCTCTACAGGAATCGCCACTACACTCCCTCTAAAGCTGCGGCATGCGTTAAAGGTTTGCGGCTGACTGTAACATTCCATTTAAGGATTTGGCAGATGTATGGCTTTTTCACCTCTCAGTGTAACTTTGTGTTTGTGTTATTGGGGTCTCTCCCTTGCTCAAGGCCAATATTCATAAGTGATCTGTTGATATAATGAATCATTGAGGTTAGTAATGGTATCAAATGAAGTGTTTTGTGAGAATCATCAGGGACAAATAGGTTTGAATCAGTGGAAGTAGAGAGTTCCATCTCTATTCTGCTCAACATTTTCCCTGTTTATTTGGGACAACTGGTACACATTGACATACAGTTTTAAGTACAGCTAGCTGCATATTGCCCTCATTGGCTTCATTGGAAAAAGCATTTATAAATGGCACTTGACTCTGCATCACACCCTTAGATCCAGGTATGAAAATTAAAAGATAGATTGTGATTTAGCTACAGATGAGCTGGTTGATAATGGGGGCGGTAAGAAAATGCCAAAGCATTAAGGGGCTGAGTGTTTCCCAATGGACTAGAACCAAGTCAGTGTTGCTCCAATACCCATGGGGCTTCAGTAGCAGTTGCAGGGGATTTCCGTTCAACGTTGGGAGCATAAGAGTGATGAATAGATGGATTAAAGGATTGATGATTTTAAATAGCTCCGCATCATCTTCAAGAATTATGACATAGACTTATATAGTTCTTGACGTCTTGACAGCTGCCATCCTCGCTATGCCAACTCCTCGTGAGAATAAGATATTTACTTCCAACAACGCATGAGCCTCAGTCAAGAAATGATCCGTAAACTTTACCAAAGACTCATTCTTTTAAAAGGATATTGTCAAAAGCTCTGCTTTTCATTAACCAATTTTCACCTTGCCCCCAAACAAATAGATCACAGTTTCTTTCACCTTTTGATACGCTACCCTACTACTTCTAAGGTAAAAAATACCTGATCAGCGCATGCAACATCCAAAGCAGATAACAACAGTTTATTTTTCTGCCAATTAAAAGCCCCCTCCATGGTAAATTCTAACTTCTTGAAAAATTATGTATGTTTCAGTCATGTTGAAATATTAGCATATTGTAGCTGCAGACCTCTCCCTCCCTAACAACCTAATTTAATTTGCATTCTCCACAGTATAGCTGCTCAGTAGTGTCCCCACAAGGTCAGCAAGCTGGTTGATTTGGGCACTCACCAGATGGAGTTGGTTAAAAGCCTTGGAGAGCTGATTAGTTATATTTTTATTTTCGCAGAAAAGCATTTTTTGAGTCTGAAGTAGTAGATCCAAGGCAAGCTTCAGTTCCGCATATACAACAACTCATTAACTGGGGCTATACCCCATCAAGGGTAAACGGTTGCGCCATTGAGTGGCAAGTATGAAGTTATTTGTTAAGTTGATCAATAGTACAGTGTAGTGAGCACCAGGGTTAACTTTTAGCGGTTTTGGTTGATTCCACCAAACTGGTTGCACAGGTTAAACCCACTAATTAAAAGACAAGCAATATGAGGATTGGCAGCCCTCAACAATAAATAATTATAAAGTATTTATTAATGAGTCATTGCTCCAACTACCAATTTATATTATAATCAACATATTGGATACTTCCATTAGTTTTCTTACTACTATCTTTCCTGATAAAAACCTCTCCCTTCTCAATCTCACACTCAAATCTTAATCTTTGGTATTCCTTAGCAGATTAAACATGCTCTGCTTAGTAGACTCTCTATTCACTATAAACTATGTGTTTCATTTACACTTTGGAGCTTAAGTGGAAATTTATAAATTTGGCGAGCTATTAATTTTTTAATTAAATTTAAATGTGCATTGACATAATCAATTGCTCAATCTCGAAGCTCACCTCATTTTCCAAATATCATCTGTAAAACTATAGCTTATTGTCCAGTCATATCAGAGTCTCAGCAACCAGGCATCTTAGACCTAGACTACCAACGTCCTATCAATATTCTACTGGGGGATCTTACCAGTAAAGGCATGGTCATAACAAAACACCAGTATATTGGTAAATGGCTGTTTATCTCAGCTAAGGAGATAAACCAGGAACACTGAATTGAGTCTATGTTAGACATAGGCCTCCCTGCTGACAAATCATTATGTACCTTGCCTGACGTTCATATCTCCGATGTACTAACACCTACAGAGCAAAATAAAGTTAATAGCCTATTGTAGTCTTACAGCGACATAATCTCTAAAGTTGAGACTGACTATGGTCATATGAAGGTTTGGAGTCATAACATCGACATTAAAGATGCTATTCCTATTCACTTCAAACCTTATCATAAATCAAAATTCGAGGAGCAACAGATGAGAATGAAGTATAAGCAGGTACTAGATACTGGGCTACTGTACCCTCACAAAGCCCATGGTCACCACCTCTACACCTTCTAAAAAAGCAGTCATCAGGTTGTGATGGACTACCACTGGCTAAACAACCTCACAAATAAGAATAGCTATTTGCTCCCCTGCATTGATGAAGCCCTACTACAGCTCTCTGGATCTAATTTCTTCTTGGCCATGGACTTAGCCAGCAGCTATTAGCAGATGGACCCTTCTCCTTATGATCATTAGATATGCGCTCTGTTTTGCAGCGATGCTTATTCCAGTCCACCTGACTACCTCATGGATTGTGCGACGCTCCTGAAACTTTTCAGAAAGCCATGGACCACCTATTGCAGGAAATCAAGTTAAGTCGTGTCATCATCTATCCTGATGACATTACAGTGTTTTCAAAGATCATTAATTTTTAAATTTATTGCGGGGAAGGCCGACCACGGGATGGACACTTCCAAATATGACTCAGAAGAGACAAAACTTAGTACCAGGGGAGGCACCCCAGAGAAGCGATGCTATCTCTTGTTGCCAGCGGGAACGCCACTTATGGGGAGGGGGAGGAAACGTGTGAAAGGGCTATAGCCACAATTGAGCACGTGTGGAGGAAGGGGTCTGATTTGATGAACCAGACTAGGAACCAGGAAGAGACCAGCTGCCGGCAACGCGGTGGGAGATATAAAACATCCATGCTTAAAAAAGGGTCCACCAAATGAGACCGGAATTTGTGGACAGCTTCTGGAAGGGAGGGGGTGGAGCCTGCGATGGCATCTAAGACAATCGTGTGGATAGTCCACATGGCAATTGCAACCACCAGAGCACGGAGGGAGGGTGGGAGGGGGAGGCCATTGATGAAGCAAACATATCTCTTGACAGACTGAAGGGATGCGTTTGATCCTGGCCCAGAAGACATTGAACTTCGCGCCATATCACTTTAGAGGTAGGGCACTTCTCCATGCGGTGGAACAGCGTTCCATATGGCCACACATGACACAGAATGATTGTAAAGCGTTAGAGCGCTCAGCTGTACGATACACCCGCCTCAGGAAGCGCCACACATGGGAGCGGACTTGAGGTTGCAACAGAGGATGGTGTACATATTTCCAGATATTTTTTGGGTCTCAATGGAGTAAGTGATGTCCATCATGTCCAGGTAGTCAACCCTGGATAGGACATGGGGTCAAATGTGGATCACGCCATCATGGATGGGTAGCCCCTGTACCTCTTGTGTGAACTGAGGAGAGGGGCAGCCTCTTTGGGTTATATGTTTACTAATACGAATTCTCCACTCAGCGCTCCGCATGGAGAGGAGGATTCGTTTGTAGTGGGTTTTAGTCTTGTGAGGACCTGTGGCCGATGTATGTGAAGCGAGGTATTTCATCAGGGAGTGGGGGTTTGATGGATTATTGAGGCCCAAGGCTTGGGAGAAGTTGGAGCGGGCTGCGCGGGACCAGTGTTGGGAGGGGAGTGTAGGGGTGGTGACGGCCGCAATCCAGGTACCCAGGATCTTGGTGGCATGGGCTTTGAAGTCAAGCAGGCCCATGCCACCATGATGTTGAGGGCCAAACATGACCTCTAACCACACTGGTGGAAGATGGCCTGACCAAAGCCATCCTTGCAGCAAGGCGTACAAAGATTTTTAGAAGCTTGGGGAGAAGGGGATGGCATGGGCTCCAAACCAGACTTTGGAGAGGAGCATGGAGTTGGCTAAAAAATCCTGCCAGTAAGGGAAGTAGGGTGGGCTCTGAGAGAGGCGATTCGCTTCATCACGTTATCCAGAATACGTCACTCCATTACTGCTGACGTGTATCCGCCTGCCTCCATCCACACGCCCAGATGGCGAACTGGTCCTATGGTAGGACGTGGCACGAAGGGGAGCACCAGTGGGGCGGTGTGTTTTGAATTAGTAGGGCGAGGACGTGGGCGAGCAGATGAGCCAGGTTGGGAACTAATTGCTGGGGTCCAGCAGTTCTAAAACTTTTCAAGGAGGATGATTTCAGTTTTGGAAGCGTTCAGTGCCGCGTTGCTTACCCAGGAATAATCCTGGATGAGAGCTTCAAGCGCGCGTGCATCTTGATTATTAGACACCCCCACCACGCAATCATCTGCGAACGCCATTATCTTGACTGGGGCTTGGCCTGGCACGTAGACCCCAGTGAGTTGGGGCTTACATTTCGCAGTAGTGGGTCAAGGCTGAAGTTGTATAAGAGTGGCCTGAGGGGGTCCCCTTGTCTCAAGCCCCTCTGAGGGCGGACTACTTGCGTTAGGAAGCCAGGGCCACGCACTGCCATTGTTGCCGATTCTGTGAGCAGCATTACCCAGTTGATGAAGCGAGGGGGTAGGCGGAATTGATAAAGGCCCTAAGGTATTCCCAGTTTACTCTATCATAGGCCTTTTGTTGGTCCAAGAATACAAGTGCCCCAGAGGCTGTGGACTGACATACATTAGCCACAGAGTGCACGTTTTCCCAAATCGACCTTCTGGGGATGAAACCAAATTGTTCTTGGGAGATGGTGGCAGATGCTACAGTCCCTAAATGGTTAGCCATGATTTTTGTTAAAATTTTGGTGTCTGTGTTTGTTAGAGAAATGGGGCGCCAGTTGGCTAAGTCTAGCTTATCCCCTTTCTTGAAGAGTGTGACGTAAAGGCCTCATGTCCTCCTGGTAGGAGGCGCATTTCCAACAGGCTTTGGTTAAGTGAGGCAAGCAGAAGTGGGGATATATATTTGAAATATTTTTTTGTAGAATTCATATGGAATGCCATCTGGGCCTGGGCATTTTTGGTTTGGTGCACCGCGAATGGCTGTCAATAATTTGTTAGGAGTAATCAAATTCATTATTTCCAGGTATCAGAAAATGGAGCGGATGTAGCTTAGTCAAGAATTTCTGCCACTTCAGCTGGCTGAATTGGGTTGGAGCGGTACAACTTGGAGTAATACTGTTGCGTTTTGATTGCCACTTCAGCCGGTGTATCCGCAATGTAATTATCCGATCTTCACACCTGTGTGCAGGCCACGCTCTGGCGTGGTGTTGAATTTTTTTAAAGGAATGTGCGATGCACTTGTCGCCTTTTGTGATGCGTGTGGCCCTGTACTGAACACAAACCTGATGTTTGTGTTGTCTTTTGAGTGCATTGAGGTGGGCAGCTGCCTCAGCCCACTTCCATCCCCATGCAGAGCTGTATCCTGTCACTGGGATGTTGGACTCTAAGTGTGCCAATTCTGCCAGAGTGCGTGAGATAACTGCTGATGTGGCTCGTGAGCTTCTGGAGGAGGGATGGCGAGAGTGGCGGATGGTGTCATCTTTGAAAGTTGCCCATGTGGAAGTGGGTCCGTGCAAAATGGTGTAACAAACTTTTTTGCCATAGTTGCCTCTTCTACCCACGTGGAAAATCCTGGCAACCCGAGCTTGGGGGGTGGATTTTGTACCAGTGTGGGGCCTTAGCAGCCGTGACAGGTAGGTGGTAGGTTAGCGAGACCAGTCGATGGTCAGAGAATTCCAATTTTGTTGTCTTGAAGTGGGAGATGTGGGGTTGGAATTTCGACGGCATTAGAATAATGTTGATGCAGGTCATGGACCTTAATTGGCCGTTGTGGATGTGGGGCCAAGTCATGTTTTCGAGCAGCGGGGCATGCCGTGGCAGCGCATCCATTAACCTGAGGGTGGCCTTTAGAACGTGTAGTTCTATGTGACCCTGGGGCGTGGGGTGAGGAAGGCCACCGGTCTGTTGATGTGTTTAGCCAACAGTTCATGTCGCCGACTATGAAGGAGTCTGGGGGTAGTGGGAGGGATTTGACTGATGAGAAAAATTCCTGACGCTCACGTGCACCATTTGGGGCATAGATGTTGATGATTGCGTGTGCTACGTCATCCCAAGAGAAGGTGACAACAAGCACTCAGCCATTTAGGAATGTTTCTGAGGATAAAAATTTGAAAAAATTATTTTTCTGAATTAGCACCCCACAGTGCATCAACCAAAAGGATAGGGATGGGAGGAGCATTGTTTTCCAAGCTTCCTCAGAACCTCATGGACAGTGGGTCTCCTGGATGGCCAGGATATCCACGGGTAAATTGTGTTGTAAAAAACTCAGTTTCCTAGCCCAGGATGGGGAGGCCTTGAGTCCGGCGATATTCAATGTCCTTATGGTGAAGGTTTCCCCCATTGCACCTTAGGTGTGAGGGGTGGGCACCTGGGCCCACCTTCCTCTTCTAGATCCCCGCGGGCCTTCACAGCAGTGCGGGTGTTAGCAGCAATACTATTGGAGTTTTTGTTGATTTTTGCGGAAAGAGTTATATTGGCTTCAGCCTTCACTTTTTGTTTTCCCGACGTCAGACAAATTTTTTGCGGTGTGGGTGAGCTTGGTGCACCATTGAGTGGGTCAGAAATTTTTTTTTCAGTTGGGATGGGTCCCAAGTCAGTTTCAATCGGAGCTTGGGTGCAATGATTGGGTGAGACTGAATCTCCATCAGATCCTCAGATTGAGTGGCCCGCTCAGTATGGGCTTCCCAATCTGATTAGTTGATGGATTCCCAAGTTGCTTCTGCCACGAAGGTCTCCATGTCCTCCTGGCGTTGTGAGTGTGGGATAGTAGTGGTGGCTTTGGCCGCTTCCTTGGCCGCGGCCCTATGGGCCTGCTTGGCCTTCTTCCGTTCTTGTGGGGAGATAGGCTTTACCAGTAGGTAGCAGCCTTGTGCTCCCTGCAGGAGGGCCTCCTTGGTGCTTGCGGTTGGTTCATAGTGCGCCTCTCCGCTGGCCATGGCCGCTGAGGGGTGCTCTTGGAATGTGACATCCTCCTTGGTGGGGCATGCGTGTGCCTTATGGCCAAATGCGTCACAGTGGGTGCAAATGGGGGGCGCGCTGTCCACAGTCACCCAGAATGGGTGGGTGGTATGCCCTGCAATATCAATAAAAGTGGAGTACGGGATCTGGGTGAGGTCCTTTGCGATCTCCTCAGTTGGGGTCAGAACTGCGTTGGCTTTGCCAGTGCACAGGTGTGGCATCAGCGTGAAGCGTTGCATTTAGTTTCAATGACCCATTGCCCTTTGGGGAGGTCGACCACTACGCGCACCACTGCAGCCTCATCTGCTGCCATTTTGCTTTCGAAACCTAGGTCCACCCAACTGCATGACTTGGAGTGAGGTGCAACGTACACCGCGGTTGGGAAAACTGTGTGTACATCTTCACAAAATTTTTCCCATAAGGCCGTTTTTTGGATGTCTAGAAACTCGCGGACTCCAAATTTCACCGATGAAAGTGGCTGGGAGTGTGGCATGTTGATATACTGGTTGCATCGTGCTTGCCATGTGAGTATCTCTGGGGAAATCTTGACCGCTGGTTTTTTAAGATTTTTGTCTATTCTGCAAGATTCTCCGGGGCGTTTTCAAACATCGGAGGCCGCGGGCATTCCACCTGCTCCTCTTACCTTGCTTGCCCAACTGCTCCCTGACATGGGTGCAGACTAATCTCCTCTGTGAGATTATCAAACTAGATTCAGTATTAAATTGAATAGGTTGCAATAGTGATTGCAACGAGAAAGAAAAGTTTTTCTAAGATCATTAATGATCATCTTGATCAACTAAAAAGAATTATTCAACTATTACGTCAGTCCAACCTTAAATTAAACTTTCCAAGTGCACTTTTTCCAGAAAAATTTTAAATTTCATTGGACACTCCATCTCACAGTGTGGGAATAAACACCTCCAAGACAAGGTTGAGGTTATTCCAAAACCCTGCTCCCAAAACCATGCACGATATTCAGGTAATCATGGGTAAGATGGGGTATTACCACCAATTTATTCCCAAATTCGCCCACTGAGTGAGCCTCTTGTAGGCTATTGGGTAAGAACGTCCTTTTCATTGGGGAGATGAATAAAATGACGTCTTTGAGCGCAAAAACAGTTTTACAAAAGCGCCATATCCTGAGCCACCCTAAGTTTGTTAAACCTTTCCTTCTGTTTAACAATGCCTCTGACTACGCTGTTGGAGTCATCCTGGCTCAATTGGATGATATTGGTGTGGATCATCATATCTCCTAATTTGCAAGACGTTATATCAAGGCTGAAAGCAATTCTAGTGTCAAGGAAAGGATGCCTTGCAGACCTGATGGATGTAAAATATTAACGCTCTTTTTTATATGGAACTTCCCATTTTGGTCACTGTAACGCCTCCCTAGATTTATTACAAAATATGAAAGATCCCACTGAGCTGTTGGCTCAAAGGGCCTTAAAGCTCCAACACTAAGATATGAAGATTGAGCAATGAGCTGGGTGACCACCACATGAACATTAATGGTTTGACTCATCTGCTTATTCTTCATTTGGATAATAGTGAAACGAGAGGCTTCATGACCTCCTTTTTTTTTTAGTACTAGATGGTCCCAACCCAAGGGGGGATTCATCGATGTTTATTGAATTACGCCTGGGCTCCTAAGAGCCTGAGGCGAGGGAAGGGGAGGGAGGAGGCATCGAGAAAGGGAGGGGGTTTGCGCGCCAGAGCCGTGCTGCAGTGACAACTGAGCGGGGGAGGGTTAGCGACATAGTGCAGACCTTCAGGGCCATCTCAAAGTGTACCTGAAAGTGGGTGATCATGTGTGGAAGGGTCCACACCTGCTGGTCAAAGGCAGCACGAAGGAAGGAGTTATGGATGGTCCAGATGGCTGTGGCATAGGCGAGGACACGGAGGGGTCGGTGGCAACCAGGCAATGTCTGCTCAAACATGAGGTCTTGCACAGGGTGTCCAGACCAGGGCTGAGCATGGAGGAGCGCGCGGGCCTTTGGCCAAAATGCGGCGACACCTGGACAGGTGAAAAAACGATGGAGGTGGGAGTCAATAGGCTCCACACAGCGGGGGCAGCTTCGGTGCTGGAAGGTAGGGCCAGTCCGGTCCCCTGTCCTGTATGAACAGTGGAGCACTCTCCATAAGGTGTTGGACACCTTTGCTGACAGGATGGGGTGATAGACGTCCTTCCACAATTCCTTAAGGTCAAATCTCACGGAGGGAGGGAGGAGCTCAAGGAGTCTTGGGCGGATGGGAGGACGATCTTGGGGGTTGAGGCGAGTTGTGACAACTTGTCCATTGTGCACAATTGCATGGCGACGTGGGCTGAGGCCAGGGCCTTCCCTTCTGTATGGGAAGGCATGGTGGATCCGCGCGCCTACTCGTTTCAGGGCAAGGAGAGCCTGGTTCCAGTAGGGGGATGAGGATGGTTTTAGGCGATGGCCTGGGTGGTTTGTGAGCCACTCCCCTAATGAGGTCAGAGATGCTCTAGGAAGACCCAGAGCTGCTGACACTGACTGGCGGAGGGCGGGCGCCCATTGGGGCATGGGGGTCGCGTCCCAGCAGACAATCGGCCATAGGAACTTCAGGAAGATTGTGGTGGCGTGGGATCGCGTGTCCAGAAGCCCTAGGCCCCTTCATTACAGGGTCGGGCAATGGTTGAGAGGGCTATTGGTGGATGGTTTGAGCCCCAGATCCAACAGCGGAGGAGTACATTGAGCCGCGTATAAAAGGCATCTGTGAATGGGCAGACGTGCGCTAGGAACCAGACTTTGGAGAGGAGGAACACATTGGCCATCAGAGCTCGACCCTGGGGGGTGATGTGCCGCCGGTTCCAGCTGGCAATCCTGGAGTTAACTGCTGCAAGGAGCAAGTCCTCATTGTCTTTTAGCGCAACTCCTTGTTGGTTGGTGAGAACGCCCAGGTGACGGAAGGTACCGCGCTCAGGTTCAATACCAAATGGTGGGGGGAAGGTGGGGGAGCCGACCTGTACAACTGTTGTCTTGGAGGTGTTGACCATGGCGTTGGACGCCTTGGTGTACCTCTCAATGGTCACAGCAGCGAGGGCAACATCCCCAGGGCAGCCAAATGCAATGGCAGTGTCATCTGCAAATGCCATGGTGCGTGTGGGGGCTTTTACCTGGGACCAGAATCCCTGTTAGCTTGTCCTGTAAGGAGGCCAAGAGGGGGTCAAGGGTGATGTTAAAAAGGATAGGGCTCAGGGGGTCCCCTTGCCGGAGACCTTGTCCAACTGGTACTGCCACTGTAAAACCCATTGGCGCCAGAACTCTGGTGTGGAGCTGGTCATAGAGCGATGATATCCAGCGCCTAGCTGCGGGTGGGAGATGGAAGCGGGCCAGGGAAGCATCAATATACTTCCAGGCTACCCGATCATATGCTTTCTCCATATCCAGAAGAGCCACAAAGCCATTCACCTTACGAGAGTTAGCAGTCAAAGTCACGTGAAGGTCATTATAGTTGTCCCATAACGACCTCCCCGGAATAAAACCGTACTGGGATGGGGAGAGGCGAGGTGACACCCATTTGGTGATGCGGTTGGCCAGAAGCTTCGTGAAGAGCTTGTGGTCTGTGTTGATCAACGCTATGGGGCGCCAGTTCTCCAGGTTCTCACGGTCTGACTTCTTGTGAATGAGGGTCGTGATTGAGCCTCTGGAGTCGGGGAGGACCTCGCCATTCACCAAGAGTGCAGCGAAGAGGTCGCGGAGGGTTCTGGCTATCACTGCAGGTTCCAGAAGGTACACCTCAAAGGGTATTCCATCTGGGCCTGGGGCTTTAAGCCGTGGGGATTTCGAAGGGTTTCCATCACCTCCTGGATGGAAATAGGCGCCAGTAGAGCCTCATCAGCCCGTGGGTCAATGGGCGGCTCTGGAGCCCGCCACAGGAAGTCTTGGATGTCCGATGGGTCCACCTGGGTGGCATGGAAGAGGCTGGAGTAGAAGCGGTGTAGTTCCTGCGTGATTTCCTCCTTATCTGAAGTGGTTGTAGTGCCAATTTTCAGTGCAGTAATATCCTGCGCTGTTGACCGGGCTTTCTGTTTCTGAAAGAAGAAGCGGGTGGGGCGTTCCCATTGAGCATAGTAACGAGATGTTGTAAAGTTTGCTGCCCGTTCTTCCTGCAGTGTGAGCTCCAAGCGGAGTGCTTCCTGCGCCGCTTCCCAGTCTTCCAACCATCTGGGAGAGGGCGAAGGCTGGCAGTTTCGCTCTAGATGTCTGATTCTGGCTTCCGCCCTTTTGACTCTGGCGCGAGCTGCAGTCATCTGGGCTTTGGCACAGTTGTAAGCAACGCGGGTGATGCCCTCCTTGGTCACCGCCCATCTAGCCTTGTGGTCAAGCAGGTGGGGTGGGGGGAGGTGAGAGTCTCTCGGATGGTCATAGACAGCTTCTCCTTAGTGAAGGGGTTGTTGAGAAGAGCTGGGGCAACCCTAGGCCAGAACCTACGCGACGGTCTAAGTGTGGTGGTGAGGACAACGGTGAGTGACCTGTGATCACTCAGATGGTTGTCACGAGAGATGGGAGAGGAGACGCGGCCAATTAGCAGGGGGCCAATCAGTGCCATATCTATGCGTGACGCTGACTGGAAAGCTCCTCCATCATACTGGATCCTAGTCATGCAACCTAGGCCAGACGCGGAGGGTGGAAGCGCATCTATAAAGCCACTCAGGCGAAGGAAATCCTGGAGGCGACTTGATCCAGGGCGTTCCTTTGCTGCAGGGGGTAAGAGTCACGGACGCGACTTATGGTTGTGTTGAAATCTCCTAAGAGAACTGTATTCCGTGGGAGATTGAGTTGGAGGAGCTCTTCCAAGAGCCGATTTTGCTCCTGACCTGCATTAGGCAGGTAGATGCTTGCAGCGAAGAAGGAGAAGTCAGGAGTGGTGAGTTTGGCCAGTATGAGGCGGCCACCTAGATATTGTGAAAAAGAATGGGTTTTAACCCGGGGATTCAAAACAATAAAGGGCGGCATGGTTTGTCCAGAAGGAGTTGCCTCCAAACTGTTCATTCCATGCAGATTGTTCGTGGGGGGAGGATATGGGGCTCCTGGACAGCAGCGATGTCAATTTGTGCTGACCTGAAGTTTCGGAGGAGGCGGGCTCTCCGCTTAAAGTCCCGCAACCCATTTGCGTTGATGGACTGCAGGGCCAGGGTGCTGCCATGGGGACTCATAGCTGTTCCCCTCCATGTCCTGGGGGGTTGCCAGCGCTTAAACCTGCTGCTGTGAGGCGGCTAGTTTTGAGTCCTTTAGCTTGACTATTAGCTGCAATCCGTGAGGAGCGTCGAGGGTTCTGAGGGGAAGGAGAGGGTGGGGGGCGGAGGACCCAGTAAGCCAGCCTAGGATGCTGCCCCCCGCTCCGTTGCAGGGGAAGGACCTGAGGGTGCTCAATGGTGACCTCCGCGGTGTCCCCATTTGATGAGTCTGAGTCCATATTCACTTCCTCCAACACTGCAAAGGATCCGCGCGAAATGGACTGTGGGGTTGGGGTAGGACTCTTTGAGGTGGCACTTCTACTGCAGGCCGCGAGTTGCCAGTCCATGCTGGTGGGCATAGCTCCATTGGGAGCTGAGGGCTGATGCGATAAATCGCTGGTGGGGGTTGGTGGGGGTGCCGCGGAGCCCTGAGTGGGGGTGGCTGACGAGGGGCACCCTGTGGGAGATGCCTTGCGCTTGGTGAGAGAGGGAGTTGACTCTGGGAGATTGGAGGGGGTGCCCATTGGAAGGGGGGCATGAGCGCGAAGGTATCCCACGCCAATAGTGGGGTTAGCTGTTTCAACTGCTAGGCGTAAGGCCTCAGGGGACAGGTCTTGAACAGGAACCCATTGTGTGGGTTGTGGAATTGCTGCTGCAGCCATGTGGGATCGTTTTTGGCCTGGTTTAGGCCCCTGGGTGGTGGCTAAGAGGGCTTGTTTTCGAGCTGTGCAGCCACTATACAAGTGTCCAAGGGCGTTACACCATGAACACCGGGGGCGCGCCTGATCAGGGTCGACAAAAAAGATCTCAGGGCATGCCCCAACTACCGCCACACGAGGAATAACCTCAATGTTACGGGATACAGTGGGGGAGGGGATGAATGACGCCCTAGCAGTGCGAGCTCTTTGAGTGGGAGCATAGTAAGAGGGGACGCTAAAGTCCACTGAAAGAACAGACCCAAACTCCATTAAACCACGATGGAGTGCCAGTTTAAGAGACTCAGGATCAACAGTCGTTGGTAGGTTGGAAAAAGTAACCCATGAAATTTTCTCCAGGTGAGAGCGTGTGCGGGAGATGCGAAGAGATCCGCGTGGAATAATGACCTGGAGGGTGGCAGCATGGTCAGCAAGGGCAGCTTCAGTGAATCCCACATCGATGTAGTGGCCCTCCACTGATTCATGGATGGTGGTGTTAATAGGGAATGTCTCCGCAATCGCTGCAAAGTATGAGAAGTAATCCTCTGTATAGAATTCAACAGGGTTATGCCCATAATAAAGGCGAATTGCGTGGGAGAGGGTTGAGCGAGGTAGAGCTTTTTGCGCTCTAGTTTCGGCCCATTTCTTCTTAACATCGGCAATAAACGCCACTTCACGGGGATCTGCTTTGGGTAGCGTTGGTGCCAGAGGTTTTTGCCACGCCCCAGTGGCTCCTTTGGTGCGTTTGTGTTTGCTTTGGGCTGCAATTGCAGGTTGAGTGTGAGCTGGTGGTTTGGACAAGTTTGCGGAGTTCCCTTGTTTCTGGAATGTTACAGCAGTTGCTGGCATCATATTAAATTGAGGGGCGGTTTGTTGGGCCTCGCTAAATTGGGGAGGCCCATCCAGATTGGAATTAACTCCAGCCAGTTGGGAGGAGGGAGATGTTTCATCACCATCCCAATCTATTTGGGTAAATTCAGCCCGAGTATTTGCTGTGATTTCGTGGGCAAAACTCACTGGCTGATTGGTGAATTGGTCGTTTTCAGCATATTGAGATAAAGTGCCGACTTGAGAAGTGCCGATTATGGGGTTTAAATGGGACGGGTGAGATTGGAACTGGTGTGAAGTTCCAAAATCTGAACCATTTAAATCCCCATTGGGAAGAGTAGATTGTCCCAATTTGGTGCTTAGTGAACCAGAATGTGTGGCTAATCCAACCTTACATCCGAGGGTTTGGGGGCCAGGTGATTGTTGGGCCTTGCTAAATTAGGGAGTCCCATCCAGATTGGAATTAACTCCAGCCAATTGGGAGGAGGGAGATGTTTCATCACCATCCCAATCTATTTGGGTAAATTCAGCTCGAGTGTTTGCTGTGATTTCGTGGGCAAAACTCATTGGCTGATTAGTGAATTGGTCGTTTTCAGCATATTGCGATAAAGTGCCGACTTGAGAAGTGCCAATTACGGGGTTCAAATGGGACGGGTGAGATTGGAACTGGTGTGAAGTTTTAAAATCCGAACCATTTGAATCCTCATTGGGAAGAGTAGATTGTCCCAATTTGGTGCTTAGTGAACCAGAATGTGCGGCTAATCCAACCTTACATCTGAGGATTTGGGGGCCAGGTAGCTGGGTATCGCCCCTCATGGAGGGAGCCAGAAACACGGCATAAGCAATAATAGATGGGGCTGAATTAGCTGACACAATGGGGGAGGTGAATGTCTGGATGGGCTGAGTTGCATTCAACTGAGCAGACGCCATTAAAACAGCGTGGGTGATGGCCTCCTTGGTTGGAGGGGGCCCAGCGGGTTGGTGGGAGGCAGCACACACAGAGCTGTTAGGCGTGCAGGTTGCAGAAGTGCGATCAGGTGAACTGGCGCTAGTTGGAGTAGCTCCAGGTTGGGGGGTGGTGCCTGCTTTCATGGCTGCTGCTTGAGAGCGGGTGATTCTGGTTGACCCTGAGGTGGGTAACCGAGGGTTGCTTCGTTTGGGGGTGGTGCTGGCTCGTTTGGCATAGCCTGCGGGTTCTTTTGCGGGGTTTCCCGCCATATTTGCTAATAGTTTTCGTAAATCTCTTTAGTATAGTAAAATTTCAGGCTGAATTGATTTTCGAAAAGTGATGCTTAGCAGAAAGAGATCAATAGGCTTCATGACCTCCTTATGACCCCTGACGCCTGGGAAGATGAGAATGAACCCATCCAGAGAATGTTATATTGACACTCCTGAAGCACCAAGGTGGTAATTAGAAAGTTGTATAAAAAATTAGGGTGAATTAGTTGCCTTATCTTTGACCTTCCAAGCGAGTTCCTGTGATCATGGAGGTCCATTCTATGCTGGGGCACAATGGAGTTTGTAAAAACTATGAGTGGGTGAAGGAACGATACTACAGGTAGGGAATCATGGAGCCTATTTTTGAAGTTCTAGATCTCTGCCTAATCTGTAAGAAGCAATCCAGCTACAAACCCAAGTATCAATTTCGACCACCACACCTTACCAATTATTTCATACAATAAGTTTTACGCGGTAGGTCCACTACCTCAGACTACCAGATGAAATCACTATTTCCTGGTTAGCATTGATCACTTCACCAAATAGGTTGAAGCTGTTGCTCTTCCTGCCCAGACTGCAAAAGCTACTGCCATCTTCCTCTATCATCATATGTTCATTAAGCATGGAGGTATCCAGGTCCTACTGTGTGATAATGGGAAGAAATTCACCTCACGGGTGTTAAAGCGTTTGTCTACTCTCATGTGGATGCAGCAACTATTCTCAGCCCCCTACAACTCCTTCACAAATGGTACTGTGGAAAAAAGTAAGTATTACCATGGTTTCCATATTATGGAAGATGCCAGATCAATTCCCCTACACTGGGATCATTCTTACCTAGTGCCCTCATGGCCTACCATATCAGCTACCATCAAATCCTCAAAATTTCTCCCTTCCGCATATTATATGGTCAGGAACCAGGAGTACCAGACCAGTTATCAAAAGATGTCTTCTCTGGTAGGTCAGATGATCCTAAAAAGGCCCTGAAAAGGTTGACAACGTATAACCCATCTGAAGTCCAATGCCATGACTAATTTAGCTAAAACGGTTTCTAAAGAAGGGGTAACCACATATGAGCATAGAAATACGCTCCTTTCCTCTCAAGTGTCAGATTTAGTGTTGTAATACCACAATTGTATCACTCTCAGGAGTGAGAAGCTCAGGTCTAGTTAGAAAGCCCCTTTTGTAGTTGCTTATAAGTGAGGGGATGAGTACCTGATTAAGTCATTTGCTATCAGAGTAACTGTCAACCAAATCCATAGGCGGTTCCTGCGCCCTTATTCTCCTCCTAACACTCTTGAAGGGGGTAATGTTGTACAGCTACAAGTCCAATTTTTAATAAGAGTGTATTGGTTCAAGATATATACAAAAATAAGGAAAAGTTGACTAAAAAACCCCGGCCCATTCTTCGCGGAACCCTTTGAATTGAGACAAAAAATTATTAATACTACTCAGCCAAATAGCACGAGTTTAGGTAGTCATATTGCAAGGACCCAGTGGCAAAATCTGAGGAGACCCTTGAGGTTCCTCCTCATCCCATTAACCATTTAAACAAACCACCTACGCGGGGATTGTATCTCTTTATAGGCCTAGAGGGGGTCCTATCAAGAGAAAATAATTTCCAGTCAGTTAATTGTATTAAATGCATAAAGTCATTACCTAATGGACTAGTTTTTCTGCTCCTGACCCTCCATTGGCCATTCCATCAGATGAGGTGAGTTCAAGAAATCAAATAGGTAAACAGCTCATATTACCTAATTTGGACTTTACTAAGCAATCTGAACTTTGAGCCTTGATATTTTAAATACTACCATTAACTTATTAAAAGGGTTCACTTTTTCTCCCTTAGTCACAACTCAATAAAATATAAAGATTAAACTTTTAGTTTTCTAGCGTTTTATTATTACTACAAGTTTTGAAGAAAATCAACCTTAATAGAATTGTAAGAGTTTAGGTGCAAAATGAACCAGCAAGCATTTCAAAACCTAAAATCCAACAATAATTTTCAGCTAAACTTAAACACAGGCCGCCTAGTCAATCATTAAAAAGCATCAGTTTCTTGAGGCCTGGCATTTGCTTAGCTTTACATCAGAATTTTAATCTCTGTAGTGACCAACCAACATTCTTGTCACTGATTAGGTTACTTGACGAAGAAATTGTAAAAATTAATTCCATATTGTAAAATTGTCTAGACACCATGATTTTATTTAAATGATTGGTTGGAGATCCATTGGAATTTTTTAGTTCATTTTAATTTTTAATGTTGATGGCATAAGATTAGCGCAAATTCATTGGATAATTTGTTCTTATTTCTCAAACAAATTTAAGACCTTTATTATGGTATATAAACGATAATGAAAAGTGGTAACAAACAAGTACAATTATCAATTAATAAAGCAACCCCAGCTCTTAACTGTGCAATAAAATAGTATGATATAGATCTCATATTTTGTAAGAATGGCAACTTTTTTGTTATAATGGTTGAACCAAAGTAAGTAAATTGTGGAGAACTTGTTTTATAATTTGTCAATATATATTAATCAAAGTTATGTTAGCTATGTTATTTAACAACACTTGGCTACTAATAATTTGTTTCAATTTGACTAATCACTAAGCTGATAAACAAAAACATAGGTATATATAGGATTTATGGGCGGTAAACCTATTCCAGTAGCCGCAGTTGCTAGAGGGGATTCACCTAATGACGTGCTAATCCACCTAGCAATAAGCACATGTACCAGGAGTCATCAGCGGTCTTCAGGAACCATGACAAACAATCTGCAGAACATTTAAACAAATTAAACCTTTTTTATATGCTGAACAATATGCTTTATTGCCAGATAATACTTTTGCAACCAATTTTTGATGGTCCATTATGTCATCTATATATATTGAAGGTAAAAAGCCCATTTTTAAGAGAAGGTATAAGGGTTTCAGGAGGAGTTATTCCCTGATGCTACCATCCTCAGTGGTAACTTTGACTGCATACAGTATTTTTTATTTATTGCGGGGAAGGCCGACCATGGGATGGACACTTCCAAATATGACTCAGACGAGACAAAACTTAGTACCAGGGGAGGCACCCCAGAGAAGCGATGCTATCTCTTGTTGCCAGCAGGAACGCCACTTATGGGGAGGGGGAGGGAACGTGTGAAGGGGCCGTAGCCACTATTGAGCACGTGTGGAGGAAGGGGTCTGATTTGATGAACCAGACTGGCAACCAGGAGGAGACCAGCTGTTGGCAACGCAGTGGGAGATATCCAAACATCCACGCTTGAAAGTGGTCCACCAAATGAGACTGGAATCTGTGGACAGCTTCAGGGAGGGTGGGGATGGATCCAGCGATGGCATCCAAGACAATCGTGTGGATAGTCCACATGGCTATTGCAACCACCAGAGCACGGAGGGAGGGTGAAAGGGGGAGGCCATTGATGATGCAAACATATCTCTTGACAGACTGAAGGGATGCGTTTGATCCTGGCCTAGCAGACGTTGGACTTCGCGCCATATCACTTTAGAGGTGGGGCACTTCTCCAGGCGGTGGAACAGCGTTCCATACTGGCCACGCACAACACAGGATGAGTGTAAAGCGTTAGAGCGCTTAGCTGTAAGATACACCCGCCTCAGGCAGCGCCAGACATGGGAGAGGACTTGAGGCTGAAACAGAGGATGGTGTGCGTATTTCTAGATAGTCTTTTGGATTCAATGGAATAAGGGATGTCCATCATGTCTAGGTAGTCCACCCTGGATAGTACATGGGGTCGAATGGGGATTACGCCATCATGGATGGGTAGCCCCTGTACCTCTTGTGTGAACTGAGGAGAGGGGCGGCCTCTTCAGGTTGTATGTCCACTAATACGAATTCTCCACTCTGCGCTTCGCATGGAGAGTAGGATTCGTTTGTAGTGGGTTTTTGTCCCGTGAGGACCTGTGGCCGATGTGTGTGATGCAAGGTATTTCATCAGGGAGTGGGGGTTTGATGGATTATTGAGGCCCAAGCTCAGGAAAAGTTAGAGCGGGCAGCGCGGGACCAGTGTTGGGATGGGAGTGTAGGAACAGTGACGGCCGCGATCCAGGTGCCTAGGATCTTGGCGGCATGGGCTTTGAAGTCAAGCAGGCCCATGCCACCATGATGATGAGGGCCAAACATGACCTCTAGCCGTACTGGTGGAGGGTGGCCTGACCAAAGCCATCCTTGCAGAAAAGCATACAGGGATTTGAAGAAGCTTGAGGAGAAGAGGATGGCGTGGGCCCGAACCAGACTTTGGATAGGAGCATAGAGTTGGCAAGAACAACCCTGCCAGTGAGGGTAGTAGGGTGGGCTCTGAGAGAGGCTATTCGCTTAGTCACGTTGTCCAGTATACAGAACTCCATTACTGCTGACGCGTATCCACCTGCCTCCATCCACACGCCCTGATGGCGTACCGGTCCTATGGTAGGACGTGGCACAAAGGGGAGCACCAGTGGAGCGGTGTGTTGAATTAGTAAGGCGTGGACGTGGGCGAGCAGATGGGCCGGTTGAGAACTAATTGCTGGGGCCCAGCAATTCTGAAACTGACCAAGGAGGATGATTTCGGTTTTGGAGGCGTTCAGTGCTGCATTGCTTACTCAGGAATATTCCTGGATGAGGGCTTCAAGTGTACGTGCATCTTTGTTATTAGACACCCCCACTACGCAATCATCTGCAAATGCCAACATCTTGAATGGGGTTTGGCCTGGCACATGGACCCCAGTGAGGTGGGCATTCACATTTCGCAGTAGTGGGTCAAGGCTGAAGTTGTATAAGAGTGGGCTGAGGGGGTCCCCTTGTCGCAGGCCCCTTTGGGGGTGGACTACTTCCATTAGGAAGCCTGGGCCACGCACTGCCATTGTTGCAGATTCCGTGAGCAGCATCACCCAGTTAATGAAGCGGGGGTAGGCGGAATTGATGGAGGCAGGCCCTAAGGTATTCCCAGTTTACTTTATCATAGACCTTTTGTTGGTCCAAGAATACAAGTGCCCCAGAGGCTGTGGACTGACACACATTAGCCACTGAGTGCACGTTATCCCAAATCGACCTTCTGGGGATAAAACTGAATTGTTCTGGGGAGATGGTGGCAGATGCTACAGTCCCTAAACGGTTAGCCATGATTTTTGTTAAAATTTTGGTGTCTGTGTTTGTTAGAGAAATGGGGCGCCAGTTGGCTAAGTCAAGCCTATCCCCTTTCTTGAAGAGTGTGACAGTAAAGGCCTCATGTCCTCCTGGTAGGAGGCGCGTTTCCAACAGGCTTTGGTTGAGTGAGGCTAGCAGCAATGGGGATATATATTTAAAATATTTTTTTAGAACTCATATGGAATGCCATCTGGGCCTGGGCATTTTTGGCCTGGCGCACCACGAATAGCTGTCCATAATTCATTTGGAGTAATTAAATTCATTATTTCTGGGTATCAGAAAATGGTGCAGATATGAGCTTGGTCGAGAAATTCTGCCATTTCGGCTGGCTGAATTGGTTCAGCTCAGTATAACTCGGAGTAATATCTCTGCATTTTAACTTCCACTTCGGCCAGTGTGTCCGCAATGGAATTATCCGATCTTCACACATGTGTGCAGGCCACGCTCTGGAGTGGTGCAAAATTTTTTTTGAAGAAGTATGTGGTGCACTTGTCACCTTTAGTGATGCGTGTGGCCCTGTATTGGACACAAACCTGATGTTTGTGTTGCCTTTCAAGTGCGTTGAGGTGGGCGGCTGCCTCCGCCCACTTCTGGCCCCATGCAGGGCTATATCCTGTGTCTGGAATGTTGGACTCCAAGTGGGCCAATTCCGCCAGCGCGTGCGATATAACCACTGATGTGGCTCGTGAGCGTCTGGAGGAGAGATGGCGATAGTGGTGGATGGTGTCTTCTTTGAAAGTTGCCCATGTGGAAATGGGGTCCGCGCAAAATGGTGCAACAAATGATTCCGCCAAAGTTGCCTCTTCCACCCACGTGGAAAATCCTGGTGACGTGAGCTTGGGGGGGCAGATTTTGCACCAATGTGGGGCATTTGCAACTGTGATAGGTAAGTGGTATGTTATTGAGACCAGTTGATGGTCGGAGAATTCCATATTCATGTTTTGAAGTGGGAGATGTGGGGTTAAAATTTCGCTGGCGCTAGAATAAGGTCAATGCGGATCATGGACCTTAATTGGCCATTACGGACGTGGGGACACATCATGTTTTCGAGCAGTGGGGCATGTCAAGGCAGCGCATCCCTTAACTAAAGGGTGGCTTTTAGAACGCGTAGTTCTACATGACCCTGTGGGGCATGGGGTGAGGGCGGCCACCAGTCCATTGGTGAGGTTAGCCAACAGTTCATGTCGCCAACTAGGAAGGAATTGGGGGGTAGCAGAAGGGATTTGACTGATGAGAAAAATTCCTGACGCTCATGTGCACCATTTGGGGTGTAAATGTTGATGATTGTGTGCGCAACATCGGCCATGAGAAGGTGACAATGAGCACTCAGCCATTTAGGAATGTTTCTGATGATGTAAATTTGAAAAAATTGTTTTTCCAAATTAACACCCCACAGTGCTTTGACCAAAGGGATAGGGATGGTAGGAGCATTGTTTTCCAAGCTTCCTCGGAACCTTGTGGACAGTGGGACTACTGGATGGCCAGGATATCCATGGGTAAATTGTTTTGTAAAAACTCAGTTTTCTTGCCCAGGACGGGGAGTCCTTGAGTCTGGCGATATTCAGCATCCCTAGAGTGAAGGTTTCCCCCATTGCACCTTAGGTGCGAGGGGGTGGGCCCCCGGGCCCACCAGCCTCTTCCAGGTCCCCACGGGCTTTCACAGCAGCATGGGTATTAGTAGCAACGTTATTGGGGTTTTTGTTAATTTTTGTGGAAAGAGTCACATTGGCTTTGGCCTTCACTTTTTGTTTTCCTGACGTCGGATGAATTTTTTGTGGTGCGGATAAGTTTGGTGCATCATCAAGTGGGGCAAAAAAAAATTTTTTGGTTGGGATAGGTCCCAATTCAGTTTTGACTGGGGCTTGGGTGCAACGATTGGGTGAGATCAAATCTCCCATCAGATCCTCATATTGAGTGGCCTGTTTGGCATGGGCCTCCCAATCTGATTGGGTGATGGATTCCTGAGTTGCTTCCACCGCGAAGGTCTCCATGTCCTCCTGGCATTGTGAGTGTGGGATTGTGGTGTTGGCCTTGGCCATTTCCTTGGCCGCGGCCCTATGGGCCTGCTTGGCCTTCTTCCACTCCTGCGGGGAGATGGGCTTTACCAATAGGTAGCAGCCTTGTGCTCCCCACGGGAAGCCTCCTTGGTGCTTGCAGTTGGTTTGTAGTGCGTCTCTCCGCTGGTCATGGCCGCTGAGGGGTGCTCTTGGAATGTGACGCCCTCTTTGATGGGGCATGCATGTGCCTTATGGCTGAATGCATCACAGTGGGTGCAAATGGGGGGCGCGCTGTCCACAGTTACCCAGAATGGGTGGGTGGTATGCCCTGCAATGTCAATAAAGGTGGAGTGCGGGATCTGGGTTAGGTCCTTCGCGATCTCCTCAGTTGGGGTCAGAACTGCGATGGCTTTGCTGGTGCACAGGTGTGGCATCAGCGTGAAACGTTACATTTCAAAAGATTGTATTTCACCATATATGGCGAGACCATCTTTCAGGTGTTGCTCCAAAATGTCACGTTTTACCATAGTAGACAAAAAGTCAAACGTGAGGAAAATTTGGTTTGATTTTGTCCATCTGGTTCATTTAGTTTTGACGACCTGTTGCCCTTCGGGGAGGTTGACCACTATGTGCACCGCTGCAGCCTCGTCTGCTGCAATTTTGCTTTCGAAGCCTAGGTCCAGCCAACTGCGTGACATGGAGTGAGGTGCAATGTACACTGTGGTTGGGAAAATTTTGTGTACATCTTCACAAAATTTTTCCCATAGGGCTGTTTTTTGGATGTCCAGATACACACAGACTCCAAATTCCACCAACGAAAGTGGCTGGGAATGTGGCATGTTGATGTACTGGTTGCATTGTGCTTGCCACATGAGTATCTCCGGGGAAATTGTGACCGCCAGTTTTTTTAGATTTTTTTCTATTCCGCTGGATTCTCCGTGGCGTTTTCAAATGTTAGAGGCCGCGGGCCTTCCTCCTGCTTCTCTTGCCTTGCTTGCCCAACTGCTCCCAGACATGGGCGCAGACTAATCCCCTCTATGAGATTATCAAACTAGATTTAGTCTTGAATTGAATAGTTTGCAAAAGTGTTTGCAACGAGAAAGAAAAGTTTTTTGACTGCATACAGTATGATGTAGAATTTTCCATTACAAAAAGTGAAAGATGAAGCTGCAAGGTAAAGTCAGAAGATAAAGTATGCATTACTACCCATATAACCCATGTATGATTTAAATGTTTAAAGGATAATGGGCTTTTGATATACTTTTAAGTTCTATCATTTTTTATACAAGCGATTTAGTAGAGAGTAATATCAAGGATGGCTTGGAGAATTATATGCTATTGAACATTTTGGGTTACAAAGCTTTTATCTAATGTTAAAATATGCAGCGGAAATCAATTGCTGTATTTGACCCTTATCCTGAAATTAAGGAAACCCAGTCAAAATTATCACGAGTTGCCAAATTTTTATATGCTGAAGTTACTTCATTTACTCCTTTTAGTATAGTAATAAAACGGACAGCACTTATTTTAACCTTTTTTATGGAGCTGGGCTACAAAGTAAATGCCGGACCATAAAATGTAGTGAAATTGAGTATCCAGAGGAAATTGCCTCATGGAAAAACAGAACCCATTTATAAATTAAACTTATGCATTTATTCCCTTTTACTGGGGCGAAAATGGTGAGTACTATATTGTTGAACCTATTGTGTTAAAACAATTGTGGCGCGCAAGAAATCACAAAGAAAAGTATCATAAACTCAGCTCAATAATTAATTCCGCCACCAAAATAACTGAATCATTGCAAAGTTACTCTCATACCACCCTACAATTAGCCATCAATGCACCCTTGGGATCCCATGCAGCAGATTATAAGAGTTTTTGGGATGCGTCTTACTATGACCTGCAAAATTAATTCATTTTAATCATAAAGCTGTAAGATAAAACAATACAGATCTGTAGATACTTCAAGAAAATCATATGTCTCCCTAGATTATAAAAAGCTTTGGTTTTAATCCTCTTTCACAATCAAAATGGTATCACATGCACTAAATGAATTAAGTTCTAGCTGGCATCCACACACAAAGCCAATATGATCTCATATTTAGGGTAAGTATATTGATTCCACACAATGATCATTATAGCCCAGTGTGCCCAACTGATATAGAGATGCTCAATATGCAGGGCCAGGACTTTCACATCCCATTAAAAAACTAAATCTCATGCAAAACCCACCTACTGACATATTGGGAATCCAAGGAACCAACTATTCATCCGGAGATGAAGAAAAGTGGTCACAAGCTTTTCTTACAATGAACTCAACCTGGCCTTGGAAGTGTGGCTTTAATATTCATGCTCATAAGCTTTTTTTGTGAAAGAAATATGTTAAATAAATATTTGTGCACTAGCCATAACCTTCATATGGGATAATTATGAAATCTAATTTTGGATATATATATAGTTCATTATACCAATACAACTGCATTAATTCATTCAAGCGTCACCAGACTATTTTTACTGGAGGTATAAATTTATTTGCGATTCTAGTTGTTGGTCTAATGCTGCAACTGAACTATGGCCAATAACATTTCTTTACCCTTGCCATATATTATTTTTGATGCTTAAATTATCTAAAAGATTATACAACTGATTGTAAACCATTCAAATGGCATAGTCCATATGACATGCTCAGATATCTAAAATAGAACACTGCTATTTATGTCCTGCATATATTATATCATACTGTCCATATTTCAAAATCCAGAGTTTTCAAGTTAAGCCCAAATGAGTAGATTTCAGACCACCGTTGGGAACAACATAGTTGATTTTAACAAAGCACCCAATGAACCAAACTGGTAGGCTAAAGATAAGCTTTGGCACAATATCTAGTAACTAATTTTCACGATGGATCTATTGGAAATTCATTTCCACAAATTATTTACCCTTTTCGTGATGATCCTTTGTAACAAGGATTTCATAGGCAACAAGTATACATTGCTGCAGAATTAATAGTAGCTTGCTGGCATCACTTGATTATGGAATCTGCTGTGTGCCTCAAAAACACTCTCGCCCATCAGGAAAGTAACGCCCCTCATAAGGGATACAGCTCAGAGTGGTCTTGCAAATGAATTGCAAAATAATCTTTTATAAGAGCTTGATGTTGTATATAAGCACCGTCTAAGTACACTGGCAGTCGCTATACATATTACCAAAGGGAAAAAAATACTTTATAAGCCGTTTACAGCTCAGAAACAGGGAATATCCTATACTTAAGTCTGTGATAGCACAGGCTCAATTGTTATTACTCCTTTGAAGTATCTGAGACAGTTCTAAGACCTACATCACATAATTCATAGATGAAAGTGACACATAAGAAATCATTTTTTTAATTTTTTTCTATCCTTGTATTTTGCCAAAAAGAATATTCTTTTATTTCTAATTCTTATTTGGAAAAGGCCACCCAGGGGACGTACACTTCTTGTAAAAAAGAATGAACTACATAGACAATTAAATTAGGCGCCCAAGTTGTATCAGAGCTACCTCCTGTTGCCAGAGAGACTACCAATGTTAGGAAGTGAGAAAGTGTCAGGTAAGGCTTACGCCATTACAAAATATGAATGAAGGAAACAAACCATAAATAGGCACCAAATATAGGATCAGTTGGAAATCAATTGGCAAAGGCATGGTGGCTCAGGGCCAAAATCTAGACTTGAAATTGGTCAACAAGGCGGGAGCAGAAGCGACAGATGTCTTCACAAAGGGTGGGAGAAATGACAGAAAATGCGTCAAAGACAATGGTGTGTATTGCTTATAATGCAATTTCTACAATTAAGGCATGAAGAAAAGGATAAATGGGAGAATTCATGATAAAGACAAAATGCTTTAGTCTGACGTAAAGCTTTCACTGTATATTGGATGAAGAATTTTATAATTTACAAGAGATCGCCTGAGATTATGGGATTTCCTCCAGTTGATGGACTAACGACCTGTGGAGACAACACACTGTGCATGAAGATTAAGAGGTAACGATCTGTTCAGCATTACAGTATACCTTCTTCAAGAATCTCCATACATGAGCGTGATCCCTGGGCTATAATAAAAGATGGTAAGGCTACCTTTCGATGACCTTCTGAGTGTCCAAAGAAAAATATCAACCATATTAAGATAGTTAACGCAGGAAACGTATGTGGACGGCCAGATACAGTGTTTATTTTAACTTTTAAATTTTAAATTTTAAATTTATTGCAGGGAAGGCCGACCATGGGACGGACACTTCCAAATATGACTCAGACGAGACAAAACTCAGTACCAGGTGAGGCACCCCAGAGAAGCGATGCTATCTCTTGTTGCCAGCGGGAACGCCACTTATGGGAAGGGGGAGGGAACGTGTGTAGGGGGCGTAGCCACTATTGAGCACGTGTGGAGGAAGGGGTCTGATTTGATGAACCAGACTGGGAACCAGGAGGAGACCAGCTGCCAGCGACGTGGTGGGAGATATCAAAAACATCACACTTGAAAGTGATCCACCAAATGAGACCGGAATCTGTGGACAGCTTCAGGGAGGGTGGGGGTGGATCCGGCGATGGCATCCAAGACAATCGTGTGGATAGTCCACATGGCGATTGCAACCACCAGAGCACGGAGGGAGGGTGGGAGGGGGAGGCCATTGATGAAGCAAACATATCTCTTGACAGACTGAAGGGATGTGTTTGATCCTGGCCTAGCAAACGTTGGACTTCACGCCATATTACTTTAGAGGTGGGGCACTTCTCCAGGCGGTGAAACAGCGTTCCATACTGGCCACACACGACACAGGATGAGTGTAAAGCATTAGAGCGCTCAGCTGTACGATACACCCGCCTCAGGCAGCGCCACACATGGGAGCGGACTTGAGGGTGCAACAGAGGATGGTGTGCGTATTTCCAGATAGTCTTTTGGGTCTCAGTGGAATAAGGGATGTCCATCATGTCCAGGTAGTCCACCCTGGATAGGACTTGGGGTCGAATGGGGATCACGCCATCATGGATGGGTAGCCCCTGTACCTCTTGTGTAAACTGAGGAGAGGGGCGGCCTCTTTGGGTTGTATGTCCACTAATACGAATTCTCCACTCTGTGCTTCGCATGGAGAGTAGGATTCGTTTGTAGTGGGTTTTGGTCCCGTGAGGACCTGTGGCTGATGTGTGTGATGCGAGGTATTTCATCAGGGAGTGGGGGTTTGATGGATTGTTGAGGCCCAAGGCTCGGGAGAAGTTGGAGCGGGCCGCGCGGGACTGGTGTTGGGATGGGAGTGTAGGAGCAGTGACGGCCGCAATCCAGGTGCCTAGGATCTTGGCGGCATGGGCTTTGAAGTCAAGTAGGCCCGTGCCACCATGATGATGAGGGCCAAACATGACCTCTAGCCGTCCTGGTGGAGGGCGGCCTGACCAAAGCCAACCTTGTAGCAAAGCATACAGGGATTTGAAGAAGCTTGGGGAGAAGGGGATGGCATGGGCTCCAAACCAGACTTTGGATAGGAGCATAGAGTTGGCAAGAACAACCCTGCCAGTGAGGGTAGTAGGGTGGGCTCTGAGAGAGGCAATTCGCTTCGTCACGTTGTCCAGTATATGGCCCTCCATTACTGCTGACGCGTATCCTCCTGCCTCCAACCACACGCCCAGATGGCGTACCGGTCCTATGTTAGGTCGCGGCACAAAGGGGAGCACCAGTGGAGCGGTGTGTTTTGAGTTAGTAAGGCGTGGACTTAGCGAGCAGCTGAGCTGGGTTGGGAACTACTTGCTGGGGCCCAGCAGTTCTGAAACCGACCAAGGAGGATGATTTCGGTTTTGGAGGCGTTCAGTGCCGCGTTGCTTACCCGGGAATATTCCTGGATGAGGGCTTTAAGCGCGCGTGCATCTTTATTATTATACACCCCCACCACGCAATCATCTGCAAATGCCATCATCTTGACTGGGGTTTGGCCTGGCACATGGACCCCAGTGAGTTGGGCATTCACATTTCACAGTAGTGGGTCAAGGCTGAAGTTGTATAAGAGTGGGCTCAGGGGGTCCCCTTGTCGCAGGCCCCTTTGAGGATGGACTACTTCCATTAAGAAACCTGAGCCGCGCACAGCCATTGTTGCAGATTCTGTGAGCAGCATCACCCAGTTAATGAAGTGAAGAGATAGGCAGAATTGATGGAGGCAGGCCCTAAGGTATTCCAAGTTTACTCTATCATAGGCCTTTTGTTGGTCCAAGAATACAAGTGCCCCAGAGGCTGTGGACTGACACACATTAGCCACAGAGTGCACGTTATTCCAAATTGACCTTCTGGGGATGAAACTGAATTGTTCTGGGGAGATGGTGGCAGATGCTACAGTCCCTAAACGGTTAGCCATGATTTTTGTTAAAATTTTGGTGTCTGTGTTTGTTAGAGAAATGGGGCGCCAGTTGGCTAAGTCAAGCCTATCCCCTTTCTTGAAGAGTGTGACTGTAAAAGCCTCATGTCCTCCTGGTAGGAGGCGCATTTCCAACAGGCTTTGGTTGAGTGAGGCTAGCAGCAATGGTGATATATATTTAAAATATTTTTTTGAGAACTCATATGGAATGCCATCTGGGCCTGGGCATTTTTGGTTTGGCGCACCGCGAATGGTAGTCCATAATTCGTTCAGAGTAATTAAATTCATTATTTCTGGGTATCAGAAAATGGTGCAGATATGAGCTCTGTCAAGAAATTCTGCCATTTCGGCCAGCTGAATTGGTTCAGCTTGGTATAACTCAGAGTAATATCTTTGCGTTTTGATTGCCACTTTGGCCGGTATGTCCACGATAGAATTATCTGATCTTCACACCTGTGTGCAGGCCACGCTCTGGCGTGGTGCAAAAATTTTTGAAGAAGTATGCGGTGCACTTGTTGCCTTTAGTGATGCGTGTGGCCCTGTATTGGACACAAACCCGATGTTTGTGTTGCCTTTCAAGTGCGTTGAGGTGGGCTGCTGCCTCCGCCCACTTCTGGCCCCATGCAGGGCTATATCCTGAGGCTGGAATGTTGGACTCCAAGTGGGCCAATTCTGCCAGCGCGCGCGATATAACCTCCAATGTGGCTCATGAGCATCTGGATGAGAGATGGCGATAGTGGCGGATGGTGTCTTCTTTGAAAGTTGCCCATGTGGAAATGGGGTCCACGCAAAAAGGTACAACAAATGCTTCCACCAAAGTTGCCTCTTCCACCCACACGGAAAATCCTGGCAACGCAAGCTCTGGGGGCAGATTTTGCACCAATGTGGGGCCTTTGCAACTGTGACGGGTAAGTGGTATGTTATCGAGACCAGTCAGTGGTTGGAGAATTCCATTTTCATTGTTTTGAAGTGGGAGATGTGGGGTTGGAATTTCGCCGGCGCTAGAATAAGGTCAATGCGGGTCATGGACCTTAATTGGCCATTGTGGATGTGGGGACGCATCATGTTTTCGAGCAGTGGGGCATGTTGCGGCAGCGCATCCATTAACCCAAGGGTGGCTTTTAGAACGCGTAGTTCTACATGACCCTGTGGGGCGTGGGGTGAGTGCGGCCACCAGTCCGTTGGTGAGGTTAGCCAACAGTTCATGTCGCCAATTAGGAAAGAATCAGGGGGTAGCGGGAGGGATTTGACTGACAAGAAAAATTCCTGACGCTCTTGTGCACTGTTTGGGGCGTAAATGTTGACAATTGTGTGTGCAACATCGGCCCATGAGAAGGTGACAATGAGAACTCGGTCATTTAGGAATGTTTCTGAAGATGTAAATTTGAAAAAATTGTTTTTCTAAATTAACACCCCACAGTGCTTTGACCAAAAGGATAGGGATGGTAGGAGCATTGTTTTCCAAGCATCCTCGGAACCTCGTGGACAGTGGGTTTCCTGGATGGCCAGGATATCCACGGGTAAATTGTTTTGTAAAAAACTCAGTTTCCTAGCCCGGGACAGGGAGGCCTTGAGTCCAGCAATATTCAGCATCCCTAGAGTGAAGGTTTCCCCCATCGCACCTTAGGTGCGAGGGGTGGGCCCCCTGGCCCACCAGCCTCTTCCAGGTCCCCACGGGCTTTCACAGCAGTGCGGGTATTAGCAGCAACGCTATCAGGGTTTTTGTTAATTTTTGCGGAAAGAGTCGCGTTGGCTTTGGCCTTCGCTTTTTGTTTTCCTGACGTTGGACGAATTTTTTGTGGTGTGGATAAGGTCAGTGCACCATCGAGTGGGGCAAAAAAATTTTTTTTGGTTGGGGTAGGTCCCAAGTCAGTTTCAACCAGGGCTTGGGTGCAGCGATTGGGTGAGATCAAATCTCCCATCAGATCCTCAGATTGAGTGGCCCATTCAGCTTGGGCCTCCCATTCTGATTGGGTGATGGATCCCGAGTTGCTTCCGCCACGAAGGTCTCCATGTCCTCCTGGCGTTGTGAGTGTGGGATGGTGGTGGTGACCTTGGCCGCTTCCTTGGCCGCGGTCCTATGGGCCTGCTTGGCCTTCTTCCGCTCCTGCGGGGAGATGGGCTTTACCAATAGGTAGCAGCCTTGTGCTCCCCACGGGAAAGCCTCTTTGGTGCTTGCGGTTGGTTCGTAGTGCGCCTCTCCGCTGGCCATGGCCACTGAGGGGTGCTCTTGGAATGTAACGCCCTCTTTAATGGGGCACGCGTGTGCCTTATGGCTGAACGCGTCACAGTGGGTGCAAATGGGGGGCGCGCTGTCCACGTTTACCCATAATGGGTGGGTGGTGTGCCCTGCGATATCAATAAAGGTGGAGTGCGGGATCTGGGTTAGGTCCTTCGCGATCTCCTCAGTTGGGGTCAGAACTGCGATGGCTTTGCCGGTGCACAGGTGTGGCATCAGCGTGAAACATTGCATTTTGAAAGATTGTATTTCGCCATATATGGCGAGACCATCTTTCAGGTGTTGCTCCAAAATGTCACGTTTTACCGTAGTAGGCAAAAAGTAAAATGTGAGGAAAATTTGGTTTGATTTTGTCCATCTGGTGCATTTAGTTTTGATGACCCGTTGCCCTTCGGGGAGGTTGACCACTACGCGCACCGCTGCAGCCTCATCTGCTGCTATTTTGCTTTTAAAACCTAGGTCCAGCCAACCGCGTGACATGGAGTGAGGTGCAACGTACACTGCGGTCAGGAAAATTTTGTGTACATCTTCACAAAATTTTTCCCATAGGGTTGTTTTTTAAATGCCCAGATACACATGGATCTGAATTCCACCGACGAAAGTGGCTGGGAATGTGGCGTATTGATGTACAGGTTGCATCCTGCTTGCCACGCGAGTATCTCCAGGGAAATTGTGACCGCCAGTTTTTTTAGATTTTTTTCTATTCCGCCGGATTCTCCAGGGCGTTTTCGAATGTTAGAGGCCGCGGGCCTTCTGCCTGCTCCTCTTGCCTTGCTTGCCCAACTGCTCCCAGACATGGGCGCAGACTAATCCCCTATATGAGATTATCAAACTAGATTTAGTCTTGAATTGAATGGGTTGCAAAAGTGTTTGCAACGAGAAAGAAAAGTGAGTGTCAATAAGCTTTCAGATATAGTGTTTATTAGTTCAACTTTTTTTAAACCTTCATGAATGTAAAGGAGAGCAGGGAGACCCCACTAAGAGCGATGCTGACACAGATGCGGAACCTCTACTCTGATCTCTGAATGTCAGGAGCATCCTCTTTGAAGTGATCAGGAGCATTATAAGAACCTGGTTAAGAGGTATTGGAAGCCATATAGTTGGGCATAGAATTAGTGTGCATAGATTGTGAATGTAAAGAGCATAGTCTAAGGCGGATCATGTCACATGGTACCTATGCTAAATATGGAGTATGATTTTAGTTGCCAGGGATTTTCAAGAGCCAAATATATAAAAGCAGATTCACATAGTTTATAAGTACCATACCTCCACTTTGACGTGGTCCAAAAGGAAGACAAGAAGATCAAGGGGATGGCGGCCTATTTATACCCACCCTTGGATGAGAGCATTAATTTGTAGCAGAGAAGGAGGGCGAAAAGGTGATAACATTCACAGCAAACAAGATTGATGGACATAAGTAGTGATTTGACTACAACTATCCAGCCAATCAAGCTAGCTTTCTGGACGCTGAGGAAGGCTATGCGCTTGGTCATTTTGTTAAGAATGTGGTTCTCCGTCATTATGGTGGTGTATACACCCAACTCAAACCATACCCCCAGGTGAATGAAAAAGCCCAAGGCAAGTACAGAAGCAAATTTAATGCACAAGAGGGACAATATGGGAAGACACCCATGTCAAGCAAATGAAAGGCCAAGAAGATTATATTTGATAGAAAGAGGCGCCAGATGCCCATTGAGTTTGGTACCTGCCAAGAATAATGCTCTCTTACTTATTTGCATTGCAGAATGTATTACTAACACTGGAGTACGCCTGTATGGTAGACACAAGGTTGAAAGCATCATAGCTATCATAAATATTGTCCACACAATCATCAGCAGATGCCAGTATACCAACCGGTGCCTGGTCTTGCACACAAACTCCTTTAAAAAGTGCATTTGTTATGGAGGAACGGGTCAAAGCTAGAGGTGTACAAAAAAGGATTAAAATGTCACTTTAACAAATACCCTCTGTGGACAAACCAAATCAGATCTGAAACCTGAGCCACAAACTGCCAATGTGGCTAAATTGGACAGCAACATTACCCAATTGATAAATTAAGATGGAAGTTGCAACTTGTGGAGGCAATCCTTAATATAAGTCCAGTTAACCTAGTCATAAGCTTTTTGTTGATCCAGGAATACAAGTGGAACTGTGGCAGTGGTTTATAGAATTTGATACTGTAAAAATGTTTTTACAAGTGTTTATTCTGGGTATGAATTAATTTAAGGAGGGGATGTCACTTCAGAGGCAACTTCGTCAAGGCGCTTAAATATTTTTGCTATAAATTTTGGTATCAATGTTTTTTTTGAGATAGTGCGCTAGTTTGCTAAGTCCAACATATTACCCTTTTTGTACAAAATTATCATATATGTCTCTTGGCCGCCAGGAAAGAGGAATTTCTTTAACAGAAATTTAATCATAGAGGCAAAATAAGGATGGATAAGCTAAATATTTCTGGAAAAACTCATTAGGGATTCCAGCAGGGCCTGGGGTTTTCCTGTGGGTTGCAACCACAAAAAGTCAGCCAGTTTCTTATTGTAATATTTAACTCAATAAATTTGGTTATTGGTGACAGTGCGAACTGTGCACTAGTGGGAAATGAGTTGCTTCTAGCAGGCATGACAGGTTTGGACATGTACAACTTGATTATAATTTGTGTATTTTAACACACACCTCCTCTAGTATATTTGCAATAAATTGTCTTCCCGTCAAACCTGGGTACAGGCCAGGCTTGTTTTAGGAAAGAAAATAGAGGAAAGAATATCCAGAACATGTCACCATGCCATGATAGTATTGGCTTTATAATGAACACTAATGTGTTGGTAGTGTTCTCTTAGCAATTTTGTTTAAGTGGGCGGACACCATATCCCGCTTATGGCTCCATGCAGGGATGTAACTTGGAGCAGGTACATTGCATTCCATTAGATCCACTTTCACTAAAGTGCACATATTAGCAGCTGAGGCATCACGATAGCTTTGCAACAAAATTTTGGTATGCATTGGTTAATGTGCGTGACTTAAAAGCGGCTCCTTTGGTGAGAGGATCAGTGCTGAAAGGAGTCATAAGTTTCTGTGCCCAAGATGGATATTCAACCCAGCTAGAGAACTCTGGTAAAAAAGGGATTGATCAATTGAAAGCTTACTTCATTTGTGCCTGTGCAGATGGGACTGGTAGAGTAAAAAAATACCAAAATGAGTCAGTGATTGGAGAAATTAATTTTCTGGTGGTAAACTGGATTTCTGATGATGATAGACCAGAAGTTCAATAATGAGGTCTACTTGTGACATAGATAAAACTGCGCATTATGTACATAAATGCAAGTCATGTCAAGAAGGGAAAAGTGTTTAGGAAGGTAGCCATAAAGACCCATGATAGCCTTCTGGACGTGAAGTTCAACGTGGCCAGCGAGGGTTCATTATATAAGGCCAACAGTCTGTTTTTGGGCTTTCCTGACGGTCCATGCTCTAACTTAAAGGTATTGTGGGAGAGGGGAAGGAGGGAAATGTCAGAAAATATTCCCAACAAAATTGTGCAAAGGTTGGACATAAACACTAGAAATTGTGTGCACCTCGTTGAACCATTAGAAGGTAACATATTCTATAAAACCATTTATAAAGTTCATTAAGAAATAAATCTATAGTTGCAGCTCACCTGTGCTAGCACCCCCACAGTGCTGAGATCATAATGACATAATAGCGAGAAGCTTGCGTGTCCATTCCTCCTCTTTTCCTTGCAGACAATGGGTTTCCTTTATTGTTAGGATGTCCATGGGTAGCTTTCGCAGGAAACTAATTTTCTTGGCCCAGGATGGAAAGGCCTTGAGTCCCACGGTGTCCAACGTCCCTACTTCTAATGAGACTCCTGGCGTGCCTCAGGAGCAATTTGGAGGATCCCCTGGCCTTAACCATCTTTTTCTCCATAGACACCATGGTGTCCCCACTGCAAGTACCATACTGGTGTGCAGGGACTAGAGTGTATTCAGCAAACTTCTAGGATGCAAACTTAATCAGGTTTTTAGTTATGAAAGGTAAGGTTTTTGTTGTGGTACTCTTGTAATTTTTCCCACCTTCAAATGCAGGCCTTTAAAGTTCTATTTTAATGTCAAAGTATTCATTAGATTTAATAAATTAACTATATATTTAAGAAAAAATTACTTTACTATGAAATTTGTAATACTATTTATAGTAAAAAAAGTATCATAGATAAAAAGCTAAAAACGTCATGGTTAATAAAAGTAAAATAAGATGGATCAGGATATCAAGTATAATCTAAATCATGTGGCAATCTTTCTTAATCCCATAAGTGGTACACTAAGATTCGTTAACTGATTATTGATTAGTAATTTCAGTGTGAATGATAAGAATCATTTGTTGCTTTATAATAAGTTTAAAGCCTAATAAATAAGTCAAATGATAAACTATATTAAAAAATTGAAGTATAATTAGTATTAACTATAATTAAATAATTAATACCAGGTTGAGGCTTCACCCTCAATAATTGAAATCCTGACAGGTATACTGTGGTGTTACCACAATAGGATTATTTATTTATGTTATGGTTAGTTGAGGATCTCAGTTCTTTTTAATACACAGGTTACATGTGATGGCGTGCAAAGCCCTGGCTGGTGTGCACTAAAACCCCAAATCAGATTGTCTGAGGGCTGAGGGTTGGTGCAAACTGACTGGCTGCTGGTTTAGGATTCATAATATTAATAATCTTAACCTTGTCAGCCTAAATCTGGTCATCTTAGATGAAGTCAACACTGGGGCCGCCATCTAGGCTAATGCATTATAGTCTATTTAGCCTGCTTACGTTCATGTGGGGATAATAAATTTAGTTTAATATATTGACTTGTTTTGCCCTAGTGAGAGGTGACAGTAGTGCCAAATACTCTTTTTTGGTCAATATCAGATTTCTTTTTGTTCAGAGACATACTCATACTTACTCACGCCTACTTTGAAAGGTCAAACATAGACTTTATGTCCAATTGCCTAAAAGTGGTTGGAGATAGGTGGTGTACTGTCTACTATAGCCCATTAAACTTGATACTTATTCCTTTTCAATTATGAGGGTAGTAAAATGGGGGATTAAAGTTAATTTGCTATGGTTTCTTTTATCATGGTTATTACCATGATAGCCTTTACATACTAATGAAAGACATAAGGTAAAGTGTTGCTTTTCAAATAATTTAGTGTCATGTAATTGGAATGAACAGCATGGAGGTGCTGCCTGATGCCATTTCAAGCCACCTTTGTAGGAAGGTTTGAAAGAAAAAATACGTCTTTGACTATAATCGCCATGTACAATTGTCTCAATTACCCGTTGCCCCTCAGAGAGGTCAACAAAGATGCAAGCATTGCAGCGTCATTTTCTATTCCGCAATTTTGAAACCCAAGTATCACCCATGGGGGGTTTCAGGACAAGGGATATGTGATCTAATTCTTTCTAATTGTTTCAGATATGACAAAGAAAGGGGCGTGAGGACATTTATTTCATTAAACTTTAAATACAAAACTTATTAAAACTTTAGTAGATTTTCGATTTTACTATCTTTGCTGTTATGATAGTGGCAACCAAAAAGTGGTAGTGAAATAGTTTAAATTAAGGAAATAATAAAATTTTTTTGGGAATCAGGTGCGTTTATCTAGTGGAAAATACCAAGCGCATCCAAATAAAATTTATAGTCAATTCTTTCTTTGGTGTTTCTGAAGCATCATAATGAATTAATCTTTATTTGGTGTTTTTTCCTAATAAATGCTATTAGCCAATACTTTAATTTAGGTTTAAATCCCGTTATTGGAGATAATTGAACATTCAATCTAAACTAAGATCCTAACAATGACCCCTTATATATATTTTCTTAGGTGTGTAAAGGGCTTGTGAGACAGACATGCAATTTATTCTTTACAGTACCCTGGGCACCCTCCAACTAGCCTGATAGGCAAAAGTTTCAACTAGTTGTCTTTAAGAATAGTAGAGTTTGAGCCTTTTATGTCTAGATTCTTAGTTGGGTTATTCCCAAGGCCTGAATCAGGAAATTAGTTTTAAAATAAGCTGTTGGCCATAAGAAATGGTAAACTATGATGTTTCAAGTTTAAAGTAACTAGGACATTAGTTTGGTTAGCCTTGAGATTCAAATAAGTGATTAGAGTGAGAAATTAATCTGGCAACTATAAGTTATGTTCAAGCTATTTAATTATAATTGGATCTGATCCACATTTTGGATTTTGTTGCAAAACCTAATTCTATGTGGCAGCTTCTTGAAGATTAAGATTTGAGTATTAACTGCCAATTCAGCCAAGGTTAATAAATTAATAATGGTTTAAATTGGCTAATCTGATTGAAAATTCATTTTTTCCTTTCAATTGGTTAGATCAAGTTGTTTCAAATAGTTGGCGATAATTGAGAGAGGCTAAGATGAAAGTATTAAATGATAAAGAAATAGAATAAGTTAAAGTGGTAAAAGAAGGTGTTTTGCTCTCAAGTACACTTAGAACATCTTGATCAATTGAATTCTGTGGATTTTGGGAGCATCAGAAGAGGAAAATAATTCTTGAGCCATAATATTAGGTTTGGCTGTTCTAACTTTTTGTCAAAATAGAGATAAATTTCAGTTCAGGTAAGAAAAGTGGCTGTAAGGCATTTGAGTCAGTTGTTTTATCATCAGAACAGCAATAAGCCTCGATGTAGAGGAATGAGAAGGGTGCTGAGAGATTTGGTTTGGCTTCTTGAGCAACATAGGGTTCTTTTGCTTAAACAAGACAAGTTTAGTTTACTTAATCCTAGTTATTTCAGACAAGGGATAATACTATGACGCTTATTTTATATCTGCAAAAAGCTCTGATTATATTCTTTTAAGAAGCTTCAATAACTGCTCAATTATTGTAGAGATGTTTTAATGGTAAATAAACATCTTTAGAAACTATTGCCTTCAATTAAGCTAAGCTTCCAAGAAGCATGGTCATCACTGTCCCATACTAGATTAAGCTTCCTGTCAAAAGCCACAGTATTGATAGGCCATTCAATTTCTCAGTTTCACCTAGATATTGAATTACTCATATCAAGTAGCCCTATATATAATTCTTTAGTTTTGAGGACTTCATCCTTAAAGCTTTTGTTCATTTCAAAATAGTTTATAAAGCACATATTAGCAGGAAAATTTTTTAAAGTTGAGCCATCTTTAAACAAATAGATATTTTTACAAAATGAGCGTTTTACTTTCAGTGATTCTCAGAAGTTACCTGGCATTAGCTTTAGTGTTGATAAAGTTTTTCAGGGGCTCAGGAAGATCCTATAAGAAAGCTCCAAATTTTTTCAGTATGAGGGGAATTAAATTAAGCATTCATGAAATATTTCAGACTCTAAAGACCAGGGAATAACTTTTTCTTTAAACTTTAGGTCAGAAAATTACCCAAATGAAGGTATTACCATAATTGCTGAGATTAGGCTTTAATTAACTGGGAATAGCAGACTGATTAATTACCTGTTTTCAGTGTTATTATAAAGCTTTCAATTAGCTATCCCATTTTTCTTTTTTTGAGCTATTTTAAAGGATCTGCCAGATATGGGAGTACCAGAAAATTTTTCAAAGTAATTGGAGCTCTTTACTGACAACTGAAGCTGAAAATAATTGAGAAAAGTTACATTACTTATTTATTAAGGGTTGCCAGCATAATAAATAGCAAGGATTTATAATGGATATTGTAGAAGTATACTTAAAATTCTACTGGGGATAATTCTAAGAGAATTGATTATTACAGGGATACCAGCTTTATTGAGATTTAACCCTAGCGGCTTCAGTGACAGGGATTTAAGGTGTGACAAAGAATTGGGGTAGGAGTTTCTTGAGAAGTTGTCCATAGTTTAGTTCTGTGGTGCAAGTCATATTTGTGAAAATTTCTAGTAATAACAGCAGTGGAATTCATAAAACTAGTATTGTTTTATTGAAGCTCTTGGCTTCTACTTTATATTTTATCATATTCATTTGAGGAATAGTGATCATATTAATGCCCTTCTGTTGCAGCATTGGTTATTAGCTCCTGTGCAGTCTTACTCTGGATCATACCTCTTTAGGATGCCATCTGATCAAATTGCGACCGTGGTGCTCACTACAGGGGCCAACTGATTCAACTCAAGCAGCAATAGTATATGGATTCATGTCTGGTTTATAATTACTTCTATCAACACCTTGTAGGGTTCAAAAAGAACTACAGTGTCAAGAAAATATAAACCTCTTCAATGAACCTTCTCACTTTTCTATGATTGCGCCATCCTAATCTGAAAAATCCAGGAGATATACAGCTGGCTTCCTGACTGGCGCTTGTTTTGGCTCAACATGGAAGGTCAATGAATGTTACCTCCAATAATCTCCATCACATTATGGAGTAACCTTTTTGAGTATACCTCTTCTATTATGGAGATACCATAGAGAACTTTATGAAAATGTTATAATCAACAGGATCACGCTCATTGGTATGAGCTATACATGGTCAGCTTAGATGCTACTACCACCAGCATCTCGAGATGCATCAACTCACAAGGAATTTTGGAGTACCTAGTCACATATGTGCAACCTTTAATCTTGCAGCTACTGAGAGCGCTGTCTTGCCACAACATAGATTTAGACTTGATGCAATCTGTGCAGTCTCAACAGAGTGACAACTTCATTTAGCCTGAGCGCCTTGACCTAGTATATATGAAAGCTAGGAGTGTGGTTGTCAATTCCATACTCTCGTTGATGCCATATATGGTCATATGATACAGTTAATGCCTTGGCTAAACCAGGAGCTCCGCGTGTTATAGGGAACAGCTGAACTGCTAAGGCCTTACTTTGAAATAAATCAAAAATATTACCATGTTGAGAAAAAGAGAAGACCATTTCATGAATGAGGTAAATGACTAGGTGTTAAGAATTAATACCACTCTAGAGGTTTCAGATATCATGTCAATAACTGGAGTGTAGGTCACTGACTACACCAACTTGGTAGCCATAGACCTTGGCCAACTCTGTGGAGAATGGAACAATGGTTCCACTAAAACCCTGAGTACCTTGTTCCTTAGGTCCGCCAAAAAAGAAAGATTACTGGATTGATTAAGCAAGTAGAGGTACTTGGTTACGCAACTGAGCTCAGTTTGCAACCTTTCAATTTGTTAATTTGTGGAATATTATAATTTTTTAGGATCAAATTGGAGACTAAGCATCAATCCAGTGCTGAGTTTTTTCTGGAATAAACCTCTTTGTTAAAACCAACTTGTTGACACATTCCATCAGATCTGTGAAACTAGAGACTAGAACTCCTGATTACATAGAAGTCATGACGTTGTAGTCAAACGAATTTATACTTTGAGAAGAAACTAGCCTCAGAAAAGGGATACCATCGAGATTTGCAGTGTAAAAAAATATTAAAAAAAGATGCCAAAAAATAGCGTTGTAAGCGCATTTGAGAAAGACAGAAAGAACTTTTGAAGAGCTTTTATCAAACCAGGATGGTGAGGAGAGCTGGTTCAGGGACATTATTAGCTCTGGAGAATTTGCTACGGTTCTCTTAGCAAGCTCCTTCCAGTTGTTGCTGTAATCCTGACTGAAGAACACACTACCCATCAGAAGACTGCAGCAGAACTGAGATCTTCCATATGACCCATATAGTTCCCATATGAGTGCTACATCCACCAGATAGGATTTAACTCAATTCAATACTAGAGCATGCAGATCATAGTGAGAAGAGAGAGTTTATGTTGATAAGCTTCCCCCTCACAACTAAGATGACAATATTCACGAATTTTAAGCTCTTAAAATTTGACATCAAAGGTGCCTAAAATGCCAGAAGGATAAACTTTATATCTTCGCTTTAGTTGTTGAGAGTGCCGATCAGGTCACTTGGTACATAAATTACAGCTAAGTTACTTACCAGGAAGTCAATGACAAGGTGTTAAGCCTGTCTGAAAGGCTTATAAAAATAGCTAAGGAGAGCCAATTTAATGATAATTGGATTTTAGCAGAATGAAAAGTTGACAGAGTTTGCTAATCAATTTACTTTGAGAGCACATGTCTTGATAGGGGTGGGGACATAATCTCATACTTTTTAGCTTTGTGATGAACTTTAGCAGTAAAACCCCACCGTGAGATTTTTTTTTCATGAATGCCCCTGTTATGCAAGGGGATATCCCTTTACTAATATTTTAGCTGCAGTGACTGTAAGCGACGTTTAGACCATTTAACTTGGACTAGAAAACACCATTGACTGCCAATGTCCCTCATTCTTCAAGTGGGATGCCACGCCCGGCCTATAATCCTCTATTCACCACACAGCGATCCTATGATCCTCTGTGCAATCCATGGTCAACTTGAAATCTTCAGACCCGCCCTCAGATGTCCTAAGATACTTCGCCCAACCCTCAGAATGGATCTTTTAATGACACTCAGGGACATGATTCCTCTGGAATGAAATGTTATAGATGCAGACAACAGGGACATTTCCTATAAGATTCCCACCAAGCTGAATGTCCATTCTGTGAAGCCAAATTATTAAAAATAGGGAAAAGAATGAGAGTAGTAGAAATGGCCCTCTACTTCCGCTGCCCTAACTTCATTTGTGAATCCTGAACCCAACAAGCTTCTCTTTATAAGACTCCATGACCCTAATGACGTACTTATTTAGAAGCAAACTACTGACAATCAACATGTGCTGACCTGATAACAAGCTAGAAGACAGCATTGGATGAGGCCCACTAGGTATTTAAAAACCCTAAGCCTACCAAATATTGGAGCGAAATTTGGAGGACAGGCACTAGCCCTCTTTGGATGTGCCATCACAAGAAGGAATAAATGTCGCCATTTTGTAAAGATGATCTCCAAGTAGAGATCTTTGATTAAGCCCAGCATCATGCGCTTCCTTAAAAACAAAACTTTGGATGTAGGCTTATCTTACAATCTGTATTTTTCTTAATCTTATTGTACTTATTGTAATATTTTTTGTGGGAAAACTTAAATTCGTGTGAACATAGACACTAAGCACCTGTCAACATAGTATCAACGAAGTTGGTGGCATGACTACCATTGAAACCCAATGTGGATCATTAGATGGTATATGGGATGGCTGAAGTAGATTGCACTTCCTTGGAAGCAGCGCATAGTTCACTTCCTCTTCAAATTGGGCCAATTGCTGTCTCTCACTGACTATTGTACTGCCAAATCACAACCACAGCATGTTGATATTGGAGCAGCAGTCATGCGCCGCTTTGGTTCACTAGTTAACATGGCAGAGTAATAATTTGATGTTCTTGGACAACGGATCTTGGTTTACTTCACCTCAAGTGGGTGCCAAAGATTTCGCCTGAATTGGTCAAGCTACCCTTTCATACCAAGTTGAGGTAATTCATAAATACTATTGGCAACTTAAGAGGAGGACCAAGGTCCTCCCCAACCATATATATGAGTATAAAGGTTAAGCCTACAATCTGCAAGTGCCTTAATGACACTATTGGTCCACCAAGTTATATATTGGGAATAGAGATTAAAATGGATGCCAATAGGGGCTGTACATGGAGGTCTTTGGACCCTATAAGCAATCCCGCCTTTAACCCCATGTGGCCCTAGGTATCCTAGTATCTGTACACAGGGAGATTAAAGTGTTGCTAGAAAACTACATAATGTGCCGCTGATGGTCCAGAGGCATCAGGTGGTGGCATATCTACACTTGACCCCTGCTGATGAGGACCTTTGTTTCCACAAATTTGGATTTTGGAAGAGTTTTGCCTTCACACTGAAATTTTGTCCATCATAATTGGTCGTGGTCCCCCAAGAAAATTGGTTAGGGTTATTGGAGGAGCAAAAAGATTGAGCAATAGCATTATTTGGAAAAGTTAAGAGGTATTCGCCTCCAAATACCATACTTTGGGATGCGCACATGATGTCATCCCTCAGTTGGATACTAGAGACCACCTCCATCTGTTCCTGACTGATCAATTGTTTATAAGTTGTGGAGGAAGTAGTTTTCAATGAGATAGGGAAGCTGCTGGAGCAGAGGATTTTGGAGCTATCCAAAAGACCCTGGGCTTCTCTATGTTGATTGTAAAAAAACAGAACCAAGTGTAAATTATTGATTACTGGTAACTTTTAAAAATATCACAAAAGGACTTGTATCCGCTGCTCATAATTGACAATGCTTTATAACGCTTTAGCGTCGCTCTCTATCTTTTGGCTATGGATCTTATATCAAGTTACTGGAATTCAGGTTGCTCAAGGCGGAGAAAGAAATCTTCGTGATAATCACCTCTAAGCAGTTTTTTGGTCTACTGAAATTCTGCAGGGGCTCTTTAATGCCCTGGCAATGTTTAAGAAGGCATGGACACCATTTTGGGGGACTGCAAGCAATTGTGCATCCTTATTTACCTCAATGACATCAATTTCTTCTCATGGATGTTTTCAGATAACTTGAATCGTTTGAGAGGTGTTCCGCTGACTCACAGCGGCCAAAATAAAGATTAAGCCCACAAATTCCACTTCATCAAGGAACTGCTTTAATATCTGGATATCATGGTATATACCAAAGGAATTATTACTCAACTGGCTAAGACAGAGGCTATCAGTAAGTTGACTAATAAAATAAATACATGATATTTACATATTTTTAGGCATGGGTGGTTACTAATGATTCATTATTTCAAATTTCTGCTGTATTGGGGTCCCTCTCTTTGAACTTCTAAGTAAGGAAACCAAATTTTTATGAATGAACTGATGTCATAGTGACTACATTAATTTTTGGATGCATTAATCAATGAACCAGTGCTGCAATATTAAAACTTTAAAAAATAATTTATTATTCAGATTGACGCTTCCATTTCCACTGTAGGAGTGGTACTTTCCCAACTGGTGACAACAGTGTGGATCACTATTGGAATTTAGCATTAACATAAGGTTGGGTCTCCGCTGATTAGCCAGGATGATGATATGGCGATCACCAGCCCTTGCCAGCCACCATCATTGACACATCCCTTGCAACAAGTTTGTAAGCAACAGCACCCTACACAATGGCGCAGCCAAGAAACTTACTATAGGTAGTGTAGCGCTATTTTTAGGCCCAGCGCCCAACACCCATCTTTGCCTCTCTTGACCTGGTCGCCTGGAGACTACTCAAAACCAACTCTTATGGTGCCAGCCCTCACTAAGTCATACATTTTTCACTCATTGTTAGGGTTTAATCCTCACAGGTCTTCCTCACTTCTTGGGGTGTTTAAGTGGTTGGACAGACCACTCTGCATCTTAATTGCCCAGAGGTGCCCATCCTCTAGTGATCCCCTTTTCTACTTACAAACCCATAAATAAAGGATAAACAATTAGGTAAATAAATACAAAAGGGTAGATGGAAGATACTTTTAAATTTTTAATTTATTAATTTATAAAAACTTTATTTGAGGAAGGCCAAGCATGAGACAGACACCTCTGATATGTAAGCTAACAAGCACTAATATAGACTAGATGAACCTCAGAGAAGCTAACGCTTTCTCCTGTTGCCAGCAGGAACGCCAGATAAAGGAAGGGGGTTACCGTGGGTAGATGCCTGAGCCACTATTGAGCATGTATTAAGGAAAGGGTCTGAAGTTATGAACCAAACCGGAAACCAGCATGAGACCAACTGTCGTTGATGGGATGGTAGGTAGCCAAACAACCATTCTTGAAAGTGGTCCATAAGGTGAGACTGGAATCGGCTAACAGCTTCCTAGAGGGTGGGAGTTGAGCCTGAAATGGCATCCAAGTCAACTGTGTGGAAGGTCCACATTGCAATTGCTACCATTATGGCTTGGAAGAGAAGGTTGTATAGGAGGATTCAGGGACAAGGCGAAGATGTCCTTAGAGAGGCTGAAGGTCTGTGGTTGAGCCTGGCATAAGAAACGTTAACCACACGCCAGATCACTTTTGTTGGGGGACACTCTTCCATGCGGTGGAACAAAGTTTTGTATTTGTCAAAAACATAACACATGAGGACTGTGATGCGTTGGATCGCTTGGCAGTATGGTATACCCATTTAAAGCAGCGCCACACATGGGAATGAACATGTGGCTGCAAAAGAGGGCGATGGTCATACCTCCAGATGGCTTTCTTGGGTTTCTATGGAGTAGGGAACCCAACATGTTCAGATAATCCACCCTAGCCATGACAGTGGACCTCCCAGGTATCAATCTGTTCTGAACAGCTTAGCCTTGTACTTCCTGTGTGAAGTGAGAGTAGGGCGACTTTTTTTGGCAGTGTACCCACTGACAAAAATTCTCCACTCAGCACTCCACATGTAGAGGAGAATTCGTTTGAAGTGGGGCGGCGTCACATGTGGGCCCACAACAGAGGGATGTGAGGCAAGATAATTTAACAGAGTATGAGGGTGAGTATGATTACTGAGGCCCAGGCCGTGGGAAAAAAAGGAGTGGGCCATGCGTGACCAGTGTTGAGCTGGGAGTGTGGGGTTGGTGACTGCAGCGATCAAGGTACCAAGTATTTTGGCGGCATGGGCCTCAAAATTGAGCAGGTTTAAACCACCACTATGGTAGAGGGCCAAACAAGACATCCAGGCGCACTGGAGGGGTGCATCCTATACAAAGCACTTTCTGAAGGAGGGCGTTTTACGATGAGAAGAAAGATGGGGTAAAGCGATATCATGTGTCAAGAACTAAACTTTAGACAGGAGCATAGAGTTGGCCAGCACAACCCTGCCTGGGAGGGAAGTTTGGTGGGCTCTGAGGGTGGCGATGCGCTTTGTGACATTGTCCAAATATTTTGCTCCATCGCTGGTGATGCGTACCCTCCCACATCCAGCCACACATAAAAATGGCGTACCAACCAGCAGTGGGTCTTGGCACAAATGGGAGCAAAAGCGGGCCTGTATGGGGTAGGTGGGAAAGCAAGCTCGTGAGTTAGCTGCAGAAGCAGGTTGGACACGGGGTGAAGGTGACTAGTGGGCTTAGAACTGATCAAGGAGAATGATTTTGTTTTGGAAGCGTTAAGTGAAGCGTTACTTATCGTTGAGTAAACCTGGATAGTAACATCAAGCGCGTGTGCATCTTGGCTATTAGACATCTCAACCACACAATATCAGAAAACGGCAACATCTTAACAGGTTCTTGGCTATGCATATGGACATTAGTTAGGAGGGCATTCACGTTCCATAAGAGTAGATTAAGGCTGAAGTTATAGAAGTTTGGGCTCAAAGGGTCCCTTAGCGGAGGACCCATTTAGGCGAACTACATTAGTGAGGAAGCCATGGCCATGCACAGCCAATATGGTAAATTCAATAAGCAACATCACCTTATTAATAAAAAGATGGGGGGTGAAACTTGTGAAGGCAGGCTTGAGGTAATCCAAGCTGACTCTATCATAAGCCTTTTGGTGGTCTAAAAAAACAAGTGTCCCAGTAGCCATGGATTGGCAGACGTTGGCTTCAAAATGTAATTTGTCCCATATAGATCGCTTGGGGAGAAACCAAATTTCTCATAGGAAATGATATCAGAGGCTACTTCCCCTTAGGCTTTGGCTATAATTTTAATAATATTTAGTATCTGTGTTAGTAAGCGAAATGGGGCGCGGTTGGCCAAGTCCAGCTTATCCCCTTTCTTAGAAGGCGGTATTGGAAAAGCCTCCTGGCCCCCAGGAAGGAGTCACGTTTCAAGAAAAAACTGATTTTTGAGGAAAGCAGCAAAGAGGAGAAGTTAACTAAAATTTTTCTTGTACTCTCATAAGGAATCCCATCAGGACCTGGGAAATCCTGTGGGGTGCACTGCAAACAACATACCATAGTTCATACTGAGAAATTAAATTCACCAACTATGGATAATGGGAAATGGCGTGGATATGTGCACTTTTTAGATATTCTTCAACTTTGGTCAGCTTGACTTGATTGGATTAATATAATTTTGAATAAAGGTTTTGAACTTTGATTGCCACTTTGGCCGACATGTCAGTGATGGAGTAGTCTGGATGCCTCACCTGTGTGCAAGACAAGCTTTGTTGCAGTGCGAGGAACTTTTGGAAAAATAGGCGGAGTTCATGTCACATGCCATTATATTCTTTGCTTTATACTGTACACAAACGCAATGTTTGTGTTGCCTTACCATTGTGTTAAGGCAAGCGGAGACTTCTTCCCACTTGCGACCCCAAGTTGGGCTATTGCCTTCAGAAGAAACGTCAGACTTTAGGTGTCCATCTCTTCAAGCGTGCAAAAAATGACCGCTGAGTCAGCCTGGGATGATTCAATGATAGGTGACATGCCTTGTGGATGGTGTTCACATTAAAGGTTAACCAGGTAGAAAGGAGGTCTGCACAGAACGGTGTGGTGAACTCCAGTGCCAAAGTTTTGGTGCTCACCCATAAGGAAAACCTTGGTGACGTGATCTTAACGGAATGAAGGTTGCACCACTTTGGTGCCTGTGTAGCTGGGTTCACCAAAGAGAATGAAATTGACGCCAACCTATGGTCAAAGGAATTGATTTTTTCTCATCACATTGTGTTTAAAATTAGACCAAAAATTCAACGGGGCAAGAATAAGGTCAATGCTGGACATAGACTTCAGAGGAACATAGTGCACATGGGGATGAGACATGTTGGGGAGCAGCAGTGCGTGTTTAGATAGGGTATTAAACAGCCCCAAAGTGGCATTTAGAATGCGAAGTTATACATGCCTCTGTGGGGTAGTAGGCGCAGATGGCCAGAAGTCGGTGGCCAGGTCAGCCCAGCAGTTCATGTCGCCTACCACAAATGGGATAGGAGGAAGGGAGAGGGAAGTAACGGTTGAGAGGAATTCCTGGAAAGCACACACAGGTTAGGGCATGAAGATTAACAAAAGTGTGCACTTCGTCATCCCACAAAAAGGACACTACAAGCACATGACCATCGAGGTAAGAATGCTTAGAAATAAATTTAAAATTATGGGATGCACATATAAGCACCCCACAGTGCGGCAACCAAAAAGAAAGTGAGGGTGAACGTTGAGGAGATGAACACCTCTGGCATCATAAACAAAGAAAACCCCCATTATATACCTCCCTTTGCCCTATGTCGCTGATGCTCCCGCCCTGATGCTGTCCACCATGGTCCACCTGTTAAAGCTGGAACCAAACAAAAGCTTTCCCAAAGCTTTCTCACCTTCTGGTATGGCTTCCTAGGCTCTTAGCTTAGGTCCATATTAATTTTTTATTTATAAATATTTCTTTGTTTGTCCCATTTGCAAATAAAGATGCTTAGTGACTCCGCCTTTTTGGTTTGGGCACCACTAGTGCTAAAAAAGGGAGGGGAGAAGCATAGTTGCCCATGTTTCCTTGGCACCGGGTGGACAGTGGGTTTCACTTAATTGGCCAGGATGTCCACAGGTAGATTTTTTTTTTGAAAGCTCATTTTCCTAGCCTGGGATGGCGAGGTCTTGAGTCCAGCAATGTTCAACGTCCCTATTTTGAAGGTCTCTAATTGCAGCTTAGCTGATATGGGAAGGGCCCCCTAGGCTTTCCATTGCCGCTTTCTCAGCAGCAGTAAATTGTAGCCCACGTTGGATACACTTTGTTATATGTGGTGGGCTTAAGGACTCCATCACTTTGGAAGTAGTTGTGGACTTGGCTTCTTTTTTGTTGATTTGGTTTAATTTTTCACATTGCTGTGTTCTTGTGGTGCATAAACGTAGGTTGACAGAAATTAAGGTTTTAAATGGGTGGTAAAATTAGTTTTATTGAGGCTTGGGTAGTTTGCTTGAGTAGATCTGATAACCCATCAGGTCATCAGGGAGGATGAACCAATCTGATTGATGCTTGAATTCTCAAACCAATTCCACAGCAAATGACTCAATGACATTTTGGGTATAGGCGGGCAGGATCACAGATGCGGCATGGCCACTTCCTTGGCCGCTGCTCTGCGGGCCTACTTGGCCTTTTTGCATCCTGCAGGGACACAAGCTTGACCTGAATTTGACACCCTGCACATCTCACAGAAAGGTGGCTTCAGTGTCTATAGCTAGTTCATAATGCATGACTGAAATGCCCAATGCATCAGGTAGGATTTCGTTTTGGTTAATGCCCTCCTTGGTTGGGCAGGTGTGGGCCTTATGGCCAAAAGTGCAACAAAAGGTGCAGATGGGGGCGCTATCCACTGTGATGTGAAATGTGCGGATTTCAGCCGGTCAATGAACACAACTGTGATGTTGGGGATTTGGGTCAAATCTTCTGCAATGCCTGTGGATGGGGTGATCACAGCAATTGACCTGCCCATGCACAGGTCAGGAATGAGCATAAAGTGTTTCATATTGAAAATGTGATTTCCCCATTGCTTCTAAGCCATTCTTGAGGTAAAGCTCCAGCACTGTGCGCTAATTGTTGTGGGGAGAAAGTCTTTGGTAACAAAAATCTGATTTGATTTGGTCTACTGAGTGCAATTTATCTCGACCAAACTTTGACCATCCAGGAGGTTTACCACCACACATCTGTGCATCTTCATCTGCTTCTTGTTTGTTTGTGAACCTGAGATCCAACCAACCTTGGGTCATGGAGTGCAGCGCAATGTATACCACTTTTGGGAAATGGGTGTGTACATCTCCACAAATTTTTCCCAATATGCCATTTATTGAGTATCCATGAAAATATAAGCCCCATGCTCTACTGATGAAAGGGGCTGGGAATGTGGAAAACGTTGTACTGGCTACATTTTGCTTGCCAAGCCATAATCTCCAGAGAAATACTAACAGCCAGTTATTTTATTTTATTTAAGGCTGCTGGTGTAACCTTGTAGTTTACAAATTTTGCATGATGAAGAGCCCAAAAGGTGCCCTTTACTTTGCCCGCCAAACTGCTACCCAACATTGGGTACACACTTATGTCTTCAAAGAGATTATCAAACTTACCTAGCCTTGAATCGATTTTATTGCAATAAGTGATTGCATTGTGAGAGGAAAGCCTTGTGTGATGGAAGATACTTTAAAGATATTGCTGACCTTTAATTAGGGCAGAAAAGGGCCTAACATGTTATTAGGATTTGTAAACAGAGCATGGCAATAGTTTGAGTATATTATTATGAGTATAAGTGATATTAAATAAATTAATCATTGCCATCATTAATTTATAAAAAGATTAATTCTCCCATATTGGATCACTTTACTACTGGAGTAAAAATGTTAGAGTTTTACTTAAAGCATTCAGTAATTTAAAAAAGTATGCCTTGTCATCATGCCCTGTAATTTATTGTGATTAGTTTTCTCCTCGGTGAATACAGTCCTTAATTGATAGAATGTTTCAGTTTAAATAGTCTGTATTTACGCTCATAAAAATCTTACTATTATTTGCTATTTCATCATATTTTGAGTATATTCATCTAAATTGGTCCATCTCGCCATCTAAAGGTTGCCTATTCAATCATTAAATTTTTCACCCAGCTATATCAATACTGCTAAAATGACGATCTGGAGGCATAACCAAAACCTAAAAACCTAAAAATAAAAATAATAAGGCCACTTAACCCTAGAATTTAGTAGTAATCTCAAAATTATTTGAGGTGGGTCGACCTTGGGACAAATACCACACCGAGAATTTTTCTAGCCAGTACAGGATTTGAACTCAAAACCTGCACTAGGGGTTGAAGCAGTTTTACCCGCTTGGTTAACCACCCTTTTTAGTAGTAATCTTTATCAAAGCCAAGGCTTATTTAATAGAAAAATGTAATTTTAACAATCAACTAATCAACTTGCCTTTTCACTTGAGTCACTTTTGAGCAATTAAAAAACAGGTAAATTTCCACAGCCGCCTCACTGCATCATTTTTTCATTTATGTCCTCAGATCTAACAACTGCTGCCTCAGAGTGGGGCAGCGGTGCTCCACCTACTAGCATTTACTGACCAGTGGGCAAATGCATGCTGACGGGCTCATCCAGTCTGCATCATACAACTAGCCACTTTGTCCCTCCAATGGACTTAGCACTGTACCTCGCACAAGTCCACCCAACCTACCCCCAACCCCAAGCCCTTACCTTGATCCACTATCCACTTTTGCCTCCACATTGAATACAGATGTCTCTTTCCATATGCCAGCAAAGTGATTATTGAGCTGGCAACAGCCACCTTCACTCCAGCAGATTTTATTGACTTCTTCCCTTTTAAGGGCTATTTTGATATTGGCTTCCCCACAGAAGAGGATGTGTCTGCTGCAGTGGCAACGCCCATAATTTACAAAAACACATCCATTACCACCACCTGTACTCATCTCCCAGATGATAAAACACTTGTTATGATCTTTTGAAACTCCCCTCACACCTTCCCCTCAAACACTCTATGAGGAGTTGATGTTGGGGCTGCCACCTATGACACAGACCACATCCTCCAATTTATTGCCCCAAGTGGTGCTGAATGCCTCAAAGCACCTCAGGCAATGGTCAATATTACCCCCTACCAGCTGAACATGTCTCATCACATCACACCGCATGCCTATATCCCATCCACAACTGACCATTTCTTTTGGGCTCGCACTGACAATGGTCACACAATTTGCCCCCTCTGTCATGAATTGGACCATATGAAAAAAGTATGTCATACAATTCACACCTTGCAAACATGGCAAATTCCACTCATAGACCACTAACAGCGTTTGAGAGGGTATTTTGGCTGCCCCCACCCCCAGGCTATGCTACTGAATTAGAAGAAAAATCTAGCAAATCAAACCCAAGCAGCCAATTTACACCCATGCCAACTAATTGGGTGCAGGCTCTGACCAATATTCAATCAAATAATCTTCTGCCTTCAAGCTTACTCAACCACAGCCACCTATCACTAAATCAATACAAGTCAACCAAAATCTCCAGGTCTTATTGGATGAAGTGTCCAAATCTGGTGAAATTGTCCTACCTCCAGCTGAACCATTTGATTTAGATCCTTATCTGAGTTCAAAAATTCGATTCCCCACTACCGCCCAACCAATTTTTCACCAAACCCAATGCTATCCCATACCAAAGCAACCACCAGCTTGTTGAGGTCATGGTGGCCTCACCTGAAAATCACCTTTTCTGAAAAGCTGTGGCAAAATCTGTCTTTGAATTTTAACAAGGATTGTACATCACCAAGTTCTCCCCCAATTACACTGCAGTTGAAAAAGAGGAAATTGACCGCCAAGCTGAAACTTCAGACAACTTTATCAATTATGTTGCTGAACTAACGGATTTTTCCCCATCCACACGTGTAACCAGAGCCAACATTGCAAAATTTCCCCACCTTCTCAATGCCCAGTGTCAGGCCACAGGGGAGCAACTCCAACCTGTAACCATAATTAATCAGATCCTTGAAGCCCTCAGCAAATTATTAGGCCTTAAAAGCCTTAGGTAAGCTAAAAAGAAAAAATACTCAAAAGAGGAGACTTTATTAAAATAATCCTTGAGCTATTTATAGCTTAATGATTTGGAACGGGTGGATTTGGGATAGGATAGTCTTAGCATCAATTGCCAAGAACGAGTAAATATAAATAACAAATAATACAATGGGGAGTATGATTATCCTCAGCATTAGTCTCCAGTGATCTCAAAAGGGTGAAGTGATTGGGTCAGTGTCAGATGGTGTTTCCACGCATCACAATTGATTTTTGACGTCCTTGGAATTTATTTGCCAGTGTCAGATATAAATTCAAATATAATTTAATAATCAGGGCTGAACCCTGACACTTCAGATCAGGCTCAACCCAAGTTAATGGGGAGCCCAATATGGCATCTGACCATATGCAGGTCATGAACCCTAGTTAGGGCTTCCCAAATAAAGGAAGAATCCCATAAGAGCTTTTCAAAGCCTTGGCTAGGGGTCAGAGCCAAGGCGGGGGCACCAGATCTGGGGGCAGTGTGGAATGCTAAGGTAGCCAGCGTGGACACAAGCAAGATATTGCAAGGGTCATCAGGGAGTAGCCCTGGCATTGGCATAATATCTGGTATTGGCACTGAGGCCAGCATCAGAATTGACACCTGGCAATGGTGCAGGGGCCAGCATCAGGAGGAGGTCCTGATATTAGGATTGAAGCCAAGCATCAGCACTGGGGCTGGCACCCGGAGGAGGTCATGGCATTGGGATTAAAACCCAGCATCAGCTCTGGGGCCATGTTGATAAGTTGATATTACTGGATTTTACTATACATTCCAGCGGCTAAGAAATTAGAGTCTAGACGAGTCTCAAAATTGAACTGAAAAGTTATATGTATGTAAATCAAATTGAGCAAAGTAATGATAGTTTGGAGAATTGAGTGAATTCTGCCAACCTCAAGATATACAAAGTCTCCTAAAAAGGGAATGAATAGGAGATTATTAAGCAGAGGATGCATTCAGCTTAGAATACTGAGATAAGAGTTGTTTGGAAGATTGAGAAGATGAACTTTTTTGAATGTTCAGCAGATAAGTCTGCATTTATTAGGAGATTATATAGTCTTCATTGGGTTGAATGATCCATATGTTGATTATTGGGTCTTTATTAGAATCTGTGATCCCCATATTGTCTGATTTTGGTTGCTCAGTGGCTAATACCCTGTATAAACCAGCTCGGCAGAATCAGACCTTTATAAAAAAATTAACATTAGTGCTCACTATAGGGGGCCACTGGTCAACTGTAGCTTATTGGCATAAGGGCAAAATGGTGAGCCTCACTCATTACACCAAAAACCTGATCAGGTTTCAATCTTAATATACTGAGGATGCTAGGGAAGCATCCAATGATGAACTGGAACTATTCACAGTAACAGAGCTGGGTGATGAAAATGCTATGGACAATTTGCAGATAGAAATTCGTCCTGATTTGGAAGTGGATCAACAAGGTCTTCCTATAAACGTGACCCCCAGCAGCTGTGGGGCATTATAGAATGGCTTCTGAGGGTGGATTGACTCTACAAAGATGAGGTGGGGGAGAATGCTATGAGTTTATTTGACAACCAATGGGACCAAGAAAACTGCTAGACGTTGTATATGTCCTATCTTAATGCGACTACCAAGGGGCTGTCTCATTGGCTTAGTACTCATGGAACTGAATAGTATTTAGTCTTATATGTGCAGCCATCAATCTGCCAGTTACTGTGTGTTCTGGCTCCCACAATATTGGGATTGTTACACCATGCGGTTCATTAATTTGCAATAGAACATTACTCGCCTTCTACTTAACCATCTTGATCACTCTTTTTGTGGAGGTGCAGGGGGCGCTAGTACAGGTGTACCACCATGTTGGGGAAATCAACCATTAGTTGAAAGTTTTTTACAGAGGAATCAGGAGTTACCTCGAGTGATAGGGAAATCTGGATAGCAAAGTTTACCAGCAGAATGGATTCAGGATGTAACCACGTTGGGATGCAACACTGAGCGTTTTATGACAGATCTGGCAGAATGGGTGGAAGCACTTGAAGCTGGGATAGCTTAGATCAGGGAAAGGATAACCCATACAGAGTGGCGGATAACAGATCACATTGTCTCCATGGCAGCTGAATTCAGACAACTTTTCATTAAGTAAAGTTATCAGAAGATGGCTGACAATGCGCTCATCTCCCTGTCAACATCCTCTTATATCGTAAGTTGGTAGGTTGGGCTACACCATTTAAAATTTTTATTCAGGCTGAGTAGTCAGTCAAGCCATTACTCTTCCATTTATTGAGACGGTAAAGTACATGGATATGCAAATATGGTTGGATACCCTTTAATGGGCCAACGAGGAGCTGGTGCAAGAGTGTGCCAACCTTATAGATCAATTAGATGACGTCAACTGACAAGCTTATGACACAAAAAGGCACCACACAAGAATGCAAAGCACAGTACAGATGTTCTCTCATGGCTTCAGACAAAAGAGTATAAGCTGGACTCTTAACTGAAATTCCATCGCAAGTTGAAAAATCTGTATTAGATGCTTTAACAGGAATTGCAAGACAGCTGGTGTTGGAGTTACCTGGTTAAATTGGATTGGATAATCGACAAATATTTTTATGAACAAGCTGGAAAAGGAGAAAAAGGTGCAGTTTGAGGTGAGTCAGAAGAGGAATGCTATGGATCAGCTAATAGTATCACTTGGAGGTCGTGTTAGACCCTCCTCAGAAAATTAACTTCTTCTGAGTCCAATGTTGTTGGATTTGCTCCATGTGCTCATCCCTACGATAGTTCACAAGGGATGTTCCCCTGGTCGTTTGGAGCCTAATTCGGCTGTTCCTCATGGCTGGAGCTCGGAGCAAAGCGAAATTTTTTGGATTGAGAAATTACTGAATTTTAGTTGTGATGGGAATATGCATAGTTATCTTAAACAATTTGAATTTGCCATGGAAGGGGCCTCAATCGGCAGAAAGTGAAACTGTTGCTGTCCACTTTGGACGTGGTGAGCGCAGATCAAGTCACCTATTACCACCATAATAGTTCAATATCTTATCAATAGGTAAAAGCGACTGTTCTCTGGCTGTTTGAGGGGCGCAGCTAAGATGGCTCAATGAAATACTGACTTCCTGACCCTACAGTTCTAACAAAATGAGTCCCTGTTGATATTTTCTGACCAATTTTTAGCAAAAACACATGTGTTAATAGGCGCCAACATTTTATCAACCAAAAACGTAGGCATAGTGATGACGGCGGCAGTCAAAACATACCATAAATTGAATAATGCTATATCTCATTTCTAAATAAAGATGCAGTGCTTATTCGAATCATGAACGCTTTAAGTTGTCTCTCCACCACATTCAGCGCCTCCAATGTAGAGCGGATGGCCCCTGGATTCACTGGAGCATACCCCTCAGGGTATGGACAGCCATGACTGAGTTAAAGCAGTTGTGAAATATTGGTCCACCTTATATACCATAGATCCCTTTTCCCTATGTAAAATCATCTGCCACATCTCTGACCTTTCAATACTTCAGTTAATTTTGACCTGGTCCTTCCACTCCAAACTATATACATGAGCCCTTTATGAATGTTTGCTTCTCGTGCAGATAAAGAGGGCATTATGCAGTTTTGATTGCCCTGGCAACTAACAGGTGTATGCAGTGCCATATGGATTATTTGAGCATGGAAAAGCTTGAGTGGAGTAGAGATGGGACGCTCTACATCCGGTAATTTGTTTTTAATTTTCACTAACAATTCTCAAGTTTCTCTTCGCATTTAACTCAGAACTCAGCCTGATAACTTGTTATAGCAACAGCATCCTTCAGATACTCCAGCCTCCGTTCAAGAGAGTGATTATACCCTTAAGCTCTAAGTTCTACCATGATGTTTAAAATTCTATATGCATGGCAGATAATGGAACAAAATATCATAAGTAATGCGTGACCCACAACGGACGTCACCTCCCTAGTGGGGGTTAACATAGCTATTCCAGTGAAAAAAAATCACTCAGGAGTATCCTCATGTAGGTATGGGCATATCCCCCTTCCATGGTAACAAAAAGCCTTAAGATGTTCACATAATAAAAACAATGCTTTTCTTATTCTGAATGCACTTACTGTGACATTTTTGTTTAGTACAAAAAATCTGAACTATTATAGACACTGGTGCCCCAGTTAATATAATTTCTACCCGTCTTTGTGGCTAGGCTTCTGCTGAAGCTGGATGTGGATCACAGAGTAGTATATGGGACTGCAGTGACAGACATTGTGTCTGAAGGAGCTTACAGTTCATTGACTTTGTGGTTTGGTTCAGTAGGGTTTCCGCTCCAGTGGTGATTCTACCAAATGTAAACTACATATGCTAATTGGTGCTGCATTCATAAGGAGATTTGGAGCCATGGTCAATACAGCAGAGGAAACCATTAGTATTTTGAGACAACTGCACCAATTTACTATACCTCCAGTGGAATCCTAATGGAACCATTCCGCTCCAGTGTTTTCAATTTAATGTTTAGTGATGGGGTGAGTCCTGATTGATATTGGCAAATGAAGCGGAGAACCAGGAGCCCTCCCCTGCCAGATTTATGAGTATAAAGGTATTCCACTATGAGAAGCGAGTACATTGAGCCTATTTTGGAGTGTCACTGCATAGTAGTAGCAGAGCTCGGAATAGATGTCCCTGAAGAGCTATATGGGGAAATATTGGGGCCCTATTAGCAATCATGGCTTGAACCACATTTGGATCCAGGGCTACTATAACCAGGAAAAAATGAAGTGAATGTACTGCTAGCAAACTTACAGAAGGAGTCGATGATGATCCAAAGGCACCAAGTGGTAGCTTATCTACAATTTGCCCCTATTGATGAGGTTTATTTTATTTTATTTATTGCGGGAAAGGCCGACCATGGGACGGACACTTCCAAATATGACTCAGACGAGACAAAACTTAGTACCAGGGGAGGCACCCCAGAGAAGCAATGCTATCTCTTGTTGCCAGCAGGAACGCCACTTATGGGAAGGGGGAGGGAACGTGTGTAGGGGACGTAGCCACTATTGAGCACGTGTGGAGGAAAAGGTCTGATTTGATGAGCCAGACTGGGAACCAGGAGGAGACCAGCTGTCGGCGACGCGGTGGGAGATATCCAAACATCCACGCTTGAAAGTGATCCACCAAATGAGACCGGAATCTGTGGACAGCTTCAGGGAGGGTGGGGATGGATCCAGCGATGGCATCCAAGACAATCGTGTGGATAGTCCACATGGCGATTGCAACCACCAGAGCACGGAGGGAGGGTGGGAGGGGGAGGCCATTGATGAAGCAAACATATCTCTTGACAGACTGAAGGGATGTGTTTGATCCTGGCCTAGCAGACGTTGGACTTCGCGCCATATTACTTTAGAGGTGGGGCACTTCTCCAGGCGGTGAAACAGCGTTCCATACTGGCCACACACGACACAGGATGAGTGTAAAGCATTAGAGCGCTCAGCTGTACAATACACCCGCCTCAGGTAGCGCCACACATGGGAGCGGACTTGAGGCTGCAACAGAGTATGGTGTGCGTATTTCCAGATAGTCTTTTGGGTCTCAGTGGAATAAAGGATGTCCATCATGTCCAGGTAGTCCACCCTGGATAGGACTTGGGGTCGAATGGGGATCACGCCATCATGGATGGGTAGCCCCTGTACCTCTTGTGTGAACTGAGGAGAGGGGCGGCCTCTTTGGGTTGTATGTCCACTAATACGAATTCTCCACTCTGCGCTTCGCATGGAGAGTAGGATTCGTTTGTAGTGGGTTTTGGTCCCGTGAGGACCTGTGGCTGATATGTGTGATGCGAGGTATTTCATCAGGGAGTGGGGGTTTGATGGATTGTTGAGGCCCAAGGCTCGGGAGAAGTTGGAGCGGGCCGCGCGGGACTGGTGTTGGGATGGGAGTGTAGGAGCAGTGACGGCCGCAATCCAGGTGCCCAGGATCTTGGCGGCATGGGCTTTGAAGTCAAGTAGGCCCATGCCACCATGATGATGAGGGCCAAACATGACCTCTAGCCGTACTGGTGGAGGGCGGCCTAACCAAAGCCAACCTTGTAGCAAAGCATACAGGGATTTGAAGAAGCTTGGGGAGAAGGGGATGGCGTGGGCTCTGAACCAGACTTTGGATAGGAGCATAGAGTTGGCAAGAACAACCCTACCAGTGAGGGTAGTAGGGTGGGCTCTGAGAGAGGCGATTCGCTTCGTCACGTTGTCCAGTATATGGCACTCCATTACTGCTGACGCGTATCCACCTGCCTCCAACTACACGCCCAGATGGCGTACCGGTCCTATGGTAGGTCGTGGCACAAAGGGGAGCACCAGTGGAGCGGTGTGTTTTGAGTTAGTAAGGCGTGGACGTGGGCGAGCAGATGGGCTGGGTTGGGAACTACTTGCTGGGGCCCAGCAGTTCTGAAACTGACCAAGGAGGATGATTTCAGTTTTGAAGGCGTTCAGTGCCGCGTTGCTTACCCAGGAATATTCCTGGATGAGGGCTTCAAGCGCGCGTGCATCTTTGTTATTATACACCCCCACCACACAATCATCTGCAAATGCCATCATCTTGACTGGGGTTTGGCCTGGCACATGGACCCCAGTGAGTTGGGCATTCACATTTCGCAGTAGTGGGTCAAGGCTGAAGTTGTATAAGAGTGGGCTCAGGGGGTCCCCTTGTCGCAGGCCCCTTTGAGGACGGACTACTTCTGTTAGGAAACCTGGGCCACGCACAGCCATTGTTGCAGATTCTATGAGCAGCATCACCCAGTTAATGAAGCGGGGAGGTAGGCGGAATTGTTGGAGGCAGGCCCTAAAGTATTCCCAGTTTACTCTATCATAGGCCTTTTGTTGGTCCAAGAATACAAGTGCCCCAGAGGCTGTGGACTGACACACATTAGCCACAGAGTGCACGTTATTCCAAATTGACCTTCTGGGGATGAAACTGAATTGTTCTGGGGAGATGGTGGCAGATGCTACAGTCCCTAAACGGTTAGCCATGATTTTTGTTAAAATTTTGGTGTCTGTGTTTGTTAGAGAAATGGGGGGCGCCAGTTGGCTAAGTCAAGCCTATCCCCTTTCTTGAAGAGTGTGACTGTAAAAGCCTCATGTCCTCCTGGTAGGAGGCGCATTTCCAACAGGCTTTGGTTGAGTGAGGCTAGCAGCAATGGTGATATATATTTAAAATATTTTTTTGAGAACTCATATGGAATGCCATCTGGGCCTGGGCATTTTCAGTTTGGCGCACCGTGAATGGTAGTCCATAATTCGTTCGGAGTAATTAAATTCATTATTTCTGGGTATCAGAAAATGGTATGGATATGAGCTCTGTCGAGAAATTCCGCCATTTCAGCCAGCTGAATTGGTTCGGCTTGGTATAACTCAGAGTAATATCTTTTGCGTTTCGATTGCCACTTTGGCCAGTATGTCCACAATAGAATTATCCGATCTTCGCACCTGTGTGCAGGCCACACTCTGGCATGGTACAAAATTTTTTTTGAAGAAGTATGCGGTGCACTTATCGCCTTTAGTGATGCGTGTGGCCCTGTATTGGACACAAACCTGATGTTTGTGTTGCCTTTCAAGTGCATTGACGTGGGCTGCTGCCTCCGCCCACTTCTGGCCCCATGCAGGGCTATATCCTGAGGCTGGAATGTTGGACTCCAAGTGGGCCAATTCTGCCAGTGTGTGCGATATAACCGCCGATGTGGCTCGTGAGCATCTGGATGAGAGATGGCGATAGTGGCGGATGGTATCTTCTTTGAAAGTTGCCCATGTGGAAATGGGGTCCGCGCAAAATGGTGCAACAAATGATTTTGCCAAAGTTGCCTCTTCCACCCACATGGAAATCCTGGTGACGCGAGCTCTGGGGGGCGGATTTTGCACCAATGTGGGGCCTTTGCAACTGTGATGGATAAGTGGTATGTTATCGAGACCAGTCAGTGGTCAGAGAATTCTGTTTTTATTGTTTTGAAGTGGGAGATGTGGGGTTGGAATTTCGCCGGTGCTAGAATAAGGTGATGCGGGTCATGGACCTTAATTGGACGTTTTGAATGTGGGGATGCATCATATTTTCGAGCAGTGGGGCATGTCGTGGCAGTGCATCCATTAACCCAAGGGTGGCTTTTAGAACGCGTAGTTCTACGTGACCCTGTGGGGCGTGGGTTGAGGGTGGCCACTGGTCCTTTGGTGAGGTTAGCCAACAGTTCATGTCACCAATTAGGAAAGAATTGGGGGGTAGCGGGAGGGATTTGACCGATGAGAAAAATTCCCAACACTCATTGCACCATTTGGGGCATAAATGTTGACGATTATGTGTGCAACATCGGCCCATGAGAAGGTGACAACGAGCACTCGGCCATTTAGGAATGTTTCTGAAGATGTAAATTTGAAAAAATTGTTTTTCCAAATTAGCACCCCACAGTGGTTCGACCAAAAGGATAGGGATGGTAGGAGCATTGTTTTCCAAGCTTCCTCAGAACCTTGTGGACAGTGGGACTCCTGGATGGCCAGGATATCTATGGGTAAATTGTTTTGTAAAAAACTCAGATTCCTAGCCCAGGACAGGGAGGCCTTGAGTCCGGCGATATTCAGCATCCCTAGCGTGAAGGTTTCCCCCATCGCACCTTAGGTGCAAGGGGGTGGGCCCCCGGGCCCACCAGCCTCTTCCAGGTCCCCACGGGCTTTCACGCAGCATGGGTATTAGCAGCAATGCTATCAGGGTTTTTGTTAATTTTTGCAGAAAGAGTCGCGTTGGCTTTGGCCTTCGCTTTTTGTTTTCCCGACGTCGGACAAATTTTTTGCAGTGCGAATAAGTTCGGTGCACCATCAAGTGGGGTAAAAAAATTTTTTTTTGTTTGGGATAGTTCCCAAGTAGGTTTCAACCAGGGCTTGGGTGCAGCGATTGGGTGAGATCAAATCTCCCATCGGATCCTCAGATTGAGTGGCCCATTCAGCATAGGCCTCCCAATCTGATTGGGTGATGGATTCCCAAGTTGCTTCCGCTGCAAAGGTCTCCAAGTCCTCCTGGCGTTGTGAGTGTGGGATGGTGGTGGTGGCCTTGGCCGCTTCCTTGGCCGCGGTCCTATGGGCCTGCTTGGCCTTCTTCCACTCCTGCGGGGAGATGGGCTTTACCAATAGGTAGCAGCCTTGTGCTCCCCACGGGAAAGCCTCCTTGGTGCTTGCGGTTGGTTTGTAGTGCGCCTCTCCACTGACCATGACCGCTGAGGGGTGCTCTTGGAATGTGACGCCCTCTTTGATGGGGCATGCGTGCGCCTTATGGCCAAACGTGTCACAATGGGTACAAATGGGGGGCGCGCTGTCCGCGGTTACCGGAATGGGTGG